>OY744516.1:203675525-204243025 GCA_963556195.1 Sepiola atlantica | reverse complement strand
TTATGAATAAAGATTAAAACATGAACTTAGTAAAAGTAGTTAGTTTTCTAACAATTTGATTCAATTAATAATATAATGACCAGACGATACCGTAATAATTAAATTTAACTTTAAAAAATCCTATATTAAAAAAAAAAAATTTTAAGTAAAAATTTCCAGCAACGCTGCATAGATTCAGCTAGTTTTCAATAAAACGCTTCCATTCAATTCGTACATTTAACACTGAAGGTGCTATTTCAAATTGAAACGTCACAAACCAATGAACAGAGCCATTTTGTTTTTTAAGCTCTGAGCATTGTTTTGGCTGTGCTCAATTTGAAATTGTATCAAAACTGTATACCAGTTGCTGTATTCAACACATTTCAATGCTTTTTATTTAAGTTTTGCTTATCTTTTTCCTTTTTATTCTTTTGCAGAAATTTGGCTCTTGCTGGTGGTGTATTGCTCTTATTGGCCGAATCTAAAGCTGAAGGACGCAGTCTTTTTGCTGGACTGCCCAGCCTCGGGGAGGACAACCCCAAACAATATATGCAGCTTAGTGGACGAATCTTGCTTGTACTCATGTTCCTCACCCTTCTTCGTTTTGACTTAAATTTGTTCCAAATTATAGAGAATCTGGTTGGCACAGGTCTTATTCTCTTGGTTGCTGTCGGTTACAAGACGAAGCTGTCGGCGATGGTGCTAGTTGTCTGGTTGACAGCACTTAATCTTTATTTCAATGCATGGTGGAATATTCCTGATTATCGACCAATGAGAGACTTTCTTAAATATGACTTTTTCCAGACTCTCTCTGTTGTTGGGGGCTTATTACTAGTTGTGGCCTATGGCCCCGGGGGAGTCAGTATGGATGAACACAAGAAAAAATGGTAAACAGATTAAAAAAAAAAATTAAAGAAAAAAAATTTATCCTCACAGAAGTCTGGTTGGTTTTCTTCAGGTTCTGTTCCATTTGTAAAGTGCTGTTTTAATTTTTTTTTTTTTTTTTTTTTTTTCATATATATATATATAAAAAAAAAATGGTTATGGAACTTTTCTTTCTTTTTTTTTTTTTTCATCCCCCCCTACTTCCATCTGAATGCCTCTCCTGCCACCTTTTCTTAAACATATTTTGCTACTGAGCTCCTATATTTTCAAACACAAACTATGGAAGAGGAATAAGAAATGATAACGAAAAATGTAAAAAAATAAATAAATAACCTTTTTAAAAAGATGAAATTAAATAACAGGGCGAACATCCTGTCTACAACTTACTTCAAACCACCAGAATACTTACTTTGTCTTGCTACAATGTAGTATGACTTCCGGCTCTAGCAGAGCATATATCAATATAAGACAAACACCTACATACACATGCGTACACACACGCACACACACATTTGCACTCGCACTGAAGATTTGTATATATTTCATTTCTATTTTATTAAATCATGAATATGTGTTCAAAGTTAAGATAAAAATAAGCTTAAATTGTAATATGTCCTCACATACACTCTATAGATTATTAGTATTGTTTCCATTCTATTCATTTGTGATATATATTATACTTTGGTTGTTCGACATAGGCAAACTTTCATACACTTAGCTCACTAGACTTTCTATGTTTCAAATCCAAGGATACTAGTGTCTCTAGAGTAAAAATAAATTAATTTTAATTCCGACCTGAACAAAAACACTGCCATGTAAACTTTTATTTTTACGGCCAGACTATACAATCAAATAAGGTTTGAATTTTACAGTCTAATAAGAATTTATCAGTCAAGATATTTTTACTGTAAAATTCAAACCTCGTTTGATTGCATAGTGATTCTAGATGAAATGGGTTTACTTGACACTGTTTTTGATCAGGTCAGAATCATATATATATCTGTAAAAGCTTTTTGTGACAAAATACAAGTGTTTAAGATTATTCTGCCCACCCCATTTTGTTTTTTCTTGGTATCTTTTTTTCTCTTAAAATTACTTCTGATGATATGGTACCCCCCTCCCCAGTCATCGCTCTATTTCTAGAATGAAACTGCTGTTTACTCATCTAGTATGTTATAACCTACAAATATTTCTGAGAAGCATTGCAGTTATATTGAGACTTAAATCACCTGCTTCAACCAAAATGCCCATCATAACAATGCTAATAATAATAATAATGATGATAATGATGATGATGCTAAATTGGCCCAGTTTCATCACGAATGCATGTCATGGCGGCCATCATTGTTACTCTCTTCTCTTGTTGCATCTTCTGTATCCTCTCCATCTCAGCAGACAGGCTGCAAGAATTATCGTTGCCTGCCAATTGGACTCCCTCCTTGACAACCTTTTTTTTTTTTCTTTTTGTATTCTTCAGAATCTGTTTTTTTTTTTGTTTTTTTTTTCGGTTTTTTTTAATACTTTCTTGTGGTCTGCTCAACTTTATATATACAAACTTTTTTGTGATAAGTGAACCATAACAAACAAACAAAAACAAAAAAATGGCTATAAAAAGATTTTTTCTGCCTAATTTGGTTTATTTTTTATTTCTGTCTTCCTAACAGTTTGATTGTACGAAAAATACTGGCAATTATTTAATCATAAGAATTGTTTTGTTTGTGTTTTCTTTCTCTTTCCTTTTTTCTTTTTTTTTTTCTGTATTTTACTGTCCAGTTTCTTTTTGTTGTCTCCATAATCAAAACACATATATCTTCTCTCCATCTTTTATTTTTCTCTTTATCCGTATTCCTTCCATTCTAACAAAATCTATCATTTTCTCCTTTTACAGAAAAATGCTTTCTTTAATATTTAACAGACATGTTTTTCTGGATTTTTTTCCCTTTTCAGTTTTTTTTTTTTATGTAGATATGAAAGCACATCAAGGGTTGTAATACCTAAAGGTATTCTAGAAGTAAAAAAAAAAAAGTTATTTGGACTGATTTTGTAATATTACCGCTAATCTACTACTAATGGAGATTGGTATCTGTCTGAAACCATACTATTACTTCTATTAATAATGGAGATTGGTATCTGTCTGTCTGAAACCTAAACTATACTATTACTATCTTTCAATGATCAATTCAGTGGGATGGGATAATGTAACTGTTCTGTTATTTTAGTTTTTTATGGAAATCGCTCCAGACGAGGCATGAAGCCACTTGATGTAAGGAGCTAAAAAATACTACTTCAAGGTTAAAAACTAGCCAACGATATGTTTTTCTTCCCCATTCGTCAGAATATCAAAGAAAATATAGGAGGTACTAAGGATGGATTTGAGAGAAAAAGGGATAAATGCATAAGTTAATTTGAAAGTTGAGTTCTGAAAGCCATCCAACACATGCCAGCATGTAAAACGTAGGTTAAACTGAATATAATAATGATGATGATCATCAGTTTTTTGCCTGATAGAATATCATAATTGATTAAAACATTCTTTAAGGCTTCTCGTGATAATCTGTTTTAACTATTGACTTGAGGTTTTAAAACCATTCGCAAAAAGTCTTGTAGAAAACTGTTGTTATGGTGTGGGCAAACAACATTATTATTGTTTTTTTTTTCAATTTGCTTCAGAAATCAAGTGGCCCCTTTTCTGGGGCTAATACTTGATTTCTATATGAGATACATAGATATATGAGTGTTCAATCAAGATTCTCCTCTACCTCTCAAACGTTGAGTCAGTAAAGAACATTAATTTTCTCTCCCCAATTGACCAGTTAACCATGTTATAGTATATCTTTCTCTTGGTCTTACCGGATTCCAGGACAAGAATTCATCTAGTCTGGTGGAGTATCCAGCTAAGTGCTGTTACTTGAGGTAACATCACTAGGAGAAGGTGCACCATTATTCTTATGAGCCAATGTATAGCCATGTCGAGGGGATATTATTTGGGCTTTGAATACTGTTATTTTGAATACTTGGTCATGGTTTACTCGTAGAGTGAAGTATCCTCATGTCAGGTTGTACAGAGAGACCGAAGACATTCGAGGATAGTGTCTAGTAGGTAATTCAAACTCTCTCCTCTTAAATGTATAAAGTTATGCCTTTTCAAGTGAAAAATCTACTTCTTTCTTGTAGAAAAAACTCCCTTTGCCTGCCCCACACTGCAAATCATATGTCTGGTGTGCTTCGCAGTATGATAGAGAAGAGAAGGTAGGAGGAGAGTCATCGAGTAAGAAGTAGCTAAGAACAAAGAGTAAAATGGAAGGAAGGGAGGAGACAGAGGAAAGGGGGGGATGCGGTGAAATGCGAGCTCAAATATCGATCAAAAATAAAATATTAAAAAAATATTACCTTTCATTAAAACTTTTTTTTTTTCTTTTTTTTTCAAATAGAACAGCATTTCAACTTAAAGTTATGTAGGTTATGGGTGTGGAGGTAGTATTTACCTTTTTAAAGTTAAAAAAAAATGTTTAAATCCAGCTTCGAAAAAATGTTCAAAGTTCACTGATTGTAAACAATGCATTTTAAAAATGAAAAATGTTATCTTCATTAGAAATAGTGTTTAATTTAAGATTTTAAAAATATTTACATGGTTAGAAAAAGAATAAAATAACTAATATCTTGCTTACTTGACTGATTTTTTGTTGAAGGAAAAGAACTTTTAATTTCTTTAAATTCATTTGATGATTTCTATTTTAAATTAATTTAATTTTTTTTCGATTGTTTTCTTAGCGATTAGATTTGTTACAATGATTTCACATAGTGAATGGGTATTAAATTGCAAAACAAGCGGCAAAGCCAGCTAGTATATATATATATATATATATGTGTGTGTGTGTGTGTAAAAGAATATTCTAAGTCAGTCGTTTAAACACTTTACTGAATGAAAATGATAACATTGAACAAAAACCTTTTCAGAGTATCTCATCTTGGGTGTTATTCTCACAACGTTTCGGCCGATATAACCTCCGACCTTCTTCAGGTGTATTTTGACAATGGCTCTTATTAGTAGAATGGTGGAAAGAATGTTTTGTTAATAAAAAAAAAACAAAAAACTTTTACTTCTCGATTCCATTTTACAATGCAATTACTTTTATATACAGTAACTCAAAGTTTTGTTCATCATGATCATATATTCTGTACAATTCTTCCTACCTTCAAGATGGAACTTCTCTTTTGGCTCAGCAACCACCATGATTTCAGAATGGTATGTTTCCAAGGAACAGCTTCTATCTGGGTTTTTTTTGTTTTTTTTTGTTTTTTGACCACTCAACGTAATTCGTGCAATGAAAACATTACTTTTAAGGGATAGTTGAGTTTGAAAGTTTAAATAAAAGAAATGGTCTCATATTGATTCCTGGGACTTCAAAGTTTCCTCAAATTCTAAATTTTCTGATTCTTTTTTTAAAGGGTCTTAAATTTTGCTAAGATGGGTTATGTAATGGTTTGAGCTCTCCTTAAGGTGTTCTTATATATACATAGTTTGGGCCAGATATTGGTGTTTAAAATTTGTTATCATTTCTCAGAAGAAAAAAAAGGATTTTTGTGCCTGTTTTCATTGTTTTTTTTTTAATCGCTCCAGACAGGGTATGGAGCCACTTGATGTAAGGAGCTAACAAGAATCAAATATGATTATCGCAAAGACAGAAGATGCCTATTGGGCTTAGTCTTGAAAAGACCATGGTTATAGGTAGGAGGAAAACAGTCAACAGTACTTCATACATGGTCTGATTGTAGAGATAGAGAATAGCCGACTTTACGAGAAGCAGAAAAAGCAATGTATGAATTCTAAGAAAGATTTGATGATGAGAGAAAGACCAAGAAGTTTCAGAGTCGATTTCTCTTCAAGAGCAGAGCCATCCATGAGAACCTCAGGAAGAAAACACACACATATGATTGAAAGGCACGAGCTGAGTCTTAACTGGATTAAATGAAACAAGCCATTTCATGCCACAACTGAACCCAGATCAACTTCTAGATCAGCTGCATATTTCAACTGCTTTTGTAAACATGCAACATCATTATTTGAAAGATGAGACACTTTGCATGAGTTGTCCAAGAATGAACTCAAAATTCCAATCTTCAAAATTGCTACATTCGCCTCAAATCTTTGGCTTATTTTTTTCTCTCATACCAACAAATGGTGAGAATTGAAGAACATTAATTCCTGACCATTGTTAAATCTGGCTGGAATAATTCACTACAATTTACATTCTTTTCTGTAAAAATTATTTCTTTGGGAGTCTAAATCTATAAAACTTGGCCAATGTATGAGTCTTTTTTTTGAATGAGTCTTTTTTTCTTAAAGATGACCCACACCCACTTAATGCCATAAATTTTGATATTTTATTGCGTTGAAAATTTTTCATCATGTATCACTTTTTTAATTGGATTTCATTCATTAAATAAAATAAACTTGAATTCAGAGCCTTGGAAAACATGCCTCTCCTCTTTTTTTAAATTCAAAACGCTGTAAATAATATAAAATTAAGTTGGTCTATTTCGCAAAGTTTGATGATTATAACTTTCATCCTACAATATCAATATTTAATTCTGAATAGCCATTTTCTTAACACAGAAATGTAATTCTTTTTTTTTTAAATTCAAATATATTTTATTCTACTCAGTATATTTTTTAGAAGGTAGCCATCTTTTTTATCAGCAGCAAATTTAAAGTAAAATGGCTACCATCTTTGTTTTTTGCAGTAAATGAAACTACCAATAGTAAATACTAATAATTAAGTATAATACATTATTACAATTATTTTCAGTTAATATACAATATAATATTATCGTTAGTATAGCAACAGAGGTGAAAAACAAATCTCTGGAAGCTTAGAAAATTTACTGCAACATCATGTGACATCATGCATTACCCATATCCAGTGTAAAATCAAACCTTTCCTCATATCTGACAACACTGTTCTGTTAATTACCAGTTGTTCTTTGATGCCAAATATTTTGTTTTTAAACTGCTTACATCATCATCATCATCATCATTTAGTTTAATATCCGTTTTTACATGTTGACTTCCAACCTAACCTATCTCTGGCCAGGTCTTTATTTAAACTAGCTAACCTGAAATGTTGCATATTTTCTTTGGAAGTCATTTCCTTAGTTGAGGCAAGATTCTTAAGGGCCGGATGCCCTTCGTAATGCCAGCCTAGTGTGGTGATGGGGACCAGTGCTTTCATTGAGACACCATCCCTAGTCTAAAAAGCACTTAGGTCTATTATGTATATCTATATCTATAGTGAGAGATGTGGTGAAAATATGCTTTTGCATATGCTTTCTATTTTGTTTTTTATAGACCTTTTCAAAATAAAAGCTTAATGATTGTTCACATATAACAACAGAGCATATATAATATAGGATTGGCATACTAATGTTAGATGTTCTGAACAAAACGGCCCGTAAAAATGTACCAAAGTTTTTTGCTTTGAAAAGATAAAAATGAATAAAATTTTGGTCACTGGAATGTATCCTAATATTGTTTATATATAAATAAAAAATATTAACAGCAGAAAAAAGTACTAGGCTGCTTCTTTAAAAAAAAATCGATCAAAATAAGCCCAATGTTGATTTTTCTGCGGTATTAGAAAATTCAGAATAGATTTTGCAATTTCCATCGCACTACGAATTTATCATTGGGCAGAGACAATACTTTGTCTTTTACAAAATGATGTCATGGTATTTTCCATCCATGTGCCGTGTAGTAACGATGTACTTTAGAGTTGGTAACAAAAGATAAAGTGAGATGGACGCGATTGCTACTTCAAATTACGGAATCGTGCTTGGCGAAAACCAATGCCAACACGACGATAAATATTTTGGCATAGCCGATTGCGTAGTTCACACTAGTAAATATTTCTAAACTATCTGACTCTTAACTAAAAACACTCGTTGACATCAAATTCATGAAAAGATGTAAAAGTGGTAACTGGTGCGAAATTGCTTGTTCGTACCTTTTTGAATTTGCTATGCAAGGTTCAGATCCAATTAGATTTATTATGGTCATGTACACACTAATACAGCTTGGAACATTATGAACTGGTTATTCCTTCCCTCCCTTTCAGCTTTAGCAACTTGTGTTCAATTAATCGTATGCAGTGAGTCGTTTCCAACAGATATTCTGCTGGACTGCTTTTGTTGTTACCATGACTACAGCACAGTCAAGACAATAATTAAAATGTTTAGAGATCTACATAAATGTAGGCCGGATCTGTTCTCAACTGGAGAATAAAAAAGTATACTGTCAGCTATCTTTTTCGATTGCAGATCGGTTTGAGAATTTATAAACTGTTTCATCTAATACATATATGCAAAAATATATTTTAGAAGTCTAGTTGGGAAATGTTAGGTTTTTTGTTTTCTGCCAATATGGCCAAGATTTTATTCATCATGAAGTGTCTCAGCATATTATTATATAGGTCTGTATATTTATTATTTATAGATAAATAGATTTTGATGATTCAAAACATTTTTCAAATCAAGTTCCAAATAAAGAGCATACACCATGGTTGTTTAAAGTTGTTTCAAGCCAGTGTTTATTTTAAGTCATACAATGAATCATAAAAATTATAAATGTATATATAATATATATATATATATATAGCTGCTATGTTTGCTATTTAGATGTTAACTTACTTCCCATTTCTGGAGAACGCGCGTTGAAGTGGTATGCTACTGAGTCAAACATGACTTTCGTATCGGGGTTCGAACCGTGTGACCGGCAGGCATTGTCTCCTCCCATATTGACGATTACAGATTTGGCATGAAACACTAGTGTATATCGGTTTATTTTGAAAATAATATTTATTTATAAATAATTATATATATATATATATATATTAGTATAAATTTTTATTTATACAAACATTATTTGTTACATATGTGCATACATATTTCGGTTGTACTCTTCACAGAGAGTCAACCTCTTTAGACCAAAGAAGACAAGGAAGTGAGATGAATTTGGAAAACTTTCCTATTAAGTAGATCTTTTTGGGAGATGGGATATGTTAATAATTTTCACTGGTCAAGCTCAGCATGGGTTACATTCTTTACTTGTTAACTCTTTCAATTAGTTTCTGTCTTTTTTTAATTATTTTTATTACCTTTATCATTCGTTCTTTAACTACTGTTCCTTCCATTTCTTTCTTTATATATATATATATATATATACACACACACACCCACACACACATACCCATTAGTCTTTATTATCGAGTGGAGGATTATAACTTAGCATTTGTGCCAAAAGAATCTGTACAAAGAAGAAAATGTTATTGTTTATTATAACTTTTTTTTGTTCAAGTTTCTACATGCCCATCATCGTTAGTAATAGAAAGGTTAATATGATTTTAAGTTCTTTAAAATAATTTGTCAATTGGATTTACAGTCATGCCTGAAAACACATTAGTTATTTTCGCTTTCAAGTCTTCAAACGAACGAGGTCTGCTTGAATGCACTTGTTTTCACATGTCCATCATAATAAAATCTAATGGAGTCAAATTTGACAAACGGTGAAGCCCAGAAAACGGTCTAATTGATTTTTTTTTTTTTTTAAACCCAGAACACTTAACACTCTTCCCCCTTGAGATTTACATTCCCCGTTTCTGCAAAATGAAAAAAAAAAAATGATAATTTTGAGTTGTCTAAAGGACAACTCAAAATTATCATTTTTTTTTTTTTCATTTTTTTTAAAATTATTTTAGTTTAATTTAAGTCTTGGTTTGATATTTAGCTTAGTCATGTAGATTTTTCTGATTATTTTTGTAATTATATTTTTCTCTTATTCACATGTTAAATTATTAATTTCCTTTCTTTTATTTTGCCTCGCGTCACACAGACATATATTTTTATTTTAGCTTCTGCATATCAAGCAACGGTCACCTTATTCAATTGCAGACATGACCAAATTACTAGCTGACAAAAAAATCAATGACTACTCCTTAAAAGGAAAAATGGTGATTCTATCTGGTCGCTTTTCATCACCACAGTCGATGGTTTTTGGGAAGGGAACCCTGCTATATTGAGACTCTCCACTAATGATGTTGTTTAATGATGCATGTCTTTGAAAATGACCAGGATACGGAATGCAGACAAACTCGTTAATGAAGCGCCATATTTGCATATGTGATGCTCACATAATATGAGTCCAAGATGACTTGCGACTCTCTATTTGAGTACACTCATCATCCAGAGATGGAAGGTGGATGCCTGTCCTTCTGGGCATGACAGGAAGTTTGGTTTTGAGAAACCAGGGCGATCAGTTGAAGCTGGGGTGCCTCCCCAGGCAGGATGGGCCCATCTGAGTCTCATAGCTAAAGGATTGTGCTGGACTTATCTTTTTCTGGTCAAGCAAGGATCTCATTTTACAAGTCTGTCATTACAGCCGGGGAACACAAGTATTGTTTGTAACACTCAACAAATAAACTTGTTACTTCTTTATAAACTGGAGTTGTGATTCTACCTGGAATGGGAATTTTTTTGTTGCAGCATTGGCTGAGTCTAACAACAACCTTTGATCGGCATAATGTGTAGGACGATTACGGCCAGTGCAGTGAATACACGCATACAGGTTCACATGTCTTTTCCGCATCAGATATGGATTGCACATTGATGATGACGGTACAAAGTGACTTTCGCCATGAAAGTCTATCATTTATGTTTGTTTCGATATGCCATTGCTTAAGGTCATCTTTGACCGAGTCATTCTAAGTCTTTCTCAGTCTTGCTCTTGCTTACCCTCAATTTGGATGTGTGTACATCTGTTTATATAACTAGAGCTTCGTTCAACATGTCCATACTACCGTAGACGATTGCGATGCAAAACTGACTCCAGTCTGGCACCTTCAGTCTCAATAACAGGGAGTGAGAACTAACTCTGTTGTCAAGACGCCCACCACAAATCCACTGAACCATAGCCATGTTATTCCTCTGCATCCCCAGAAAGACTGAGCTAGTCTGTAGATGATTATTTGCTAAAATTAATTTATTTTTAAACTCCTGAAGGTGAAATAATTTCTCCATTTATTTTTCTAATTGCTTTTTTTTTTATGTAAAATGTGACGTATGATGACGTCGTTAATGACGTTTTAAGTTGTTCTCATAGTTTTTCCAAATTCTCTTGTGAAATTGTGTCATTTTAATGAGTTGCATGAAACTTAATTATACCAAAATTTAAAACATAATTTAAAGCTTCAGAATTGTTTAGATGAGGGTTGATAATTCGTAGAATTTGGTATATTCGGACTACTGTTCTCATCTTGGGTGTTTTTATCACAACGTTTCAGCCGATGTAACCTCCGACTTTCTTTAGGTGTACTTTGTCGAACTCAGGAATCTTTCTGTCGAACTCGGGAATCTAGACGGAATTTCGAATTTATTTTTAAACTGTTCATCTGCGTTTGAGGCAATTTTTATTTTTGCTCCTTTTTGGGGTGCTGGTGTACTTGTGTAGTCCCCAATTTCTGGCCTCACTCACACGTGTTGCGGGGTCGATCGTTGATGTTGATCGGCCTCAAAACTAAGAGACACAGACAAGAAGGTAAACGGCAATGACAAAGAGAGGGCAAACGCAGATGAACAGTTTAAAAATAGATTCGAAATTTCGTCCAGATTCCCGAGTTCGACAGAAAGATTCCCAAGTTCGACAAAGTACACCTGAAGAAGTCGGAGGTTACATCGGCTGAAACGTTGTGATAAAAACACCCAACATGAGAACAGTAGTCCGAATATACCAAATTCTACATATAATTTTAACTAGCAAAAACAAACTAACTAAAGTATAGTCACTCCAGAGAGCTTCACACATGATTGAGAAGAATAGAACTTCCGCTAGGGGGGAGGGATGCAGTTCCGTTGTCACCACATGTGGATGAGCAAGTTATACTGAAGTACATCGTCAGTGCTGTATTTTTTTTCTTGCAGAGAGGTTACACTGTCATCCCAAATACAGCACCTGGTATTGCCAAATGGTCATCCATCTGGTACCGGCCAGGCTCAAAGTCGCTTGCAAAGAACTAAAAAGATTTATCTGGTATTTAAAATTACCCAATTTATTTTTTATGGATAAAGTATGGAAAACAGAAATGAATAAACTTAGAATACAAATAAATCCACACAATTTTAAATTTTGGATGTTTCCTGCAATATCTCAAGAATTGAGAAAAACAGATCCCGGGAAAAAAAAAATAGTATGAGTTGTCGAGTTCTTTCATCAATTCTTGTTCGAATATATATATATATATATATATATATTATATATTTGAGTTGTGTTATATTTTTAGGTTGGTGCTCAACATCTGATGAAACTGTGTATACATGTATGTATCTATTATTATACGAAATGTGAATTCACCAGCATTTGTTTCCTTAAGGCTTTTTTCCTGTATATTTTAAAAACACAAAATACATGTTAAAATATATGTTAATTCTGGGATTGAGTTATGTTTGAAAAAAAAATTATTGTTTTAATTCTTCTAATTACTTGTAATTTATAATTAACTGAACAAGTCACTCATCTCTCTCTCTCTCTTTCTCTTTATTATCTATGTATTTCTCTCACTATACAAAATGTGAATTCACCAGCGTTTGTTTTCTTAGGGCTGTTTTCTGTATATTTTAATCACACAAAATACATGTAAACTCAATCCCAGAATTCAGGTATATTTTATGTTTGAAAAGAAATTTTTGTTTTAATTATTCTAATTAGTTGTAATTTATAATTAACTGAACAAGTCACTTATCTCTCTATCTATCTAATATATATATATATATATATATATATATATAATGTTGATCTAATCATTCTCTTATATTTCTGATGGTCTCTGTGAGCAATGTCAGCTAATTCAAATATGTATGTCTGTACACACGTATGTAAATTAGGTGACAAAATAATAACTCTCTTTGCTTGTATAGAAGAATAGTGATAATAATTAATAACCCAGAACATAGGCTGATCACTGCGGCAAAGAACACCATCAACATGAACAAGACAGGGAGCAGAGAAATGACAAGAGAAGAGACTCACAAAAACACCTAGACATGGCTACGAAAAGGAAAATGGAACAGAAATTAAATGCTACTGGCAGCTGCACAAAACAATGCGAATAGAACTAACTATATCAAAGCTAATATAGACAAAACCCAAGAAAACAGTAAATGCAGATTTTGTGAACAAAGAGACGAAACGGTAAATCACATAAGTGAATGCAACAAACTATCCCAAAAAGAATACAAGAACAAACATAACTGGACAGGCAAAGCAGTACACTGGGAACTATGCAAACGACTGCATTGTGAATATACAGATAAATCATACAGACACAAACCAGAGACAATACTGGAAAACGAAAATCACAAAATCCTCTGGGACATGGAGGTACAAACAGAAACTCATCCAAGCAAGCATGTCATAATAGTCAATAAGGAAAAAAAAAAGATGCCAAATTGTAGATTTTTTTTGGCCCAGAAAATCGCAAGGTGAAACTCAGAGAGACAGAAAAATGAAGCCAGAGAACTGAAAGGGATATGGAACATAAAGAAAATCAATATAATATCAATAATTATAGGAGCACGAGGAATAGTCTCGAAAAATCTGGAAAAAAGTCTGGCAGAAATTGGAAATAAAGGGAAGACTGAAACTATACAATGGACGGTAATGATGAAAACAGCCGAAATTCCTCGTATGCAGAAACCAACCTACATAAACTGTAAACACTAACCAGTCACATGGAATTGCAATAGAAATAAAACAAAAACATAGAAAGAACACCAACACATAAACCAGTGGAACTGAAGCTACAAGAAATTTCATAAACTACCTCCCCATCATCAAAAAAATAAAATAAAGTGATGGCACCAGCCTCGGCTGATATCAAACAAAATAGTCATGAAAGGTCAATGGGGATGGAAATACCGAGGAGGGAGAGCACTAACCAGACCTTTACTGGTAGTGCGGAGAGTACTGGGACCTTGGGGAGGCTTATTGCCACCCAAATCCCAGAGAAAACCAATGGTCCTTACCAGCGAGAAATCAATGATTAACGGCTGTTGCGATAACGTAAAGTCATTTGTAATGGTTATCGAAAGAGGTGGAGAGTACTGGAACTCTGGGGAGACTTGTTGTCACTCAGACTCCAGAGAACACCACCGGTTATTATCAGTGAGCAATCATTGATGATGACCTGTGTGAGAACTCCTAGTGAGTTGATTAATAATAATTAAGGTAATATAGAAGTAAAGAGACTTATTATTTTTAGTTTGCAGGAAGAATGTCTTTAAAGATATGACGTCACAGTTTATGAATTTTTTAATGAAATCAAAAGTAGAATAGATAGTAGTAGTGGTTTTGACCCTTGGGTCACGGGTATGTCTAATAGAATATATACACATATATATATATATATATAATAAAATATTCGTCTCAGAGTAGAACAGTTTTGCACCACTTTTATGTCCCATTATAAAGATTGAAATCAAGATATAATCCTACTAAACCACATGTCAAGAACCCTTATTCCAATTTTGACCAAAATCCATCACATGATTTTGATTCTAAAAAATGTCTAAAATTTAAAGCTTAAGCTTAACGGGTCTTAAGAAGAAATTGAAATTCAGGGAATCTGGATTAATTGGTGGCTGATGACTAAATCAAATTTAAAGCAAATCTGAAATATTTGAATTTTCAAATAGGAGGTTGTTCTCATATTATGCCACTAAAGACTCTTTAAAATACTCTACAGAAACTGCAATTTGGGGAAAATGAATTAATTGATGTCTAATGCCTATCGTTAAAATTTCACAAAAATCGGAGGTTTCTGAATTTTCATGAAGTGTTTTCATCTCCCATTGCCCTTTTTGCATAACCCTAAATTAAACTAAATATAACCTACGTTACTCACCCTTACACCTAGCAGCTGTGTTCCAAAATTAATAATGATCGGTAAATTAGTTTAGGAGTGAATCCTGTGCATACAAATATCTAAACATATACCTAACTTTATATAAATAGAGATATATAAGAATAGTTCTTTTAGGTTACCAAGTAGCGCTAAAATATGTAAACAAAGAAAATACATAGCACCACTATTTCTCCTACTGTCACGAGTGAGTTTGTTAGCACAGGTATAAAGTTACCGGACACCGCTGATCACAAGTGGAAGTGATATGACGTTTCTGGGCTTTCAAGTCCCAATATAGATACACTTGCTATGTCTATCCACACTAAAAGAGAAGTATTCTGATATTACACTTGCAGTGACTGTTGCTTCCAATGATGTAGATTTTCCCTTTTTGTGGGGGTCTGCATTTGCATGGCAAAAACGTCTTACATGCATGAGTCTTTCACTGCACTGGCCGCGATCATCCAACTTGTTGTGCCGGTCCAAAGTTGTTGTTCAGTGCTGCAACAAAGAAATGTCCACTCGAAGGGGTTTATCTGGAGTCCATCTAAGAACATTACTTTTCTCAAGTGGGCCGGTCTCAGCATTATTCCATGTTTCTATAAGGCAATTATTTTTTTCCAAGAGAAATAAGATTCTGGGTGGCCTGATATTAAATCAGAGATATTTTCAATTTCTTCTGTGCCCCCCCCCCCTTCTTCCTTTGGTAGAGCATCCATCACCTGCAACATCTTCTATTCGCATGCACTACCAAAACATGCAGCCTAGTGCCTGTTTATATTACTTTATTTTATTTATAACTTGAAAATTGTAGTACAGTAGTACTCATGGCCTTCATTCATTCCCGTACAACGTCGGGGGTTCCTGCTCGTTTTTGTTGTTCGTATTTTTTAATAAACTCAGAGATTGAAAGTTGTTGCCTGCTCTTCTTTTCATCTTGCCACGTTTTTTTCGCTCCTTAAGTATCTGTGAATACAACAGCTGAGCTCTGACTCTGGCAAATAATTGGGCTTCTCAATCAGCCAACAAGATCTTAGTTATTTGTTGTCGTGCCAAGTGGAACAGTTCACACACGCACTTACACATATGCCCCCCTCCCTGCCTCCTTTTCTTCTTATTCTCTTTCATTTAAATCAGCAAGATTTTATAGGATATTCAATTCTCACAAATGAACGTGTAAGTAAGTAGGTAAATCATAGTCAAGAGCAACCCAAAAGCTCCTTTTTCATTGGCTATGACACTGAAATGTAAGGGAGGACAGCACACTCTTTCCTTGGATTGCTCCACTTACCCTTGATCCACACCTTATAATGCTGAGTGTTTAGCAAGGAGGCATCAAGTACCATTGTTTTTAGTCTTTTTTATGACTACCAAGGATGTAACACCAATCTCCTGGCCCATTAGCAAACACTATAACAATTATGTCAAATGGACTAGTATATAATGTATCCAAATTCAAAGTAATACAGGGTGATTCATAAGTCACTTCACTTAGCTATTTAAAATGATTACCATATGAAGCACAAACATACTATGAACTTTTGATAATTGTTATCTTACTCTCTAATTACTGCTATTTGTTAGGCAATGGAAACGTGATGTGAACAGAAAGCCTCCTTCGCACAACACCATAATCAATCAAAGATGCTACAAAGAGTCGTAAATTCCTTGCAAAAAAGAATGGAGCTATGCATGCAGAACGAAGGTGGAAATTTTGAAAATTTGCTGTAATTTTAAACTCCCATAAATGAATTTGTTGAATAAACTTTCTGTTTTGCATTACCGTGTTTTTTAACTTTAGAATTTCAAAAATAAATAGCTAAGTGACTTATGAATCACCCTGTATATTTGAAACATATTTTAAAAGAAGTTTCCAGTATTCATTCCAATAGTCCTCAATAAATAGTAGAGCATTGATGACCCTTGATCCTAACCTTATAATGTGGAGTGTTTAGCAAGAAGGCATTAAGTAGCATTTTTTTAATCTTTGGTATGCCTTGACTGAGGATTGAACACCGGTCTCCCAGCCTATTATCCCAAAATGGATGACTGTGAATAATTACTTAACCGAAACGTTTTGTATTTTGTCTTATTCTGAAGAAGTGAATCATTTTTTTTTTCTTTCTTTTTGTTTTTGACAGTAACTTGAACTTTGGTAAAATGCCAATATAGAGACATTTTGTGAGATTTGTAACATGCATATTCGTAAGCTTCAAGACGACTCTTCAGTGATGTTATGTAATGTTTCAGGTTTCTCAGTATCGAATACTTCCTGCCAGATAAGATATTTATATCCCTCACCCGTATGTGTGTCTGTGTGTGTTCACTGCACAGACCGTGATCGTCCGTTCATTGCCTTCGTTCAAATTCAGTGCTTGATTCTGACACCGGTTGTAGTGTCAACCATGTGGTCTCTTTCACTGTTATACCAAAAGGATATTCCTTCTAAACAAAATCACAACTCAAGTTTAAAACAAGTAACAAACAATGTTTTATTTTGAGAGGTTTAAAATGACACTTGATTTCTCTACCAAGCGACAAGCTTGCAAATCAAGATAAACATATCTTCCAACTGAACGCAAACAGTCTATCAGCTTAAATTCTGAGACATTATAAAAACTTTGACACCTCTAAAGCATGTGCTGATCTTTTACCAGCAATAGTAATAATGAAATGCTCTGCTGAACTGGCCCCTGTCCTCTCCAAACTCTACAACAAATGCTTTGCCGAATCTTGCTTCCCTTATAGCTGGAAAAGTACCTCTGTGGTACCAGTCTTCAAGAATTCTGAAGATAGAACTGACCCTCAGAATTATCGCCCCATCAGTCTACTCCTGCTCTTCGCTAAAATCTTTGAATCTTTAATCAATCTAGTGATAGTCCGTCACCTCATTAATGCTAAACTTTTTCTTACCATCAGTATGGATTTAGGCAAGCACAGTCTACTGCAGATATCCTAACGGTCATCTCTAAACACATATACCATACACTGGACAAGAAAGGTGAAGAAATTTAAAACTAATGTGAACAAGCATCTCACTGCACAGCTCCCAATTTAGGATGACCTCCTAAACTTTCACCCTAATTCTCAGTAGCCCTTACGTCTACAGTGGCAACTTGCCTCTGTTGGGGTGAACTAAGTTAAAAAAAAACAATAAAAACCCAAAGCCCATCTGTTTCTGAGAACCACTGACCTCACTTTGTGCTCTGCTGGAATATATATAGATACTGGTGTCATTTAGAATAGACTACACAGTCATCTCACTTCAATAGGCTAAGCTGCTTATCTATAGACATAAAAAAAATTACTGTCCAGCGTGACCCGTATTTGGAAAGACATTAATTTATTCCAAGACTTAAGTGGCTCCCAACTATAGCATGGAACCTCATATTCAAAAATATATTACTAGTTCAAAGACGTCAGCTACTTCTTGGTTATTTCTCCCATTGCAGGCCTGTCGCCTGCATGCATTGCAACTATGCACCTCACTAAACATGCAGCATTGAACATGTTTACATATGCTATGAACTAATTTGCACTACTTGAAAGGAGAGAAAATGCAGAATTGTGTCCGTTTCTACCATTGGGGGCAAAAGAAAAGAAATTATCTCCCTTCTTAAGTTTTCACAAAAGAGATGATTATAAATCCTTTCTTGATGGGGGAAGAGTGTAATGGCTCCACCATGTCTGGTAAAAAAAAAGAACAAGCCTTTGAAATGCTTTGAAGTGCCTGTTTGACCTGCGATCTAAATGCAAACGGCTGGCTGCTAGCAAAAGTAAGGTCAGGCTAATGGCATTCCAAAACGTTTCAAAGGCTGGCTCTTTTTTTTAAAATTATTTCTCAGACATGGCGGTGCTAGTGTATAACATGTATTAAAAAAACACTCTTTAAAATCATGACTACGAACCAACCTCTGTTACATAAAGATTGTATGAGCTTGATTACGTGTAGGAGAAAGTGAGGGCAATAGTCCAAAAGGAAGTAACATTAAAAATTCAGACAAATTATATTTTGTATTGCGAGATGAAACAAAAATATATCAAGCTGCTTTGTCTTATTTGGGGTTTGATAAAGATCTAAGAATCTCAAAATCTGGTTCCTTTTTTTTTTTAATTCTTTTTAGGAGTAGGATTTTGTGAGATGGTAAATAGGCGTTGTAAAGCTCAGCTGAAATATATATTATTATTTTTATAATTTGTGTTCAAATATTAATATATCTTGATATAATTAGTCATAAAATTCGAAATTATTCAGATATCTACAAAGATACATTAACATCAAAGGTTAGGATCATTTTAAATCACAAATTGCAGGTGAATGATGATACTCGTTGCATCTTGTATCAAGTGATGCCAGACAGAACTGTGTTGGTCCGCAGTCAATAAGTGTTAAGTAGTGTTGACTTTTGTAGTGGGTGATGTTCATTCCCACATGTCTCCACGTGTCACTAACCTCTAACTTGTTGGATTAATAGACCGGCAATCTATGCAATTTCAGTTCGCCTAACTTGCTCGATGTCAGATCTTTGCTCCATGTTGAGCTGCCGATATGCTGCTAGAGCTCCACCTCTTCGTCACACATCATAAAGATTGCACAGCGCACAAACTAGCTCAGCCTGTTCAAGCCAAAGTCATTATAGTGGCTGTTCAATTGAACGCAGGGATCATCTGAATGTTTAATTGCCTACACATGTTTTCCATTGTTCTTTGCCGAAATAACTTAAAATCTGCACCTTCTGATTAGCTCACTTTAAAGGTCGGGTTATAAAGACTCGGAAACGAACAACCTTTAGATCTTCATGAAGGAGAAAACAGGAACAACTTTAACAAGGGACAAAAATAGCAGGATTACTGGTAGAGTGAAACAGGTGAATATGTCGCAGTCATAAACATTGACATTTCTTTTCTCTAGCGTAGAGTAGCCCTAGTGAGATTGTTTGGTCACACAATAACACATCATACTCTAAGCAGTGGTTCTCAACCAGGGGGCAATTCCCCCTCCCCTGGGGAGAATTTCAGGAGGAAAATTAACACCACAGATTAGCAGACACAAACTAGATTCAGGGCCACAAAAACGCAGTGTGCATCACCTATCACAACTGAAAGGTCATGTTGGATTTTCTCTCCGCTAGCTGTGTGTTTGTATTAAATTTTATGTTAGTATTACTTATTATTGCTTGTATAAATGCACATTTTGTGTCAGACATTTTTTGAAAGGGAGGAAATATATATTCTGATACATGATGAAAGGGTTCACTGTCTCAAAAAGGTTGATGATACCAGATTACCTTTCCTATTATTACTTTTTTTTTATGGAAATCGCTCTTAACAAGGCATGAAGCCACTTGATGTTAGAAGCTAGCAAGAACGGAAGATGATTATCGCTAAGACATAAGATGCCCATTGGCATTATGAAAAATCAAACTGTATACATTCCTTAGGCATCCAAGGAGTGCAGTATCGTCTATGAAGTTGTTTCGAGTTCTCAATGAATTTATATATTTTAAAATATTTTTTTATCAAAGGCTGTTATGTTGCATTCACCTTGCAAATAAAAATGATAACAGAAGTGAAACGATTGTTAACAAAATCTGCCGTTGCTTAGGATTTTCCGCTTGATTTTGTAATTTCAGTGTTGACCTGGAAATTTGGAGATTTTGAACGTTTATAAAGTTTCTTTATACATCAACCAAAATTGGGTTATGTTTTAGTATAATTTAGTTTATTGTTTAATTAATTAATTATTAGTTTATTATCTATTAAGAATAATTTAGTTTATTATCTAACTATTAAGAATAAATAGAAATGAAATCATTGTTTAGGATTACCCTATGGTTTTAGAATTTCAATCTTCATCTAAAAATTGCAGGATTTTTATAAATAATAATTGTGGCCAGTGAGAGTTGAGGATATGTGTTGCATGTAGAGAAATGATATGATGGATGTATAATGGGAGTCTTGGATTTGCTTAACTCAGTCTTAGATTTGCTTAACTCAGAGGAAGATTAAATCTGCATAACTAGGTTGGCTCCTCGACGACCGTCGACCCACAAAGTGCATGTGCCGTGGACTTCTTTGTCTGGCCATGTCGATTCTAGTATTGGCAATCACCAGGAACGCAAACACTAGTTTACAGTTTGCATTTAAAGCAAGTAATAATGCAGACACAGATATATACATTGAACAAACTTAACTTGTTGAACACATGTGTGTGTGTGGGTGTCGTTAGGGTCCCGCCGTTGACATCCACTCTTCTGAACTAAACCTCCCATCTCCAAAGTTCAGGATATCAGCTAAGACTTAACTGAGACCTCATGAACCTGTCTGCCTGTCGAGACCATTCACTGTTGTACACTTGAACTCATCTACTTGCCTGTGTGTCTCAAGCCTGTCTCTGCAATCTCCTCAAACCGATCTATGTCTCCCAAATATATTACATTTGAATCCTTAATGTACGATCTTTTTCTCAGTTACTCTCAGCTGACCATTGGAACTGGTTGCATTCGCCTGTTCCCCAACTCACTTACTTCATCGTTATCCGGTCACCCAGAAAGCTAATAAATAATTGCCATGGTGTCATTCGTCTGGGGAGTTCAATGGATTCGGCACTTTTTTTTTTATTGTTGTTTACTTATCTACTTCCGAGCTAACATTTCCCAGGCGGGGACAGGAGGATAGTATAAGGAGATGTGTGTAGAACAGAATACTTTGCTGGTTTAGTTACATTGAAAGAATGGGTAAGAGTATTTGGGTTAGTAGATGTAGAACAGTTGACGTATCAAGGTCAGTTGGCAGGGAAAGATCAAGGAAAACATGGGAGGAAGTGATGAGGATGGACTTTAGAGAAAGAGGGATAAATAAAGGCCTGGTCAGAGATAGGTTAGTTTGGAAGTGAATTTCTAAAAGCTGTTCAACACATGCCAGCATATAAAACAGATGTTAAACTAAATATAATGATGATGATGATGCAGATGATGTTTCTAAATACACCAAAATTAATTATCTTATAGTAAACTTTAGTTTATTATTTAACTATTAAAACTTAGGTAGGACATATTTACATTTTTGAATAGTTTTAATAATAGGTTGTCACATACATGTAAACGTGCACAAGGCTGCATGTTTAGTGAGGTGCATAGATGCATGCTGCAGATGACAGGCCGGTGATGGGAAAAATATCTGGCTTGGGATTAGACCACGCACCAAATATGCTGGCTTTTTGAAATAATAATGTCTTCTTGAATACAAAACTCCATGCTGTGACTGTTAGCAACTCGAGACTTTCCAAAAATTAATGACCACTCTAGATAAGAGGTCCCCTGGTCAGTAGATTTTCATGTCCAGTAATAAAACAGTCATTCATTTTCAAGTAGGCTGACTGTGTGGTCTAACCCAAATGAGACCAATATATATATATATATATATATATATTCCAGAAAGACAGGCAGAGGGGGTCAGTTGGGTTTCTGAGACAGATGATGGACTGTTTGTGATCAATTGGAAGATATGTTTGTCCCATTTTTCAAATCTGTTATTCGATGGAGAAACCAGGTGTCATTGTAACCTCAAAATAAAACATTGTCGCTTGTTTTAAACTTGAATTATGATTTGGTTATGAAGAAAACACCCTTTGTTACAGCAATGACTGAGACCACATGATTGACACTACGATCGGTGTCGAAATCAAGCATCGAATTCGGACAAAGATAATGAGTGGACGATCACAGTGAACACACACACAAACAGGACCCTAACCCTAACCCAAACAGGAGTTCACAAACATTATTTATTTGAAAGTTTTTTTTGTGTTTTTTTTTACAGATTTTTTCATTAATTCTTGATATTTAAAAAAAAGGATACATAAACCTCACTGGGCGCCATGGATAGCAATGAGAACTAGTATAAATAAAAAGTCATAGATAAACTATAGTTTATAAACCTAGAGCAGGATCAATACTAAATAATCAATTTTGGATTAAATAATGATTAAAAAGTTTTTTGCAATTAACTTTATTTTATGTTACTTACCTGGAATTTACAACAAAAAAAAATAGACAAAAAAAATAACAATTGATATTTTTTTTGTCAGTCTATTTTTTTTTTACATTTAACGATTTATAGAAATATTTCCAAATACGATTGTAGCAGTTGCATGAGTGAACTATTTTGCATTAGTCTACGTGACTGGCAGTGAGATTGTAATTCGGCTTAGAGATTTATGTGATCATCCCCTCTTCACTGCGTGGGTGAATAACACTCCTACGTGTAATTGAAGCGAATACAAGCCAGCATGAATCTTCAGTTTCAGCCTATCTCTCAAACAGACAAGACGTATATTCTGCGCTATCTACCTGGACCAGCGGTAGATGAGTTGAGGAACTCCAGGATAATATTATTTCGTCTGATCGACATTAATCAGCTCATTGTATTATCTTCTTTTTGTTCCTGTAAATAAAAGTTCTATATCTATTTAGTTGTGGAGCCATTATTTATTCCGTGGAAGAATGGCAATCTCTTTTTTGCTTATGTGACATTTCTATTTCAGTCAGATTCGGCCAGACGTATTACTCTTCCAAGTAAGTTCATCATTCTGATTTTCTTCCCAATTTAAATGACAAACCTAAAATTTGTTCCGCCAACTAAATAATCACTTGGAATTTTTTTAAATCTCACTGTGATATTATTTATGTATTGCATTGCTAAAAATTATCTCCAGGTTAGATTAAATCGTTGAGAAACAAATCTAGGATATGTTCGCCAATAATTTTGAGAATCAGCTTCTTGATAATTTGGAGGACTGTTTAGAAATCTTTGTTTTGCTTGCAATGTTATCACTGCTTCGTGTGAATTTGGAAAAGCTCTTGAAACCAGGAATAATGTCACTATCTGTCTCTGTCTACCGAACCATGGCACCATTTAATGGCACTGCAATGGCTTGCGTAGGTGCATGGATAAACAATTTGAAAATATCTTTTGAAGACCCCCCCCCCCCCCCTCCAAGGACAGTGTTTCTGTCATTATTGAAATTTGCACCTAACGAAGCGGACTTCTCTTTAAAAATGGTCGGAATACCTGAATGACAATAGAGAAAACTGACTGAAACATAGTGAAAATATAACTACGGAAAAATAAAAAAAATAAAATAGTCCTAAAAAATTATCCAAATCCAAGATAAACTTCAGAATGCAAAAAAAAAAAAAAGAAGCCTAATCGAAAGAAGATTTCTGATTCTCAATCAGTTTATATATTTTAATCGATTAAACGATATAAATTGACTGAGCTTATTATTGACTAAAAGATATTAACTGGCTCATTTGGCATAATGGTCAGATTGTCCGCTAATGGGCTGGGAGACCGGGGTTCAATCATTGGTCGAGTCATACCAAAGACTCAAAAATGATACTTGATGCGCCCTTGCTAAACACTCATGCTTGATCATCATCTAATAATGATAAGTGGAGTAATCCTGGGAAAGGAGTGGCGCCCTCCCCTACACTTCGGTATAGAAGATAATGAAAAGGGAGCCTTCGGGTCGCCCTCGACTATAGTCGACCACTTTACTTCTTTTTTTTAATTGATTAAATTACAACACAAAGATTTTTATACAGCAAGTTTATTTAACGGCGAATCAGTCATTTTTTTTTGGTTAATTAACGCCGAAGCAGAACATCTATTGTAAACAATGTATTAAATATGCTTAATTGAACACAAGTTGCTATTTCACCCATAGCTAGGGGGAGGGGGTGAAAATGCGAGTTAATACCTTTCTGTACATTTGAACCCTGCATAGCGGATTCCATAGTTCACATTTGCAACGATTAGGCCAATCACGCTCCCCTTTTTTATGCGGCAAGACTTGATAAAAGTAGCACCTCTGTTTTAAATGATGCAATAAAATTGAATGCATAATCTATTCTTAAGTTAGGCATGTAGACAGATATGAATGAAGTAAATAGACAATCTGTTGATACTGTTTAAGTTGCAGTAGCTGAAACAAGCAATTGTGCTTTACATTAATATCCCATCCCACTTACTCACCAGATTTAGCTTCATCTGACTTCTTCCTGTTTCCTAAACTCAAATCCCACCTGCATAGTTGCCAATTTGGAAACTATGAGGTTATGTTCTATAGATGAGTTTTTTTAGGACCTTTTTCTGTGGTGGGACTGCAAGGGAAACTATATTGAAAAAAAATATTGAAAACGTTTCTGTGACTCCTTCTGGGAGAAGCTTAGAACGACTTTCGTCTATATAATATATATGTGCATGTGTGTGTATATATATATATATATATATATATATATATATATGTGTGCATGTGTGTATATAAGGCTGCCGTTTTTGTTTAGTAATATTAACTGCACAAATGATTTATTTAGTCCGCGGGACTGGATATAAATAAACCAAGAATACCACAATGTAAAAAAAAAGGCAGCTTAATACCTAACATACTATTAGAAATAAATTTCCAATATTAAATATATATATATATCTAAATGAATAAATGCGAAATATTTTTCCATTTATCCTAACTATTATTCATATCAAAACACGTTACGCTTATTTAATTCAATTATATATATATATATATATATATATATATATATATATGTTTTCAAATACATTATATATAGCCAACAGAACACGGCGTAAACGCATTCATATCGATGCTTCATTAGCATAATGATTTTATAAGCACCTTCTAATAAATTAATATTCTGAACAATTCATTTCTATTTTCGTTTTACAGTTTTCTTATATACATATTAAAAACTTTTTTTAATATTAATGTTATTATTTTTATATTAGTAATAATATTAATTCCAACGATTTTATGAAAAACGTTAAATGTTAAAAATGAATATTTTGAAATTCAAATAACTTCCGATCATGCTTAAACGCTTGCGTATGTTTACACAAACCAAGGACTTAGATTACCTGAAATAATTTATTTACAAAAATTACACTCCGCATTGAACGCAATAACTAACAAAGTTTTTCTTTAGATATATACTGTATCTTCAAAACTAAATGTGTTGTTATTTTCGACAACGACGACGACTATTGAATATGATTATATTTGCTATAATAAAGAAAAAAAAAGAAAAGTTCCCCACCCATCTCAGCTTTTTAAATAATAAAAAAAAGATTCATATTTTTAAAAACTTATTTTTTTCTATCTAAATGAATAAATGCAAAAGTTTTTTTTTCCATTTATCCAAACTATATTTATATCAAAACACCAATTAATTGGGATAGGTATAGTTAAAACAATGTTTTTACTCAGAGACTTCCATAATTTTAATAACAAACTTTGACACCCTCAGCTAAGTTTAAACAATGTAATTCTACTTTTTAGCGTCATTTTAACTTATTAAGACAGTTAACTAATATATTTTTAACACAAACACTAAGTCCGACTGGCAAGGTCGTAAAACCACACGTAATCGTCTAAAAGAGTAGACCCTTGCCGCCCCCTCCCCAAATAACGCACAGAACTTATCTCTAATAGCAAAAAAAAAAAAAATGGTTAACTGTCATAAACCCCTAGAATAGTCCGGATATGGAGTATCATTTTAAGTTAAATTCATATGCGACACTGATGCTCAACTCTAAATTCTAAAATATTTTTTTTTATTGTTTTCTATTGCCACCAGGATTTTCTGTGTATCCAGACGTAATCGCCTAAAAAAGTAGAATCGTATGGGGGGGGGGGGTAGCTCAGGGTGTTAATCTACAATAATACCAAAACTTTTAATATTTTTTAAAATTTATACATGAAAAATAAGTATTTAATTATTTAGATAATTTTAAAGAAGCTATTTTTATTTAATTTTCGAGCACAAAAATAACAACTAAACTCAATTGCTTAAAATAAAAATTAAAAAAAGGGACGTACACTTAAAAAATATAAGATTTAAAAAATAAAATATGAGTAAATTTGCAGATTAACACACTCCGCTGCCCCCCCCCCCCAGTTTCATAACTTACTACCTAGCTCTACTCACGTATTGAGCACTGTTGAAGTAAATACTGAAAATTGATGCATAAAAGATTATATCTCCTTATAACATTTCATGTGGATACATGAAATAATATATATATATATAATAATATATATATATATACTATAATAATATATATATATATAATATAATAATATATATATATATGTTTGAAATAACGAATTTATAAACTCAACAAAAAAAGGAAGAAATAAATTTATGGTAGAATATTTAATACATCATTTTTCATTTTGCACCTTTATAACTTAAATTTTTCTACATGATACTAAGTATATAGCTTCTTAAAATTAATCTAAAATAAACAATTATTTTATTCGGTAATTTTGTCTGAAAAAAAAAATCGAGAAATTCTTGAAACGTGGAGAAACACCACTCATAAATACACTTAAATACATACATATTCACACACACTTGTGCAAGAGCATATTCAAACACCCATATGCATACACACATTCACACATTAACATATATATATATATATATATATATATATAGTGCCGGTGCTACATACCTCCGGGGGGAAGAGAAGATCAAACTTGTTGGGTGGGGGTGGAAGGAATGTTTCAATGTTGCCCGGAGGCCTCCTTATTTTTATGTTTTGTCCCCTTAATTAAAATGTTGTCAGAAAAAAATTGGATAGTGTTGCTTTCAACAGTAACAACATATTACAGAAACAAAACAAAAACGTTACTGCACAATGTGAGTTTAACTGGCTCAAATTTAAATTATATCAAACGTCTCAACTCTTGAAAATCGCTATGATGTTTAATTTGAAAAATTGTATTTCGTTATAAAATATATAATTTATTGAATAAATGCTTAATATTTTATTAAAATTGGATAATTCTGATTCTTGATGATTTTTAAAAAATGAACACAATGTTTTTTTTTTCATAAAAAGTAGTCTCCTATGAGGGGTCCGATATCATAGATTGAAAGAGGGTGAGCTTCGAGCACCAGCATTATATATATATATATATATATATATATATATAAACGGATAGATATATACATTAATTCTTATATAGTTAGAAATATAGAGCCATAAGATATGAGTTGTGAACAATTGTAAGACTCATATTCTAACCAACTAACTACATTGATATGGAAAATAAAGAAATACTTATGCAAATAATAAGCATTGGAAAGCACTGTTAATCACTAGAATGTTTATATTTGCTTTTTTTACAAAAACATTAAAGTGAAGAGGGACGTTTTTTTTGTTGTTTTTCCTTCATTCTAAATAAGCTGACATCAACTCAACACCTTAGATATCAAGTTTAACTAGTTATCAATAATAACTTCATAAAAAAAAATTCCTAAGCATTTTTCTCCAGTTGAAGTAAGCAATTAAAAAAAATAAATAGATTGAGAGACAATCCTTGGCCTTTTGGCTAGGAACACAATGTAGTATCTTTTCTGATACTACACTTTATCTTTTCTGTCCTCGGTTAGTGAAGGGGAAATCTTTCTAGACCGAGGCAATTTTAATTTTTGTCCCAATCTAGAGTGCCCCCCCCCTTTTTTTTGGGGGGGGGGGGGGGTCCGGATTTTCCCTACAGTGAAAAACCGACCTTGTTAATTATGTCTTCATGGGGGAGGCAAGTAAATATGGAAAATAGTCACAAATAAAAGTATGAAATATTCTCCAAATTATTTAAATGATCACGGGTACAACATTGACAAATACCTAATAAAGATGGTTTCATTTTTGATAAATTCTCAACAATCAATTATCAGAGGAGTAATGTTAAAATTCAAGTGGAATTGAAAATAACTGCAAAATTAGATATTCAATAAAATCTTTACAATGTTTGTAAAAAATGTCCTTATGTTTACACAATGAAGGTTGTCGACAGGAAATGTAAATATATATTAAGGGAAGTTGTCTATTTGTTTGTGTGTGTGTGTTTAACTAAAAGTCAGAAACTACACAAGACACACCCACAACATTGATATATTCTGTTTCAGTATTCCCTTGGACAAAATATGGAAAGATTTTTATTTTGTAATATTCATTCTTTCGGGGGTCATAATAAGTCAGGGAAGGGGGGAAGCGATATTTAGAGCAATTTTTATTTCATCAACCTTTGGTGTGAAACTCAAACTCAAATACACTTGTCCTTTTGGCTAGCATCAAAGTGTAGTATCTGTTTTGTCTTCAGTCGGAAGAGGAGGGAAGAGAATGGAGGGGTTAAAGAGAGAGAGAAGTTTTAAAAGAAAGATGTTACACATACTTTTTAACTCTTCTATTTTGTCATCCATGCTCCTTGGCAACACCGGGAAGCCATGCTAGTCATATATATATATATATATATATATATATATATATATATATATATATATGATAAGTCGATGAAAAATAATTAGACCTGCAAATGGAAGCAAATCATGATCATCGGTTGTTCAAAACATGGACATTTAGTGAATAATATTTATTTTTCTTCTCTTTCATTCCTAAATGAAAGAGAAGAATAAATATTTTTATTTACTAAATGCTCCTTGTTCTGAACAACCGAAGATCATGATTTGCTTCCATTTGCAGGTCTAATTATTTTTCATCGACTTATCATATTTTTACTCTATCCAGTATATTGAGCTTTCCTTACCTCACAATAGGTCCAACTTTCTAAAAGTTTACCTTTTAGTTATAAATTTTCATATATATATATATATATATATATATATATATATATATATAAAATAAAGTCGATTTTCCCCTATTTTATTTCTTTATTATTAAATAGTTTTGTTAAGAAAAGGTACAGACTTAAAACTGTTTAGTCAGTCAGTTTTAGGAAATATTATTGGTCTGTGTTGTTAAAAACATAACTTTTATTTTCGATTCCATTGATATTTTATATTTAATCCTGATAAATATTTTATTTAGTTTTAGTCATGAATAAAGGAAGAAGGAGGAATTTTCACTCTCAAATTTAGATGTACTCCTATTCTACCCATGGACACCGGGACAAAAATTAATACGAATCTTTAAAGATTCACTGGTGAAAAAGAAAGAAAGAAAGTCTTTCTCTTTTCCAGTTTTTTTCTCTCCTTTCTTTTGTTGCCTTTGCCTGACAGGAGGAAAAGAAAGAGAAACTAAAGAGAGAGATAAGGAAGACAGACAGAAAGAATGCTGCCTATTCTGGTTTTAACAAAAATTCGACTGTAAGAGAGTGAGAATTGGTTAGCACGCTATACTTAAAGACAGAGATTATGAGTTCAAACCTCATCCGGGGCATAAGTATTTTTACTCTAATTTTGTCCTAAAAATGAATTTAAACATTTCAAATTACAATATTATGCTGATTGTTTTGTTTTATTTTCATTTTTTTCTTTTGTAAACTTATAAAAATTAGGACCCTGAGCGATGTCAATTAGCTCTGGTAGTTGAATATATAATTTTGCTGTTATGTTCAATTTCACTTAAATTTTAACATTACTCTTTTGATGAATGTTAGTTGAATGAAGATCTTCAAAGGGGAGACAATTCACTAAAAAATGAACCTGCTTTTACTAGCGTTTTGAAAATAATTATTTCAATGAATTTTTGTCGAAATTTTGTACTTGCTTTGGTTTGTGAACTCAGTGTGAGGAGGAAATATAGGAATCCTATTCAGCATTTTATGTGAATACAAAAACAAAATCTGTTTTTAATTTACCGATTGCATTTATCGTGGTTCACCATATCCGATTGAGTAAGGGTGAAATTTAAGCTGGGCATTAAGGGTATAAAATTATAAAGAGAAATCAACTTTTTCCTAGTTATTTTTTAAAAAACATTTGCCCATTTCGAATTAACAAATGATCTTTCTGGTATAGTCTTTCTCTCGTTACCTTTATAAGGAAACATTATTTTGCTGCAAAGCGAAAAATTGCTCGCTTCTCTGAACGTCAGTGAAAATTACAACAGTGATTTCTGACAATAGTTAATAGAAAGAAAAAAAGGAGTGAAAGAAACAAATAGACAACAAATAAATGTTACCAAAGGCAATAAAAGTTACTTTTCTACCTACCTGGATAGGTTTCGTTTTTTAAAGTATTTCAACGTGTTTTTATTGCATTTTAATAATCCGATAAAAGTATGATGGATTTTCCAAAATGTCTGACTACACTGTCCAGAATTTGATGAAGACCCCCCTTTTTTTTTTTTGTTAACTTGATTTTCAAGAAATAGGCAACAAATACCTGTTCCAAACGCCTTAAAATTTACTTTTCCAACTAATTGAAAGGAGAAAAGTACAAAAAAATGTTTTTATTAAAGGTCAGAGAGAGTCGGCAAACGTCTGTCAGCCATTTTTTTTTTGACAAACTTTTTGATTGAAATAAAAAACGCTTTAAAATACTTCAAAACAAACAAGACATTATACAGGTTGGTAGAAAAGTAACTTTTATTGCCTTAGGTAACATTTATTTGTTGCCTATTTGTTTCTTTCACCCCTTTTTTTCTTTCTGTTAACTATTATTAAAAATGGCCGGATTTTTTATAATTTTTTTCCTTTCACACTGAGTTCTTTTTTTTATATAACTAATCTACCTTATTCTCTCTCAACCGTGTCTGTTTTTTTTTCAAATTGAAGCTTTTACTAGATATTTATTTACATCTAAAATTAAATCGTATAAAAGTTGTAGTGAAAAAAATTATCTGCTATCGTATAAAATTAGTTTGCAGTTATAACATACAAATCTTAGAAAAAACACCTTGTGTTCATGGTAGCCATCTTATGATTGTTTCTTAACTTTAATTGTCTGTTTCTCCATCGCAAGTTTTCATTACAGAATGAATTTTTAAAATTATTTTAAATCTCAGTACCATAAAAGGAAATCATTATTTTCTTCTTTTTTTTTTTTTTTTAAGTATAAGAAATGTAAAAAAAAAAAAAAAAAAGAAAAAAAAAAAAAAAAAAAGGAAACCATTGAAACAAATTATAAACACTGAATATAAAAAAAAAAATTCTATAGAACTTTAAAAATAAAATTGGTCCAAAAACCACAGTTCATGTCATGGGCAATTTCATATGCAATTGTAAAAAAAGTCATTTAAAAAGAATTTTTTTTGTTGCTATTTTTATGTCCAATGACGGAGACGATAATTATGAATTGGTAGAAGAGGTCAAGCAGTTTAAGACATTTGAATATTCGTTCTGCTTTAAAGTTTCTTCAATTTCTGAATGACTTTGGTAAATTTTGTTTTCAAACAGTGTCAGCAGCAGTAATCGTTGTAACTTCAGATAGAAAGAGCGGGAACAATCAAATCTTCCATGCAACCACGAATTGAAACATGCTGCCATCCACCCTGCAAAAAAAAAAAAAAATTAAATAGTAAAAAAATTAAATTGTAAACAAGCCGAGTCTACATTCGAAAATACAAAAAAATATTTGGGGACGCATGCATTTCTATAAGAGACTTCGCCTGTCTATCCTTCATGTTAAATTTTGAAATAGCATTTTCATAACTGAACAAGTTTTATTTTTTTTTATTGGTTTTATTAAATGTGTCTACAAGAGGCTCTGCCCATTGATTGATCAATCTGGCTGTCATGATGTCAGTTAAGATTTTTTAGATACGTCCAAGCATCTCTATAAGAAGCTCTGTCTGTCGGTTTGTAATGCCAAAATTTTGAATAGCATTTTCATAGGTCTGTCATGCTTCAGTTTTAAATCGTATTTTCATAGGTCTGTCATGCTTCAGTTTTAAATGGTATTTTCATTAATCTGTCATGCTTCAGTTTTAAATGGTATTTTCATTGGTCTGTCATGCTTCAGTTTTAAATGGTATTTTCATTAATCTGTCATGCTTCAGTTTTAAATGGTATTTTCATCGGTCTGTCATGCTTCAGTTTTAAATGGTATTTTCATTAATCTGTCATGCTTCAGTTTTAAATGGTATTTTCATTGGTCTGTCATGCTTCAGTTTTAAATGGTATTTTCATTAATCTGTCATGCTTCAGTTTTAAATGGTATTTTCATTAATCTGTCATGCTTCAGTTTTAAATGGTATTTTCATTAATCTGTCATGCTTCAGTTTTAAATGGTATTTTCATTGGTCTGTCATGCTTCAGTCTTAAATGGTATTTTCATCTGTTTGTCATGATTCAATCTGAAATGATATTATCGTTGGTCTGTGACAATTCACTTTGAAATAGTATTTTCATTGGGGACAACACCGAGACACATATTTCTTTTACTTGAAATCTCGCCAGCCCAAGAGACAGAAAATCTTTACCTAGAAATCATGTGGTTTAGCCCTCTGGGGTCACCTCTGACCCTTAAGATATCACTCAAACTTTTTCTTTCAAACACGACCGTTGTTATGTAACACATCATTATATTATGTAACACATCATTATATTATGTAACACATCATTATATTATGTAACACATCATTATATTATGTAACACATCATTATATTATGTAACACATCATTATATTATGTTTAACGTCTATTTTACATATTTGCAGATGACGTCAAATTAGTATATTGTAGAACCGAAATTGACAATCTCAAGTCTAGCCTTCAACGTATCTGGAAATGATCTATTGAATAGGACTTATACCTCAATGTCGATAAATTCTGCCATATTGCAGTGAGTTCTCCTTTTGACTCGGCTCTTACTTTCGGCAGTGACATGGCTCTGTTCAAGGAGGCAAAAGATCTTGGCCTTCTGGTCGACTCGTCCTTCAAGCCATCAAAACATTGCATTCAGGCTGCAAACAAAGCAAGGAACATTCTATTTCTCATTTGACGTTCTTCCTACAAACTCATCTCTGAAAATATTTCTCCCACTTTATGTCTCCCTCGTCAGACCACTGTTAGAGAATGGTGTCTAGGCCTCTGCCCCATATCTAACACATGATATTCAGCATTTGGAGAGAGTTCAAAGACTGGCTACTTAAATGGTGCAGGGTCTATGGGATCTTCCCTATAAAAGCAGACTCAAGAAACTTAACCTCTTCTCCCTTTGGGGCCGACGATTATGCAGTGATCTCATTTTGGCCTACAATCTCCTCAATGGTCGTTACGATAAACTTCAGTACATATTATTCACTCCTGCACAAGAAAAAGGTCTTTGCGGACACCACAGGAAACTATTTCAGTTGAACCAGAGGAGGGCCACCTTCTCAATCAGGATCCCTGGACCTTAGAATAAACTCCCAAGATGCACAAACAATGCAACAATTTAAGGTAAATTTGGACAGGTGCTGGGCTACTGTATCCTCTTCTGTGTAAATATCTACCACTCTTTCCCTACATGGCAACTGAAGCATACTTGCTTTATTTTGTGCCAAATTAATTGAATTGAATTGAATACATGCTGTCATGTGTTGAACGGCTTTTAGAAATTGACTTCCAAACAAACCTATCTCTGGCCAGGTCTTTATTTATCCCTCTTTCCCTCAAATCCATCCTTATCATTTCCTCTTTCAGTTCCTCTTTCACCGAATCAAAAATAACTTAAACCAATATACAAATACATAAAGAAATTTACCTATAATGTACATAAAAAGAGAAGAAAAGGGAAAAAGATAAAAGAAACACTTACTCCAATGACCTTTTGCCACCCTGTTCCTGTTTGACACTCAGCAGTGATACCCATTCTCTGGTAGACGCTTCCACCTTCACAGCCAGATTTCATGAAGTTGGCATCTACAACCACCCAAACCTGAAATGCATTTTAAAAGGTCTTCAATTTTTGAGTCATACACAGGATCTTCAATGAAAACGTACTTTCATTTATTCAGCGATACATTTCGTAACACACAACATTTGATTGATCTAGGCCCGTCTTCTAACGTGATAGGCTTTAATTATTTCACGTTTTGTTTGTCATTCATACCTTATCACAGGGATTTATATGATGCCAAAACTCAACAACAATTATAAACTATTCATTAAAAGCAAATCATTGGATACAAACTGCTATTTTAGCAACCAAGAGGTCAATTTGAGTAGTATTTCTCATACCAGCCGAGGATTCGTCCTCGGCAATCAGTCCGCCATAGTCTGGCCCATTTTTGAGTTGGTGACCATGCTTCTGTCCAGCTGAGGTCTAGGAGGTCCACTTTCCCAGGCTTTATCTTCTCTCTTTGAGAAGGGGTTACTTATTGCTAATTGACTAAGGTGCCCCTACAGGGGGAATGTTGATAGAGCTGTTCATGCATTTTTGTGCACCAGAGTGAACACGCCTCTTGTGTGCTGGTTTTTCAATCCCCATCTTCAGAACTTGTGTCACATCTTCCCCCGGTGGGAGGAAGGTAAATACCAACCTTTATTTTAGCCAGAGGTGACGGGAATTGGGGTTCATCCTTTGTGACAGAATTGGGATGAGAAGTGCTTCCAAACACCGGGCTGATGTGACGTTTGGGTGCTAAAAGGGTGACGTGGAAGTTTGAAAAGTGACATTGGATAAAGAAAATAAAAAATGAATAAAATTCTTTTTTCCAAAAATAACAGGAAGTAACTAGAACTTCCTGTTTCTCAAATAACTTGGAACATTCAAGAAGATCCTAAGGGATTCCTAAATGGGATCGACATAGTTCCCTGTTTTTTTTTGTTTTTTTAATTAAAAAAAAACAAACTTTTATTCACTCCAAACAAGGCATATTGCCACTGGGACATAAGGGGCTACTGTGATAGTGGCTGGATTTATAGGGATGCAACCTAAGTGGAAAGTATGAAAGCAATAGACACATTATATTAAAATTTTTGCATGTTGGTATGATTGAAGAAACAGGGAGCAGGAAGGAAATTCCAAAGGCAAGTGGTCCGAGGAAAGAAGCTATTAGAGTAGAAAATCTTCTGGCATCGAGGGACCTCTATAATGAAGGGGTGGGACTTAGTGGCTAGTCAGGTGGATTGGAGTTACTTTAGTTGAAGATGCATCATAGCTGCTGATCTTTGGATGATTAACCATCACTTGAGGAGTTTTTCAGCCATTTTATGTACTAAAGGGAAGTAACTTTCATTTTATTTCAAGGAATTACTTCCCTTATGCTGACTCATTCCTCAAGGAATCTATATAAAGGAGAGTTGTCTGTATATACATGTGTGTATATCCAGAGAGAGGAATAGGCTGGGAGGAGGAGAAAGAGGGTGTGGGGAGGGGGAGGGGGAAAGAGAGACAATTAGAGAGACAGATAGAGATAGAAGTTTTAATAGAAATATGTTACACTTCTGTCCAGGGCAACGCCGGGTAGCCCTGCTAGTATATAACATTTCCAAATAGTATTAATATGTCGATTGAATAATCCTAAGTAATCAATAAAAGTAAAAACTGAAAAAAGGAAGAAGAAATCTCACCTGGTCTTTTGGTCCAACAGAAACCCTCCTCACCAGACTAGAAACTTTAGTCCAACATGTGCCTTCAGGGAATATGGGTGTGATGTCGTTACGGAACCAGAGATTTCCTTGAATGTCTACAGCCCAAACACTGGTAACGCCGACAGAGATCTGATGAAGTACGTGGTCTGATGGTGGTGGAGGAATCACGTGGAACCAGCAGTTTCCTGTTGTTTAAAAATTAAATAGAAATTTTGTGTTTGGAAAAATATAGAATACACAAACAATCAAAGAAGTAAAGAAGGGTTCTTGATAAGATGCAGAAACGTATCTATAACTTGATTAGCCACACCCTTTCTTCTTCTCTACACCCTCTCTCTCTCACAGACGTGATGTTGCTAGTCTCAGTCTCTTCTATAAATACTATTATGGCACGTGTTCTTCAGAATTATGTGCTCCTTTTGTTCCAGCTCGTTTGACTCGATCTAGTGGTCTCCATCAATTCGTTGTTTTGATACCTCATTGTAATACAGCTTCCTATTCCAGTAGCTTCTTTCCAAGTACCGCAGGCTTGTGGAACTCTCTTCCTGCTGACTGTTTTACTCCTACCTATAACCTTGGTCTTTTCAAGACTAAGGTCAATAGGCATCTCCTGTCTTTGCGATAATCATATTTGATTCTTGTTAGCTCCTTACATCAAGTGGCTTCATACCTTGTCTGGAGCGATTTCCATTAAAAAAAAAAAAAAATGTAAAAAATAGACACCCTTATTATCATTAATAATTAAAACTGCTGTCAGAGGGTCTTGATGGGCCTAGGAAGATAATATTGATCATTCGGCTAACAGTGGAAAGTGGAATCCCGAAGTTTGCAACGATTTGATACTGATTAAATCTACCTTCAGGTTAACCTATAATATGGCTCCCCTGAGACTGAGAATTCTAATGCTTCTTTGGCCGGGGTCATACTAGAATGGTGATATATGATAGATATATTTATATCTGGAACAATAAATGTTGATTAATATAAAGTATCGATGTTTCAAACTTTTACTTCTACTTTGTACAGCTCCGAGTGCTGGCTGTTGGAAAAGGAAGCAGAAACTTTAAACATATATGAATGATTTTTGTGGGGTGTCTACTTACTTCTTTTATGTCTGCGTACATAATCTTATATTGAAGTGCATTCTTTTGAACGCTATTTTGAAAATACCAGTTATTAATAGACAAAGAAGTCATTTCTCATGGAAGTGAGCTGCCAATGAAATTTCTTTCATAAAAATTTAAAAAATGTAGATTAATCCATCAATACTAAAAATGAGAAACCGGATGGGATTAGAATCAACTTCGGATCTATGATAACAACATGGCGTCTTTCTATCTATCTATATTGTTACATAATACGGCTAGGGGGAGTTAAGATTTTAGCAGATATATTTTGTAATCAATAATACCATGAGCAAGCAAAAGTATTTTTTCATATTTCTTTTCACCCATACAGTTTATGAAAGAAGAGAAAAGAAAAATTTCCTCGAAAGAGCAAAGATGCGTGCCTTTTCCTATAAACCCTACACCATTACCCTACCTATTTCTGCACCAAATGACAAATGACTGGTAACCTGTCATGTTGGCCTGATCACTCGATAAATGTCCACGTAAAATCCATTCATGCACTCGGTCATGTGACTGACACCCATATAAGCTCTAAGAATAGGGTGCAAAGACAGAGAGCATCAGATCAATTTAGAGACCCTGTAGGTCTATGTCGATGATGAAGAAGAAGAAGAAGGAAAAGACTAAAATGAAGAGAAAGAAAGAAATGGAAAAATGCCCTTATCTTGCGTATAATATGTGGGCTAGAAGAAACGCTCTCGAAAAAACGGATTTCAAATGTTAGAAATGCCCACCATAAGACAACTTGAGTTATTGTGGAATATTTCATTGCCACCAATAATAAACATATTAAACTCAAACCAAACAGCCAAAGCAGTTATCTGTCAGTATTTCCTTCATCCATTGACTCGGATTACAATCCGATATCCTGACCGAAGATTGTGTAGCACTAACCCCTTTACCCAGAACTCAAATACCCCTGTGTCTGATACTCGCCGATCTCACTTTCTTATATATATTGACTGTCATTCATAAAGAAATGTTCTCCGTTTTATTAAACTTTTGAACCTTATTGTGGATTACTTCTGGAGTCACCTATCAAAATATTGTAAATCAAACCCCATTTTCACTCCAACTGTTTTCATATGTTTAAATGCGATCTTTGCTTGTCGAATAGAAATAGTATTTAGATTCCCTTCCCCATATTACAACTTATCTTTATTTTGTTCTCTTCTTTATTTTTCTGTAAATAAATAATTATATTTAAACTGTAACTTGGTTGTTTCTTGTTATTTCTTGCTTGTTTGTTTGTTTTTTCTCTCTGTACTTGGTGTCTTGAACTGGAGATATTCTTCCCCCATTTTCTTGTATTGATATTTCGGAACCAGGGACCACGAGCCACTTCCGGATTTTATCTTTTTTTTTATTATCATTGTCATATGTATATTCCTGTAGCCTAACAAAGGCTGAACATGACAATATAGATATATCTATATGAGTTGATAACCATGAAAACTAGTTAAAAATATTAACACAGAAAAATGTTTAAAGCGTTCTTGAGCTCCGATATTTTAATTTGCATGGTCAAACCTCTTGCCAGTATGAAGATTTGACCATGCAAATCGAAATATCGGAGCTCATGAACGCTTTAAACATGTTTTTGTGTCAATATTTTGGTAAAAAAGTAGTATAGTATCCATATTTTGGGAGGCCCAAATAAAAAGTCGCAGCCAGCGACCCAAACCAGCGCATGCGTATTGAGCGCACATTTTTAAGTAAATATGCTATAATAATAATAATAATAATAATAATAATAATAATAATAATACATTTTATTAATAATGTAAGTGTTTGGAATAAAACAAAAAAATATGCTGAATATAAAATTAAATACATTTGTTTAATTACTTTGTTTTCTTTTACGATTTTCACAAATTGTTTTAATGAATATTTACATTGAAAAAAAAACAACAACATTTTATTAATTATGTAAGTGTTTGAAATAAATCAAAATGTCAGAATGAACAACCCCAAAAAAGTATTAGAAAAACACGTTTATTTTAATTAAAAACTAAAATGCTTTCATCCGTTTACACTTGAATTGTGCGCTCAACACGCATGCGCTAGCTCCAGCGACTCGCCACGACCTTCCATGAATGAAATCTGACGCATGCGCAGAGCCTCCCAAAATATGGATACTATACTACTTTTTTACCAATATTTTTAACTAGTTTATTTTCATGTTTATCAACTCCATATAGTAATCATTTCATATCTCTCTGAATCCCACTATACATCCCCAAATATTGTTTTCTACCTGGTTTGTACCGATTTGATGTATCCATACCACTAATCCCCTCTTTGTTTCTCATTTGCTGTATAATTGGTGTGGTTGAACTCTAAAGCCTTGATGCTGTCTGTATGCTTTTAAATTGGTGTCTATACCCTTTGCTGATGAAGAGAACCGATATTAATAAATTAAATTTAAAAAAATATTGTCTCAGAAACGATCGTACACATACTATTATTATGTTGAATTCTTGGAATGCAAATAAATGATCATGTAACAAATTTTATATTAGATCTATGTTTATGTATATATGTGTATATATATATATATATATATATATATATATATATATATATATATATATATATATGTGTGTATTTTTTATTTATATTTATAATTTTTTATATTAATTCTATATATAAACTTTATAACAAAGTAATTATAATAGCTCAATAGTGTAAGGCCAGAGCTATGCTATATTCAATATTTTTTATGTAATTTTATACCATTTCAATGTTATAAAGGACAGATTCACGTCATTCTATAAACCTTATTTTTTATTCAGCATACAATTGTTTCGGATAACACCAAGATATTTGTAAAATGCTCCTGTGCCTTTATTTTTTCAGTGCGAATCGTACAAAACAAAGCAAAAACACAAAAAAGGAGTGGCGCCCTCCCCTACAGCTTGGTGTAGTAGCAAAGGAAAAAGTAGTCTTTGACAGCCTCGACTATGATCGACCACTTTACTTACTTTATTTATGGGTGCAACGGTTGTATGTCATGAATAAAATGTTTACCCCCACCCCCCCAAAAAAATAATATGATTTTATTTTTTATATATAAAGAAGAAGATGCCTGAAATTTAACATTTTAATATAACTTCATAAGACTGTGACACATTTAAAAAAAAAAAAAGAAAGAATGATGTGTTAAAAAATTGTCTGAAACTTTCAAGTTATTGCTCCTGGGCAATACCGTGCATTTTTTTTTTTACATTAATAGAGAAATGAAAGTAGGTCATTATATTTTTAAAAGAAAATAATAATATTGGCTTGTATTAACACGTGAACGTTAGTATTTGTTTAATGTAAACCTCAAGACAAAAATGAAAAGATTATTTTTTTTGTTTCAGCCATTCAAACATTCTACTGAAGCATAAACCTTTGTTTGCAAACACTGACAATTTCTCAGACTAACCCAGTTTTCTGAGTGTGTTTAAGAAAGAAATTCATAATGTTTGATTGTTAGCGAAGCGCGGTTTATTGTCCTATAGAATTGATCGTCTCAATTGGTACGGGCAGAATTCAATATAGAAAAATAGATTTTTAACTATTTATAAAACGATTAAAGCCTAGGAATCTCGAACATCATTCGGCAATGGTGAGAAAAGAAGACAGGATCTAGCGTTCGATTTTATAAGGGGGTAACGGTGTTGTGTTTCAACCTTGTCTCAGACACGCCGACAATCAAGTTGCCGTAATCGTTACAGAAACATCAGGTATTCATACATTGGTAGCTGCATGTTCTCCTTGTACGTGCTCTTGCGTGATCTTTCCAGACTGAGGGAACACCGCCCGGTAAATAAGCATCTCTCATATCTTTAAAAAGGATTAACTCGAACAAGACTGATGGAAGACAGCAGACATTTATTCAACTTGATCTTTGTTCTAAATCACTGACTAGTGGGAGAAAGGGGGAAGAGAGAGAGAGAGAGAGAGAGAGAGAGAGAGAGAGAGATCAAAATCACTAATTAATTATATTTTGTCAGCCCATTTTACATGTCCATGCCACATGCTTTCAAACAGACTCTGCTGTTTTCTATCACACCCTCTCATGTTATGTCATATCCGTTTCTTACTATATTCCTACAGCCTATGAACTTTAACCTCAGGATCACCAAGTTGACACTCGCTGAACTCTCAGTGGTTTCCATTATTCTCAACAAAGTATTTTATATACTAGTGGATTTACTCACCCAATATCTAACAAAGAGAATTGTTTGAAAAAAAAAAGGTAAATATGTGAATGGATGCTCTTACAATACGTAAACACAGTAACAACGTCACTTACTACATGATCTGATCATTTTTACAAACTCTGTACTGTTTTTTTTTTGTGGTTCGATATAAACTGTGCATATGTAAATATGCACAATGCTGCATGTTTTGTGGGGTGCATTGATGCATGCTACAAATGACATACCTGCAATGGGAAAATATTTAGCTAAGAGAAGAGGCCACCCAAGAAATTAGTTAGGCTCCTTGAAAAAAATAATGGCTTCTTGAAAATGGGGGTTCATGCTACGGAATCAGACCACTTGAAATCCTACAGAATATTAGACTCCAGATAATAGATTCCCTGATCAGTTGGATTTTATGTCCATAGATTAAACAGCCGATAATTTTCAAGTAGGCTTACTGTGTGACCTATCCCAAATGACAATAATGTTGTCATCATCATCATGTCTGTTTTATATGCTGGCATGTGTTGGACAGCTTTTAGAAATTGATTTCCAAACTCACCTAATTCTGGCCAGGTCTTTATTTATCCTTTTTTATACTAACCCAAGAACTCCCTTCAATTCTTTCAACGTGGCTATACCATCAAAGTCTAGTGTTCTGTACACATCTCCCTATACTATCCAGATATAGGGTGAACTCTAGCTGAATAGGAAAATAGCCATGATCAAACCCATAAGCATTTCCCAGTAGGAGCATCATAGGCGATTGGCAATAAACCAGCCCTCTCCCCTCGAAGGAGAAAATGGTGCTTGAGAAAGTGCACCTACTAGGACTGAGCGGGCCATAGCTCATTCCGACAAAAGAGGGCCTGGTGCTGAGATAGCAGCCCTTAGGCTGTCAGATTGATTACCGAGGAAAACTAGCTAAAGACGGCCATGCTGACTGCAATGACTCTTTGTTCCCTGGCCTTCTGGCTGGGATCAAGGCGTAATCCTTCTAGACTAGAGCGATTTTTATTTTTGTCCTACCCAGAGTGATTCTTTTTGGGGAAACTGGATATCCCCCGCATAAAAATAACCAACCTTGTGTCTAACTTTGCCCACGTGGGGAGGCAAGTAAATAGGGACTGCCAGTAATGAATGTCAATCTTATATATCGATGGCCTTCAATATGGATTCATTGTGATTAACAATGAAGTGTAAGATATGGAAGGAGGGGTTTGGATCGAGGGGTTTGAGTGGCGCCCTAAAGGTCGAGGACGATCTAAAAGTGAAAGTCGATGTAACCATGTGACTTCTGGATGGGGAAGGGGAGTGGTCTGGATCTCTTTGTGACTAACAACTGAAGCAAGCAGAAGCGACATCAGAGAAATGGAGACAGGTCCATGGCTATTTTTGTACGCAGCCAGAGTTTCCACTCCGGAGAGCTGGCTTTCCCCACCTTCCGGCTTTGTGCCATATCCTGCTGCAGTGGGAAGCAAGCAAATAACCATCTGGCTCCTGTCTTGTGGGTTAGGGTTAGGAGAATTGGAAGAGAAGCTTGGAGAGTTCAACTATGGGTTAAATTAAATAGTTGCGTATACTACATAAGACAACTAGTCTAAGAGAATGAAATCTATAAAATAACCTTAGTTGTGGTTCTTGTAGATCTCGCCCACTCCTATCAGCCTCCTTTAAAATGTTATAAAAAGCTATAAAACTGCTTGAGGGGGGGGGGGGGCATGGCTCACTAACCTTTAATTATGAAGCACTAAAAAGAAAATTCAGATTTGGTATTGACTATTACACAGTGTGATGCGTGGAAGTGAAATCTGGCAAGTGAGGGTTGCATGGAGAGAAATGATATGAGAATTATACAATGGATGTGTATTGTGAGTATTAAAGACAGGCTAACCTCAGAAAAAGATTAAATCTGTACAGCATAAGGAGATGTGCACAGAACAAGAGACTTTGTTTGTTGGTCATATTGAAAGAATGGATGAGAGTGGATAAGTAGATATAGAACAGTTAATATAGCAGGGTCAGTTGGCAGAGGAAGGCTAAGGAAAATATTGGAGGAAGTGATAAGGATGGATTTGAGAGAAAGAGGGATAAATAAAGACCTGGCCAGGTTAGTTTAGAAGTCAATTTCTTAAAGCTGTCCAACACATTCCGGCATGTAAAACCGACATAAAACCAAACATGATGATACTGGAAAGAGCTAAAGACGTGGCCAGAGATAGGTTTATTTAGAATTCAATTTCTAAAAACTATCTAACACATGCCATCATATAAAACAAACATTAAGCTAATGATGATGATGATGATGATGATTGTAGACTGACTAATTGTGATACTATGGACAATCAGTTTTAACTCAGAAAGTCAAAATTAAGAGATAGACACCGAGTGCACATGTGGGGGGAAGGAGACAGGAAGTCATTCTTTGATGAAGAAGAAGAAGTCATCTAACTTCATAATGAATCGTTTGGAGTCTTAGTCTTCACGGCAAAATTAATATTTTCAGTTTTCAGAGAGAACTTTCATAAGACAGAGAGGGAGGCAAGATAAGACGAAGAGAAGAAGAGGAAGAGAAAAAAACAGCTAAAAAGAAAGAGAGAGAGAGAGGAAGAAAGAGAAAGAAATATAATCCAGCCAAATAGCAACGAAAAAATAAGGAGGTAAGGCTCTAGCGATTTTGCAGAAATCAGCTTTTTCTTATTTAAAAAAAAAAAAGTGGACATTGACCAAAAAGCAGAGAAATCACATCCATGACAGGCTCTAGCGATTTTAAGCGGAAATCTGCTTTTTCTGGATTTAAATTAAAAAAAGTAGAATTTCGCTAAAAAGCGGAGAACTCATATCTCTGCTCACAACTGATATTCAATATGACCAGTGGTCGTTGAAATAAATACCTGCAGGATTTGAAAGGGAAACTCCACAACGGAACCATGCTGAACCATCTTTTGCAATGGCCCACACCCGGAATTCTCCACCCACAGATATGGCTTGGAATGGCTGGTCTGTGGCCGTGGCGATGTGCTGCCAGTAAGATCCCTGTTAGCAAAACAAAAAAAACAAATAAAATAACAGCGTGAAAAATTATGCATGTAAATTATTAGTGAAGCAGAAAAGACAACGTGAAAAAGACAAAAAGAGGATCAAGTTGATAGTTTGTTGTATATTGACGCACTTTTGTGTAAGGGGAGGGTGGCTGATGCTGAGGGTTTGAAAACTTTTTGAAGAGATTTCTTCGAACAAGATTATTGGCTCTACTCTGCATGGGATTCTAGTGATGATATGAACATGAGCACCACTCCTCCAGCCGTGATGTCATCAGTTCGGCCGTTCCGGGTTCGGTTGGTCACCCGGCATTGTTCGGGAAAAGTTGCCGTTCTGATGAAGGTTGCCGATGTTGAAACGCCCGGTCCAGTGACTGCAAACTCCACACTGTTTGTTTAGATCAGTGAGCAATCAACTGGGGTGGGCTAGCAACCTTGTCTCGCTGTGAAGAGAGGGTTATTTCACATAAACAGTTGAAGAAAGGAATGATAAGCCGCAACGAATTGGTTTGCTGGTTTTCTTGGAAGAATAATATTTAACAAAAAAAACAATCAAAGAGAAGAAATTACACTTGTTGAGTTCCAAGGCAGGTTGGTTAGACTGTGCTTGGTTTGGGTTGGATCGACGGACTTGGTAATTCGGGGCTATTTATTGTCACAATGATTCTTTGTAGGGTCATCTGTGGCCTAGATCATTAGTTCTTACAAATTAATTGTATTAATTAATACAAGTAATTTTTACACAAAAATATGTTTATGGAAAGAGAGAGAGATGGAGGGAAAGAGAGGGAGTAGGAGATAAAGCGAGGGAGTAGGAGGTAAAGAGAGGTAGTAGGAGGTAGAGAGATGAAGGGAAAGAGAGAGAGAGATGGAAGAAAAGAGAGAGATGAAGGGAAAGAGAGAGAGAGGGACTACTGACTATTTTTTAAGAACTTACATCTTAATATTCATCTTGTTTCACTTCTAAATGAATTTTGTCCTCAAACCTCCCAGCATGTTAGGCAATCACCTCGTCCTTTCACTTCCAACGACCACACACTATCATACATATCACATTTTAACCTTGAACTCAATGACAGTTTACATCAGGTTTCTGTCATTTTCAAGACTATCTCAAGATATAACAATTGTCTCCAGTCAATTATTTCTAAACAAAGCACAAGATTCTGTTGAATCAAAAAATATTTTGACATAGCTCTCCAAAAGATAACTCCAGAAAGGAAGAGAGTAGACGAATTCACTGATAAAAAGTATCAGTCACTTTCTAAACACACATTTGTTTCAAAATGTGTCGTCTAAAAACCATTGTAAATTCAACGCATAATCGTAGAGTGTTCTATCCGGATGGAAAATAGGCATCATTTCAAGGATTTAATCTTTGAAATTTAAGATGAAGAAATTCTGTAGTATTATGTCATATTGCAGTTTGATGCAAGTTATTACATTTTATGAACACCTGGCAAAGAAGGCAAATTCCATTGAGGGATTTGTATTTAATAAGATTTCCTCTTGGAAACAATTATGTCACGCAAATGTGAACTTTTCTGCTTCATTTCAATACTGGTCATAGTGTCAATCATGTGGTTTCAATCACTGCTTTAACAAAAGGATTTTCCTTCCTAACAAAATCACAACTCGAGTAACAATGTTTTATTTTGAGAGGTTACAATGATAATTGATTTCTCTATCGAACGACAAACTTGCAATCAGAACAAACATATATTCCAACAGAACACAAACAATCCATCCACTTAAGGCCCGAAAGGACTCTCTGGTTCTCAGACCAACAAAGACCAAAACTAATCTCCTCTGCCCGTTTTGCTAGAATATATATAAATATGGCTATAATTTGGGGTAGGCCAGACAAGATCACTTGAGAATGATGGGCTGTTTTATCACTGGACATAAAAACTTACTGACTGTGTCTATTATCTAGAATGGACATCAATTTCTTGGGTGGTCTTTTCTCTTAGCTAAATATTTTCCCATTGCAGGTCTGCCATCTGCATCTATGCACCCCACTAAACATGCAGTATTGCGCATGTTTACACATATACACACAGACCGCAGATACTGGATCAGCTTTTCTTTAAAAAAAAAAACTGCCAATTTGTGTATAAAGAAGTCAGTTTTACACCAAGTCTTGAACAACTTTGTTTCTTCTACTTGACATTAGAACTCAAGATTAGTTCACATAAAACAAAGGTCTATAAAAAAGCATTTCTTTACCAGATCAAGTGTAGCAGTAACAAACTATTTGCTGTGTGTGGAAAGTTGTTATGCTGAGCTGAATTTAGTCAAGTGTTGGCCAATCAGGTGGCTCGGCGTAAGGACAATTGATGGTGGAGGAATGGAGAGCGTGTTTTCCCTTGAAATTTGCTTTTTCAGAAAAATTTCCTTACTTTCATTTTATGACGTCATTAATAAAGAATATTAAACATGCTACTTAATCTTGAATTTAAAATGGAGAATCGCGTAAACAGTCTGAAATTTAAAAAAATAACGGTATTTTACAAACATAGAGGAAGAGCAATTTGATTACTTGATGATGATGAGGACAAGAACATGCCTTAAGTCTTGGACGGCGGTCGAGAATGCTGTGATCTGGGTTCAGACATAAAATCTGGTTTAGCCTCATAATTCAGGTGGCAGTTGAGAATGTAGACCCTAAATTCGGCTTCACCTCATATTTCAGAGGTGGTGATCGAGACACCTGAGTGACCAACAAAATGGACGTCCCCAAAACTTATATTTAAAATAAAAAGGGACCATTGGAGTTACTGCCTTTTTCATGTTCAGCTGTAGCAGTAACAACCTATTTGCTGTGCGCGGAGAGTTGTTATGTGGAGCTGAAATTGGTCAAGTGTGGGCCAATCAGGCGGCTCAGCGTAGTGATCCCATGGGGAACTTCTTACAGCGTTTTGTCAATGGAAGAAGAACTTGACATCAGCAAAACAACAACTTCCTTCTCTTACTTTCTGCCTTCAGGTTAGGCTCGTCTTTCGGCAAGGCCGAAAAGATAACATCATACAGCATCAACCAAATGGTGCACAGAGAAACTGATAGCATACCCTCTCATGCATAATGTTGTTCATAAAGCAACTAACCCTTTTTCTTCCCAGGAAAGGATAATTTACGTTTGGGACCTTTGTGCATTCAAAAGTAACTTTCAAATATTTAATAATACATATATATATTTCAACAAATGTTTTCGTTCCTATGTCTTTTCTTTCAATATTTAATGATAGGAGGGTGTCCTGTAATTAATATCAAGATTTGTTCCTATATTACATAGTAAATGGGTACGTTTGCTAGTATTCATCTTGTGATTTTAATTCACGGGTTGATATTGAAATATACACATGTCATCCGGTCAGCAAATGCCTTCAAATGTCATCTCGACCGTGGTTGTACTGAGAGCGGATGTGGCATCTGTGAGTGAGAGAGAAAGGAAGAAACGGGAGTCGCATGGAAGCTTTCGAGGGCAACAGACATATAAAAATGGCTGACTTTCAGAATGTAACTACAACAAGTCCGTAGCCCCTATCTTCGCAATTGGCAGAAGAAAGAGTCCACCCACACCGTCAATAAAGGTTCTTTAAAATCGATGGTTCTTCATTCTTCATGGTTATGAAACAATTGCAGGTGTCCTCAGTCATTGGGAGGTTATAAAAATCACAGATTAATCTTATAACTTCTCCCTTCCGTCCAATGGAAGAAATACAACTTAAGCATCTGGAAGCTGAAGGGAAGGGGAGGAGGGATTTGCTATTGATTATACTTTTAGCCTTTGTTATGAATAGCAAACATCTTTGACTCTCTCTCTCTACTCATTTAATGTCACTTTTCCCTTGTCCCGAGTTCAGTTTTTAAAAATATTTCGCAAGCTCACTCTCCAGTCCTCATGGTCCAGCAGGTCAACTATCTTCACATTCCACTCTGTATGGTCTTGTCTAATCACTTGCTTCCAAGTTTTCCTTGGCCAGCCAACTTTCCTGCGATTCAAGACATCCATGCTTCTGCAACGGTTTATCTAGGAGGATTAACTCTCCATACGACCATACCAGCATAACATATTCGTCCTAGGATAACCTCTATATTGGGCAAATGTAGGGCTTTCAGCAAATCATCCAACCTAATGTGTTGGGTCTGGTCAGATTTCACATTTTCCATCTAATCATAGATCTGTTATTGTGCTGAAGTCCGACGAGAGAGGACCGTGTGAGGGCCCAGCATTCGCTGCCATATAACATGACGCTCCTGACACAGCTGCGACATAACTCACAGAAGAAAGAAATGATCCTTAAAAATTATTACAAGATAGATTTTAAAACAAAAAAATGTCAATAAAAAGAAAAAAGGTAGTACTTGAGGTGTACTGGGGGTGACTCCTCTGCGGCAAAGCACATCTCCATTCCAGCCCACTGCCCACACAGCAATTGCCTGCAGGTAGAGAGACTGATTATCGGTCAGATGCAGGTCAGCCACTTGGATCGAGATGTCCAGTAATTTGGTGGGACCAATTTCCAGCCAGGGACCACGTGTGGAAATTTTACATTTTCTGAAAATATTTTTAGAGATCAAATTGAGTTTCTCTTAGAAAAAATAAAAAACATAAATTAATTATAAATATCTAAATTAACACCAATCTTGTTTAAATTATAAGAACGATTCTTATCTTACCAGTCTTGAAAATGGTTGTCAATATGGTTCAATGTTCTTGAAAAAAATCATGAATCATATGACAATTATTGTGTTTTTTTGATCCAGATATAGATATTTTTGTGAGTAACTTTGTAAAACAAAAACAAAAACATTTGTCAAATATTTGAAGAAACACAGAGTTTGAATGCCTGCTAGCCACCATCCTTGAATGTCTTCTGTATAGGAGTTTGTCAGGATACCCTGACATGAGGATACTTTCCCTACAAATGAACTCTGACCAAATATTCGAAATAACATGACTATGCACTGGCTCATATGAGGAATGGTGCACCTTCTAGTAATCAGTCAAGTAACAGCACTAAGCTGGATACTCCACCAGACCAGATGCATTCTTGTCCTGGAATCCGGCCAAACCAAAACAGATGAAAAGAAAGATAAACTATAACATAGTTAGATGCTCAATTGGGAAGAAGGAAAGTAATATTCTCCACTGCTTTACTAACTCAAGCTTTAAGAGGTAAAGAGAATCTTAAACTAACACTGGGGTATCTATATATTTGATAAAGAAATCAAGTGTTAGCTCTAGGAAGGAGCCCTTGATTTCTGAGAACTTACTGAAGCAAAATGAAAAAAAAATGCAGATGTATAGTATGCATACATCATTAAGTTAATAAAGTTACCTTATTTATTGGAGTGAGTTCTCAATATCAGGGATCATTGCATATTTCCAGTTTCCTTAACATTTGATAATATTGCTGCTTTTGGAAATGCCAGGTTTCATAAAAATGGAAGTGGCTATAAATTCACTTTCTCTAATACTCTTGGCAAAAGTATGACTCCTCCTCTTTCCCCACCAGTGAGAAAAGACTAGATCAGCCTTTTGGCTAGGAGCAAAGTATAGTATCTGTTCTGATACTATATCTTTTCTGTTCTCGATCAGTGAAAGGGAAATCCTTCTAGACTGAGGCAATTTTAATATTTGTCTTAATCTAGAGTACTCCTTTTTGAAAAGCTGTATTTTCCCCACATAAAAAAAAAATGACTTTATGTCTAAAACTCTGCCCTCGTGGGGAGGCAAGTAAATAGGGACTACATACTTAACCGTAAGGTAGCTAGTTGAGGAGAAGGAAGTCATTCTCTGTTTATCCCAGCATTGTTTCTGATGATCTTGGATGTCTCCTTGCCATCGGAATTAAGCAATGACGGATCAGTACAGATGGGAATTGAACAATGTTTTCTTCACAATACACTCCTCATCACACAGGGTATACAGTTGACATTCCCATGAATTTCAGGCAGAAAAACGTGCCTGAATACCCTGACCATACTTGTTACAAAGAACCTAGACACACTAGAGGTTAAGGAGTATATAACACAATTAATGGATGCTGTGCTCTTGACTGAGGTTGAAATCTAATGATGAAAGATCCAGTAGCCAGAACATCTGCAATATTGTTAGTGTATAACAGTAGTTTATATTTTACAACATAGTACTTCTGCAATTTATGGATCATGTTGAAATAATAACGTTATTATTTAGGAATCCATTCTTAACATGGGCAGGGGGGAGCTTTGTCAACTTTTCTGTACTTTCACCTAACAATTTAATATACAGGGTGGGCAAAAATAAGGGTCCTGTTTTTAAAAATTCATAACTTTTTTATTTATTTATTTTTTTTAAATTTTTTTTTTTAAATAAGTAAAGGACCCCTTCCGAAGCAAGCATGAGCTGTATTAGCCCTAAGGAACGTACCCTCATTTAGAAAACATTATTTTTGCTTAAAAAACTCAAAACAGTGTAAAAAACAATACTTTAGTTTTTGTAAGTTTTAAGAAGTGTTTTTCGGCTAAAATTTGTTTTGTTTATTTCAAAAAATCTCGGAAGGGTCAGTCTACACACACATAAAGTTTGGTGAGTTTAACTTTTATTTTGTGGAAGTTATTCAAATTCAAGTTATTCAAATTTAAAGATAGGACCCTTATTTTGGCCCACCCTGTATATATACCGTATAAATTGAATTTAACTTATCTAAAAAATAGCACGGTCCATAAACTGCAAAAGTATCTACAACAAAAAGCCTAAACTATGGAGTAAATATTTTTTAGGAATAAAAATGAATGCTTGATTTTTCTGTTTAATATCATTAAAATGACGTTATTATTTAGGAATCCATTCTTAACATGGGCAGGGGGGAGCTTTGTCAACTTTTCTGTACTTTCACCTTACAATTTAATATATATATACTGTATAAATTGAATTTAACTTATCTAAAAAATAGCACGGTCCATAAACTGCAAAAGTATCTACAACAAAAAGCCTAAACTATGGAGTAAATATTTTTTAGGAATAAAAATGAATGCTTGATTTTTCTGTTTAATATCATTAAAATGACGTTATTATTTAGGAATCCATTCTTAACATGGGCAGGGGGGAGCTTTGTCAACTTTTCTGTACTTTCACCTTACAATTTAATATATATATACTGTATAAATTGAATTTAACTTATCTAAAAAATAGCACGGTCCATAAACTGCAAAAGTATCCACAACAAAAAGCCTAAACTATGGAGTAAATATTTTTTAGGAATAAAAATGAATGCTTGATTTTTCTGTTTAATATCATTAAAATGACGTTATTATTTAGGAATCCATTCTTAACATGGGCAGGGGGAGCTTTGTCAACTTTTCTGTACTTTCACCTAACAATTTAATATATATATACCGTATAAATTGAATTTAACTTATCTAAAAAATAGCACGGTCCATAAACTGCAAAAGTATCTACAACAAAAAGCCTAAACTATGGAGTAAATATTTTTTAGGAATAAAAATGAATGCTTGATTTTTCTGTTTAATATCATTAAAATGACGTTATTATTTAGGAATCCATTCTTAACATGGGCAGGGGGGAGCTTTGTCAACTTTTCTGTACTTTCACCTTACAATTTAATATATATATACTGTATAAATTGAATTTAACTTATCTAAAAAATAGCACGGTCCATAAACTGCAAAAGTATCTACAACAAAAAGCCTAAACTATGGAGTAAATATTTTTTAGGAATAAAAATGAATGCTTGATTTTTCTGTTTAATATCATTAAAATGACGTTATTATTTAGGAATCCATTCTTAACATGGGCAGGGGGAGCTTTGTCAACTTTTCTGTACTTTCACCTAACAATTTAATATATATATACCGTATAAATTGAATTTAACTTATCTAAAAAATAGCACGGTCCATAAACTGCAAAAGTATCTACAACAAAAAGCCTAAACTATGGAGTAAATATTTTTGTAGGAATAAAAATGAATGCTTGATTTTTCTGTTTAATATCATTAAAATGATAATTAATTTCCTATCAATCTTTTTTATACGGCAATATTTTAGTAAAAGCCAAACTTACCTGTACCAGCGCCTGCGTCGAACAGTATCTGTCCAACCTTTCCGACGATGGAATGGTCTGATATCAAAATATAAAAATTTAAATAATATAAGTAAAGTTTTTAAAACTGAAAAAATTATAGAAAAGGAAATTGTTAATTTTATAGAATCACTCCCGTCTCCAATCGGGTGGTTTTTGGGTGGTTTTAATCCTAATCCTAACCCGAGCCCGATTTGGAGATGGGAGTGATGCTATAAAAATACAAAAAAATTAGCTTTCTTTAAGAACAAAAAACACACAATTATTTATTTAAAAAAAATAATCATTAAAACTAATCCCTGTGAATGTGAATAGATGTGGCTATAAAAATTAATTCATAAATTTCTTGTAAACACGAGACAAAAACTTTATATAAATAGATAAACATTAATATTTTGATACAAATTATTTATGTTTTAAATAAGCCTATAAAGAAATGAAAAGAAAGAAAGAAATTCTTTTTAGCCGGTGATGTTAGTTTAATTTAAATTACCTTCCTTGAAAATTCACAAACAAATATTTTAAAAAAGGTTTTCGTAATTTATCTTTTTTTTTTCATTAAATAACTCTAATTAATTACTGTTAATATCGACAAAGCTATTGCATATATATATAGGAAAATGGGACAATAAAATTAAAAATGAATAACACCTAACATTAATGTATTATAAACTGTTTAAAAAACAGTTATGCAAATATCTGTCTTTGGGCCTTTCGTCTATACTATATATATAGTATTTCAAAATACTATGTTGTATTATTGATTTAAATAACAGTAAGCCGTTTTGATAGTAATATAAGAGTGATAGATGAAAAAAAAACTTTTGGATTTATTCATTTAGATGGTTATTAGGAAAACCACTTGGGCTTTGCTGATTTGATAGAAGACACGAGAAAGGAGACTGATGGTAGTGATGTCTACTTGACAACAGACGAATCCTAGCTGAAGCTAAAGGAAATGTAGGGCACCATTTAACACAATGTTAATCGTATCAAACAGTAAAGTGGGCCTCGTTTCATCGAATACTAGTTTCATACAAAGATATCAAGCTTAAGGGCTTCTATAGAGTTTATCACGTATCATAGTAATGATATCACTCTTGTTATTATTGTGGTATACAAGCTGAAGTATCTGTCTATGCTGGTTTCTCAAATCCTCCTACTGGAAAAACGTGTTTGCTTTTTTACCTTAGATCTATTATAATAGAGATTTGGTATCTGTCTGTCTGAAGCCGAAACTATATTATTACTATCTTTTAATGCTAAATTCAGTTTACTATACTATTTATGACTGTTGTACTATCTTTCAATCCTCAATTCAGGAAGGGGGGATAGTGTAGTATCTGTTCTGTTGTCATGATACCATACTCCCAGACATTACTTCCTATTTTTGTTTTTTTTTGGGGGGGGAGGGAGGTAGTGTAGTGTCTGTTCTGTGGCCATGATACTAAACTCCCAGACATTACCTCCTTTTTGTTGAGGGTAGGTAGTGTAGTATCTTTTCTGTTGTCATGAAACAATCCTCCCAGATATTACCTCTTTCTTTGGGGGAAGGGTACAGTGTAGTATATGTTCGTTCATCATAATACTATCCTCTCAGACATTAGCTCCTGCTTTATTTGGAGAGGGGAGGGTAGTGTAGTATATGTTACATTGTCATGAGACCATCCTCCCAGGCATTACCTCCTCCTATGGGGGGGGGGCGGCAGTAGTGTATATGTTTGTTCTGTCATATATACTAGTAAAAATATGCAACCAAATAGCATATTTTTGCTAGTTGTAATAAAACATTTTTTTTTTTTTAAATCGTTCTTTTTAATCAGTAAACTTTTTATTAGAATAAAACAATTATAAATAACTTCTTATCACAAAATAAATACTACTTATGAATAATTGAAACTTTTGTCAAGAGAGAATATTGGTATCCTTTGATGCTAAGAGTTGCTCGATTGGAATGGATCTTAAGAAGAAAACAAAAAAAACGACTGACATTTCTTTTGTGTGTAAAGAACAAATAAAAGAACATTTAAGCTCTATTTCAAAGAATTAAGATATTGAGCTTTCTTACTCTACAGGTTAGGGTTAGGGTTGAAATAAAAAAATCTATATGCACATCCATATATGAGCTGTCTTAAATGAATTTAAATTAAATTATCTAATATAATTTAATTACCGATATATATATATATATTAAATTCCCGAAACAGTTTTTCATGGTAAACAACTGATGATCTCTTAAAATAGTGTTAGAAACTAACTAATATAATAACTGTAAAAAATAAATTGACTTACATGAGTGATTTTCCACTGGAAGACTTGAGACTATAAGTTTTTTTTTAAATTTTTTTTTTTTTTTATATATAGTTTTAATGGTTGAGAAACTTCCGAGACTATATATATATACACTTATGTTATCTTATATATAAAGCAAATATGAGAATTCCCATACACCTTTGGCCAGAATACCTATATTAAGAAAACGTAGATAAAAAAATCTGATTCGTCAACAATTTCGGCCGATTCATTTCAATAGTACGAATCACTCCCTTGTTAGCTTAACTTTCATTTTAATTGGTCCTATAGAGGATGATGTGAATCAATTAAATGGGTCTATGTTGAAACGAAAAGCATTCATGATATGTCAGGTATCTACACTAAAATCATATAAGTGAAACAACACAAAGAAATACAAACCATTAAAAGAAATAGAAATTAAAATGTCAGCAAAATAAATTTAAATACTAATCCAGTGTCTCAAACCTGATATATGCTACTAAAACCACGGTATGCATCAAAGATTTTAATACTTTCTGATGATAAGCAACGCTAGATTTATTTAAATTATATCTAAGAAATTTTAATGTAGACACATAGATCTTTGCAAAACACAAACAATTATATCAAATTAATTTTAATAGCACAATTAGCCACCAAATTATGAGCTACAAAGTTTTTCGGAAGTTAGAAAATTTGTTGTCTTGTATGTTATTGGTTCAGAAGCCAATTTTCACAATGCATAAATAAAAATGCAGATTTTGAACAAGTGAAAAATCCTTACAAATGTAATATTATCTTTTTGCAAATGAAAAGTAATCATAATGGAAGCAATAATTATTAGATCAAGCCAGCCTAAACATTGGGTAAAATCCCATTACCTCTCGCAAAAACGTACAAAAATGAAATGGAAGCGCAACTTTGACTGTTCATATAAGATTTATTTACACAGCTAACATATTGAATCTTCTTAATATGATTCATAGCATAGTAGAGATCAAGCTAGATTTTTATATTAATAGTAAATCTATAAAAAAAAAAAACAGACAAAAATACTATTTGATAATAGGGTAAAAATTGAATTCACAAAAGTTTTCAACTTTTTTCAGCTTTTTATTTGTGAAAGACAACTTAAAACTCTATATTAAGTCCACCCTATTAACAAGTCTGCTTTTTTCTTGAAGATGAGACTGTTTTTACATGCATAGAAACATATCGTGCATATTAAATTGAAAAAACACCAACATTAAAATATAAATTGGCTGTCACTGAAAATAGTAACCTAACTTGAAATAACCTGGAAAAAAACTATTAATGATACAAGATAAAGATTGATATATTTTTAAAGAGAAAAGATTATATTTTGTTTACATTAAAATTTTATCGAAATAACCCCTAAAATAAATGAGTCATCGCAGGTTCAAATTGAAGGGAACTTCACTATAGTGACCTATTTTCGCACAATAAACTGGCTTGTTTCTGATACCTAATTTAAGAGCCGGCCATCCGGAGCGAGGCAATCAGCGAGAGTTGGACTTCTGAGAGAGTGTCGGATCTGTCTGCTTCTCCAAGCAAGGTGTGCACTTGGGGCTCTTAGCTAAATGATTGTGTTGATTGGACTTATGTTTTGAAATTCAGCCTAAGAAAACGAGTACCATTGATAACTTCAAAAAAAAAAAAAAAATAAATAAATAAATAAACCTCTGTTAATAGTTTTTAAAAGTTGTGGTGTTATTTGGAGGGAGAATTCTTTTGTTGCAGCACTGACTGAATCGAACAGCAGCTTTGGACCGATGCAGCGAGCGGGACGATCACTGTCTGTGCAGTGGACGCACACATGCATGTCCATAGTTCAATAGAAGAAAACAATTATCATTGTAACCTCCAAAAAATAAATCTTTGTTACTTGTTGTAATTTTATTTGGAGGGAGAATACTTCTGTTGCAGCACTGACTGAGACCACACAATAGACACTGCGACCGGTGTCGTGATTGAGCAACGACTGGACTAGCACAATGAGCAGACAATTACAGTCTGTGCGGTGAGCATACACGGTCGCTCATTTACACCCTAAATATATATTTTTAAAATTCTTCTGAATAATTATTATCGATCAAGCACTACATTTTCAGATTCTAACAGTTTTTATATGTAAACAAATCCCTCCGATTTAGAAATATTTCAGGAATTTCTTCACTGCCCGTTAAATCTTTTAACATTTTTCAAGGGGAGTTGGAGAGTTGAGTCAAACATTCGCTAAATATTTGGTTACAGACACCAAATCTCAATTATATTAAGATATAAGACATTTTTAAGTTCATATGTACGCAGAATTATAAGCTTAATTTCATCATGTGACAGGTATAAGAACCGAGCAACGACTTTGAACCAACACAACGAGCAGACGATCACAGCCTATGCAGAGAACACACACAGATGCACGTTCACAAATGTACTTTTTCGATCTACTTTAAATAAACACTTAAAAAATGAACACCAACTACATTATGTGATACAAATTAACCTCCTCCTCCTTCACCACTACTCATGAAGGGAACAAGTTTAGGTCAATTTAACCTACAATATTTTGTCGACTTTTACCAACATTGGCACCAAAAGGGTTAAGCATTCCTATTTTTATATGAGTCTTCTAAATTGCTCAAGAGAAAGATTCATTCTTTAGAGCTTGTGAAAATAACGCTTAAGAATTGTTTTAACACTAGAAGACTAAGCCCTATTACGAGTTGCATAAATATTTATGCTTTAGTTTATTTTAAGACTAGAATACCCGTTCCAGGATGGGTAAAAGTAATTCCCTGAACAGAACAGTTTGGAACCATTTTTATGTCCCCTTACAAAGATTAAACTCAAGATATAATGATACTAAACCTTATGTCTAGAATCCTTATTTCAATTTTGATCAAAATCCATTACATGCTTTTGATTCTAGAAAATGTCTAAAATTTAAGGCTTGAGCTTAGGGGGTCTTAAGAAGAAATTCAAATTCAGAGAATCTTGCTTAATTTGTGTCTAATGACTATGGATCAAATTTACTGCAAACCTGAAATAGTTGAATGGGAGCTTGTGCTCATATCATGAGTCTCTAAAAACCCTTCAAAACACTCTAAATAAACTGAGATTCAGAGAATATTTATGTCTAATACCTATTCTTAAAATTTCACAAAAATCGGAGGTATCTGAATTTTTACGAAGGGCTCCCACCCCGTTTTTAAAATTAAATTAAATATAGTCCACATTATAAGCATTTATGCCTAGCAGCTGTATTCCAAAATTCATAATAATCAAGAAATTAGTTTAGGAGTGACTCCTGTACATACATACATATATATAGAGACATATATACATACCTAACTTTATATAATTTGAGATATATAGCTTTTTGTATTTCAGAGCAAAATATTTCTTTGTGAACAATATGTATGAAATTATAATTAAGATTTATAGTTGAGAAAACAAAAGTAAAAATTGACTAAAAAACATCATCTTGACTGCTGATAAAAATTAAATAATGGTAGTAATGTTTTCTCGACTGCCGAATGAAAGCAGGACAAAAGAAAATGTTTAACTTTAGCATATTCGTCATACTAACCTGTGAAAATCTGTGGAGTACTGCCAACCTTCGGGATCTACTCCTCCAGGGACAGAGTAATCTATTGCCCAGTCAGCCATCTGTTGGAAAAGAAATAAAACTAATACTTATCCAGTTATAAAGAATGGATATAATGATACCCTCATACATGACACAATACTCATTAAAATAACATTAGTGTATTTTTTTATAATGATAATCTATATTATAAAATTATCAGAAAAGATATTGTCTGTCTGTGGCAATTCACATTCAAACATAGCATTTTAAATTTACTTTTTTTTAAAGTATATTATAATTTTAAACAATTTTATTCAATTAATATAATTACAAAATGATACCGTAAATAAATAATAATTCAATTACACTTCATAAAAAAACTGATTTAAAAAAAATGACCATCATGCAACAGCTGTTTTAAAAAATATATTACATACCATGTCTATATTGTTGATAACTTAAAACTCTGAAATGAATCAACCTTTTTTTTTACACATTTAATTTTACTTTGTCATTAAGTTTATTTTACCTTTCAGTAAAAACAAGTAATTTCTTAACAATTAACTATTTTCTCTTAAAAAGCAAAACACATTTAAAAGTTGTCATTGTTTTAAATTAAACATATCTTTCTTGGAATTATAATATTATTTTAATTTAACTTTTGTTTCTCCTTCGTAAAATCGTTTTTCTCTTTGCTTTAACAGCACAAATAAACCTTAATACTTGACTTTTGCCTGTAAACTTTCATTTTCGTCAAGCAGACTTAAAAATCATTTTGAACTTTTTTCGCAATCATTGTGGCGACCATTTTTAAAAAAATATGACTTTAGGCATGAACATAACTGTTTTAGCTTTAGGATATAGCTGAAGAGACAGCTGAAGAGATGGCTTAAAATCCTAATTAAAAAGAAAACAATGACAACTCCAAGGTTGTCATTGTTTTAAGTTAAACAACTTACTTTTTCGAGGACTGCACATTCATTTCAATTTTACTTTTGTTTTTACTGTGTGAAACAAAAATGAAAGTAAAAAGTCACTTGAGCAAAACTGGGTATCCCTGCTAGTATTATATAAAATCAATAGATTTGTTAGTTAGAATCTAATCTGATAAAACGCAAATACTCAGGATTATAAAAAAAAAAAATACCTATCGCGTGAGATATCACTTACCAAAAGTCATAATGTAAGTTTACAATTTTTGATCCCGGACAACGCCGAGAAGAACAAATGGTCACGCTCAATTCCTAATTTCTTCCCCTCTTCCATTTGAACATATTAAGAAGATACTAAAAAAAGACAGTAAAGTTCTTTATCCCGGGCAACACTCCATTTAAACACACCCGCTCTATCTAGGATATTGAGCCAGGATAATCAAAGAAGAGGTTAAACTTTGAAACATCAAAATATGGTTAAGAAATGTCTTGCTGAGAAAACATTAATGCCTTGATAATGGCTACAGTGTTATCTAAAAGCACTTAGAGGGAGAAAACCATCAGCCAATTCTTACAGGATATACATCGCAAGAACATCTTACTTGTGCAAATATATGAAAGACATGCAAGGCGACACTTAAGGCATGTAAAATAGTGCTCATCTGCATATTTTAGTCCTGGGCTTATATTAAAAGATATACCTCCTTTCATGACCTTTAACATACTTTGGAAAATGCCACCCAGAATATGGTCACTTGAAATTGGAGACAAGATTCTTTCAAGAAAAAGTAATGTCCAGTTCAAGTGGACGTCCACGGCTGAGATATATTTTTATGTCCAAGAACAGCCTTTATTTTGATGTCAGCTGTAATTTCAGCATCATGTCATAGGAATTGTTCAGGTTATCGGAACTACTTAACATTAGAAAACCAGAGATAAGCACCGGACGTATCTTGCAGTACGCAGAGAAAACGTTTCATGATATACACACACACAAACACACATTCATTCATTCTATCACCAAGTAGTTGTGTTATTGGCGTAAAATAATAAAATGAGATTTTTATAGGTTTCAGATGGATACTATCTTCTTTTTTTTTTTGTTTATTTTTCTAACTTTATGCAAATTTTGATCGGTATTTGTCAGTCGGATAAACTTTGAAGATTCATAACTGAAACCCTGAAACGACTTCCTCTACTCACCCAGACCCATTGTCCAGATGGAAGAAGGGTGTTCTCTTTCGTTCGCTTGTATCGTCCTGACCGGTCACTCCAGTCATGACCATCTGCCATGAAGCCCCTGAATAACAAAGTGTAAAGAGAAAATGATGACGAATAATGGAACAAAGTATGAAAAAAAGAAAAAGCGCCACGATTAAGATGGCTACATTGTCACTAGCACCAGAGTGAGGTAAAGGACTTTGATCAAATGTAAAACAATAGAGACGGATGAAAACTCAGATGTGGAGAAAATATATTTGGATGGCAAGGCTATTTAAGTTTTCAGAAGTTTTGTTACCATGGTGATACCATGGGAGCACATGTGCAGGTTTTGGCTCAAAAGCTATAATGGTCAATAATATAGGCGGAAAATTCACTTTACTTCTTTATATTTATAAAGTTAGGTATGTGTATTTATTTATTTATATATATATATATATATATATATATATATATATATATGTACAGGGTAATCTCCTAAACTAATGAACGGATCATTATTGAACTTTGGAATATATATTCTAAAAAAATACGGTGAGTAACATAAGAACATTATTTTTTTTGTAAATGTTAACATTTAGGGGGTGCATATATATAAAGTTTTTTTAAAGTTTTTTTTTATGAACCAATAATTATGAATTTTTTTATGAACTGATTATTATGAATTTTGGAATATATATTCTCGGCAACCCGGTGAGTAACATGGGGACATTATTTTTTTGTTGTAAACTTTACCATTTAAAGGGGTGCGCCCACCCAAACTCGCACCTGCCCTAAAAAAATTTAAAATAAGTAAGAGACAAAAGATTTAATAGAGCAAAGAATTGCTCTACATCAATTTTTGAGTTATATTAAGTAATACATTTTTAAAAGGATTGGTGTGCACGTGCGTGAGCGTGAATAATATGTATGTGCTTGGTAAAATTCTAAACTATTGAACTTATTATTAATTATGGAATATGTATTTTAGGCAACAGGGTGAGTAACATGAGCACATTAATTTTTTTGTAAACTTTACCATTTTGGGGGGTTACTACCAAAACCGTATCATACCCCCAAAGAAAGAAAGAAAAACATTAAAATTTAAAATTAATGCTATATTTATTGCTTATACCTATCCTGCAACAGATATTCGACTAGCTTATATATAAGATGAACAATTCACTGTATACTGTTAATTGAAAACAAGTTGCTTTTTTTATCCATTAGTTAGAGAGGGGTTGTTTCATACCTTTCCCAACAGTATCAGTGCACTACAGATGGGACAAGATTTGAACTCGGCATGGTCGATTCTATAGCCCATGACAGTATCTATTAGGCCAACCACACACCCGCTAAAAGAACTGGAGATTTGAAGAAGGAGTGGGGCTGTCCAGATAACAGTACTACAGAAAGCTGCTAGAATATGGAGAATATTCCTGGACTATTTGAGATAATTGTTATCTCTTGATCTCAACTAAAAGCTACCATTCGCTTTGAATAATAATTATTATTACAATGGAGATTTCGTGTCTATCTCTAATGAGAATTACATCACAAATAAACATTTATTCTTAATCTTTTTAAACTCAATATGAAAAAAAATCTGTAATTTATAATGAAAAGTTTTGATATTTGTTTCAATTAATTTTGTTCTTTATTTATTTACTAAATTTAACTAACTACCTAAAAATAAAAATCAGCATTCTTCAATTAAAAATGAGTGGATAACTCATTTTTAATTAAAGAATATAATAGGAGTTGATTGGTTGTTTGATGGCATTCGCTATGGCTGTATAAGCGTTGAATAATTATATTTATTACTATGGAGATTTTATGACCAAATTTACTTGCCTCCCAATGAGGACACAAAGTTAGAGACAAGGTCGTTTTTTAATGTGGGGAAAATCCAGCTCCCCAAAAAGGGGCACTCTGGATTGGGACAAACATAAGAATTGCCTCAGTCTAGAAGAATTGCTCATTCAATGACTGAGTACAGGACAGATTTTTTAAATCTCAATATGAAGAAGAAAAATCTGTAATTTACAATGAAAAGTTTTATTTTGTTCAATCAATTTTGTCCTTCATTTATGAAATTTAACTTATTTATATCAATAAATGTAAAAATAAATACATTAATTGTAAAATAAATTGTACAAGGAACAAACAAAAATATATCACAGAAATTTTATGATTTTTTTTATTCAAACAAAAAAACAAATCATGATTGCATTTGATAAAATTTAGAAAAGCATAAATCTATATTTTAAATATCAGTTAAAATTTAGTAAAAAATTATCAACCTCCTCAAATTTCAAAGAAAATCTTAATGTGAAGTCAGCATTTAAATACTAATTTAGGTATCATAATCATTGATTTGTCTTTATTTTATGTAACCGCTTTTTATATTTTTATTAACACTATAAAGAAGTAGGTTAGTTTGGAAGTCAATTTCTAAAAGCTGTCCAACACATGCCAGCATGTAAAACGGACGTTAAAACTGAATATGATGATAATGATCAAATATTTGCAACCTGAAGGTGAATACATTTGCCTATAATAATAAAACTATAAATTACAAGAAATGTATAATACCTGCTAGAATAACCATATGGCGGGGTCCATTTTTGATTTTCATAAATAAAAACACTGCGAACATCTGATTGCGGGTGTACTCGCCAGCTGGCATCAGAAACACCTGGAAAAAAAAGACATGGTTTAAAGAATAAAAACAATACTGATAAATAATAAGTTATTTATCATGTCTTGTTGGGCATATATTATTTTAATCAATAATCACATTTTAACTTTAAATGAAAAAAAAAAAATATATATATATATCAATAAAGTGCTCGATCGCAAAAATATGAGAGCTAATATACAAATTATTTATTTAAAGACTATACATTACATACTTCAGAGACGTAACAAGGGTTTCATTGAAATAGAGTGACCTTTTATTGTTGTTAAAAAGGTCGTTAGAGCCTATTCAAATCATTAGCGACTCACGAAATGAAAACAAATCGAATAATGGAGTTCAAACCAGAGAGGGAAATCATTTATGACATTTTATCTAGACGTCCGTGATCCAAAGCGATTCGAAGGTAGTCATTACAGGCTCTGGTTGACCATATCCTAAAAAATATTTGCTTTCCTTACAAAGTCTGTTAAAAAAATATTTGCTTTCCTTACAAAGTCTGTTAAAAAAATATTTGCTTTCCTTACAAAGTCTGTTAAAAAAAATATTTGCTTTCCTTACAAAGTCTGTTAAAAAAAATATTTGCTTTCCTTACAAAGTCTGTTAAAAAAAATATTTGCTTTCCTTACAAAGTCTGTTAAAAAAAATATTTGCTTTCCTTACAAAGCCTGTTAAAAAAATATTTACTTTCCTTACAAAGTCTGTTAAAAAAATATTTGCTTTCCTTACAAAGTCTGTTAAAAAAAAATTTGCTTTCCTTACAAAGTCTGTTAAAAAAATATTTACTTTCCTTACAAAGTCTGTTAAAAAAAATATTTACTTTCCTTACAAAGTCTGTTAAAAAAAATATTTGGCATACTTACTTTTTAAAATATCTCCACCAAATCCTCCAGTGTAAACCCAAGCCGTGCTGTCGTAACCAATTCCCCAGCTAACATTTAACGGATTAGTCTCGACCAGGTGCAAGTGACCACCAACTGGAATCCATTTCCTATTTTTTTTAATAGAATAGAAGTCAAAATTATTGTACCTTTGATTATGTTTCAAGAAAAATCTACATTAGAAAAGTTTTCCTTTCAAGTGTTTTTTTTAAAAATGATTTACCGAAAAAGATTTGTACAAGACATTTCCAGAATTTATCCTGATGCACTAAAAATATCTACAAAATTAGTGACAGATTATTTTTTATGAATGTTATATTTCAAATTTAGTTTCATATAAATATATACAACATACTGTACATAAGTGTAATCAGTCACATAAGGCCTTTGTTAGCCGTTCTCCAGCCATCTATTTAAAACTGTATACAAATAGGGTCTGACCACAATTAGAATATGCATCATCAGTTTGGTTTGGTTGTTTGGTGGCATATCAACCCTTTTCGGGGTATTTAATGGTGAATATGGTCATTTTGGTAAAAGTTTTTATGCTTCAAGTTCTTTTTATCTTCAAATATTTATTCATGGTTTGGTTGTTTTGTAGAAGAAAATTGATGTTTTTGTTTTTGGCTTTGCAGAACATGATTGAGTTTTGCAAAAGGAAAAGAAAAAAACAATAACATCAACGTTTGGTGCATTTTTGGTCAGGAAGCCAGTATCATTAGACAGCTTGCTCAAAACATTGACTGCCTGCCAATCATTTAGAGACGTGAAACACAGTTGTAATAATAGAGATGAAAACAAAAACTTACCAGCTTCAAAGTGCATGAGATATTTTGTGTGTCGGGCATCCGTTTTCCAATGAGAAAAGAACTTGTGTTCAGAATTGCAAATTTTCATGGGTGAAACTAATTTGCATGTTTAGAGACCAACTGCCATTAAAAAGCAGACGGCGAGTCGAATTTTGGATAGCTGACAGAAAGCGTTGGTGTTGTAAATTTATTAATGTTTATTCAGTGTCGTTTGAAGAGGAGTTCCTTCTGAGATTTTGTCCGTCATTGTAACCTCATTACAGCTACGTCTCTATTATTACCTACATCCTATTTTTTTTACACAAGTGAATAACCTCTATCAGACGCCTGCCATATTCTGAACGCCTCCTGTCCTTGGGCTTGGATTCATTGACGCACCCATATGATTATTAACCATCTCGCCAACAATAACCCTGGGCACCTTTTTGATCTCAATGTGTCGAACACATGTGAATATGCCTACAAAGTCAGAAAACAGCACAACTTCCATGACTTTAATAAATGTTGTTGGCTGCAGAGACACTGCATCCTTTAAAATCTCCATGCTTCTTCAAATTCACCTTACATCTGAAGTCACTCCCATATGTATATCATGACTCATACACGGTTCATTTCACTAACAGTTATACATTATCCTATGTACAATACTTTTGATAGGTTGTAGTGCACCCGAGTACTGTATGCAATGTTTTCATTATTCTTTTAAATGCTAGATTTTTGATGTAAAAAAAACAAACATAAATAAAATACACTTACGGGCATGAATTTTTAAGGGTTCCTGAAGACCCACTGTCTAACATGCTGTTAGTCGGGTCATAAACAAATATGTCTCCACGCACCATTGTTGACCACACAGCACCTGGTTGGACGCCCAAACTTAAGTATCTGTGTTTGGACACAGAGGCAATGTTGATAGTGGATACCTGGACAGGGAAAAGCAAAAAATGCAAACATCAATGAAACTAATTTTTTGTGGATACGGAGTTATCATTTACTTTTGAATTGTTCTGCAGGTTGTTATATATATTTGTATCGTGTTTGTATTTGTTATATATTTTTTTCAACTATGCTTCAGCTAGGGCTCACAAAAAAAAAAAGAACACGATAATTCTCACAACCGAGTTTAAGTGTCAGTCATTCTCAAAACCGAGCTAGAAGCATTAGTTATTCTCAAAACTATTTAAAAACTGATTTTGAAATACTTCGAGCAGCCCCCCCCCCTCTCTTTTTTTTCATGCTTTTGTTTTATTCAAATAAATTGATATCGATTATACACTAAACTTTCAGACTATCATGAAAAGAATTGGAAAAATGTATTATTTTCCAAGTTTCTAGCAGGGTGATGGGGGGGGGTCATTGTGCCATTCAGACTTATAGTAAAAACACAAATAGAATGAAATGAAAGATGAAAAAAATTTGAGTAATTATAAAATTAAATTGTTGTTAAAAGAATTAAATTGGGAAATTACTTTCATTTGTGCGTCGTTTTTAACATAGAATAATCAAGTCTATGATATAAAAACTTTACAGCATTTAACTTATTATTGCGGAATGAATTTACATAAAATGTTTGTATATAAAAACAAAACACCAATCACAATAACAGACAGCACTCAGCTAGTTAAAGGCTGATTGACTGCAGTTACATCAATTAGTGATAATCATATGAAAACCGTTTTTAACCGTTTAAAAAAAAAAATTTTTTTTAATCGGTTTTAAGTCATAGTTTTAGCTGATATTTCCTCTAGCCTTGATCAACCTCATCAGCAGTCCCCGATGATGGTGCCTCAAGCAATTCGCAATAAACTATCACCCCTACCCCTTTCAAAAGGAAGATGGCTTCTTGAGACTGACAAGAACAGATACTTCACTTTGATTATCTATTTGCAAAAGTAGGTAAATAAATTTTACAAATTAAGCACAAGGCCATCACAAGTGTGGGATCATTGGTCGGTAGTCATGCTCTGTCTATCCTTCTTTTAACTCAATCCATTTTTACCCATTCGTCCAAACACTGTTCCTTTCATTCTTTCATCATTTGTCCATCACTTTTAGTTCAACAGTCGCCACAATACCGCATTTACTCTATGGATTACTCTACTTAAAATATCTTTAATGGTTTAAAATCAATTTTATTTACAAAAGATATTGGAAAGTGGTACAACAAAAAACACCCCCCCCCCCAAAAAAAAAACCGAAAAAAAAAACCAAAGAAACAAGATAAAATCAGAGATAGGTTAATAAAACCCTCCCAACAACTTTCTAAGAGTATACCGCCCACTGTTTGTTTAGAACCGAAAACAAGCAGATAAATCTCTAAGTGGGAGTGAGACTTAAGTGGGAGTAAAAGTGAATAAGAATGAAGTTACAGTGGAGATGTTGTCCTTCCAAAATTTAAAAGAAAACAATTTAGGGAGGCTAAAGGCAAAAATAGAAGTGTGGAGTTGGCACAGATACTACACTGAATTATTTATTCTCCATATAATAGAAATGAATTATAATATAAAAAATTAGGCACAAGGCCATCAAAAGTGTGGGGAAATGGAGGCCGTTGGTTATACTTTGTCTTCTGTAACCTATTTGACTATCCTACTCTTGGCTAGAATCATTTCAGTCACCACAATACCACATTTACTCTAGGGGCCATCCTACTTAAAAATATCCTTAAAGTGTTTTAGAAAATTCAAATTTTATTAATAGATATAAGTTTTTACCAATTGATTGGCAGTGGAGAGTGGGACAATAAAAAAAGACGTTAGTACAACCCACTGGCGTAGCTAGGGGGGGGCGAGGGGGGGCGGGCCGCCCCGGGCGGCACACCTGAGGGGGCGGCATTTTGAGAGGGTAAAAATAGAAAGTAGAGAAAAAAATTTAAAAAAACAAAAGTTAACAAAAAATATTAAATTTTATACTATAATTTTATATAATAATAAATTTAAATGAGAACATTTGAAAACCTGAAAATGTTATGAAATGATAAAATCATTTTTATTTACTTTTTTGTCGTTGTTGTTAAAGTCCGAATTTTCGCCAAATAACATAGATGTATCAAGGAGAGAATAGTCCGATGTAGTTTTCTTTTCACATTAAAAACCGGCCTTGTGTCTAACTCTGCCCTCGTGGAGAGGCAAGTAAATGGGAACAATCGGCAGTCGTTGCCAAACCGACCTCAGCTCTAATTGTACACAAGATCTAATTTTAAACAAGACCATTGCTATATTCGCTTACGGCCGTTTGCCATTTTCGGCTCTCATTATGCTCAACATTATGGGAGCATTATAATAAATACGTATTTATTTTATAACTATATATGTGCATATATACATATATATGTGCATATACACATATATTTATACATACATATACATATATACATACATACGTGCATATATACATATATACATATATACACACACATACACATATATACATACATTTATATGTATATATATATATATATATATGGCTGGTTTTAATTCTTGAACAAAATTTCCATTAATTGAGAATAAATTGCTTTAATTCATTTCAATCACTAAGTTTAAAAAATGCAAGCATTAATTATTTCTGGAGATATACTCAGTGACCGGCTGACCTAACAGGATAGGGCCAAGCCTAGGCTTCGGCCAAGCACCAAAAAAAACAAAATGACCTCAGAAAGATTTCATACTTAAAGGGGAACTTTCATATAAATTTTTATCGAATAGGTGCGAAAAGAAAGTTGGATATTTGGGTGTATATACACCGACATCAAAGAGGAAATAACATTAGATGCGAAAGTTTGAATTCATTAATTTTATTACTGTCCAAACGTTTGTTTTTGTAGCATACCTTTTATAACTCCTTGTAAACTTTACAATTGCTAGCTGGGGGATCGGACAAAATCACCCCGGGCAACCCCCACCATCTACTTAAAACAAAAGGAAAACAGATAAAATCTCAAATGAATAAAAAATATTAAAAATCAGTTTTCATATTTTAATTTTAATTTAATTGAATTTAGGAAAATTAGATACCGTAGAACTAATTTTCGCAAGGTATGAAAATTAAGAATAATGTTAACTTAATAATAATAGACCAGTTTTCCTACCTAGCAAAAAAATTTCCATGGACGAATTATCCATAGGCGAATTATCCATGGACGAATTTTCCGGGCACCCAAATACCGGGGGGGGGGGGGGGGGGGGGGGGCGCCAAATTTTACTACCGCCCCGGGCGGCAAAAGGTCTAGCTACGCCACTGGTACAACCCTTCCAACCTTTTCTAAATAATAGACCATCCACTGTTTTCTGGTTAGTTCAGAACTGAATACAAGCAGTTTGATCTTGACCAGAAGGCAAAATAGTTGGTATTCAGAAAGTGTCATAAAACTGCAAAGTAGCAGATGAGAGACCACATATCCTGATTGCTTGTAAGAAGTACAATGTTTAAAAGCCCCAAAACCTCTTATGGTCTCAGCAAAACATCGCTGACCAATAAATTAAGTGTATTTTGATAACTAAGACCCACAGATATATTGAAACAGGGATGTGAGTAGCCAATAGCAAAAAAAAAAAAAGCTGAAATCAAGATAAATTTCCCCACCTAGGGGACAGGGCTCCCTTTGTGTGTGTGTGTGTGTGTGGAGAGAGTGCAGAAAATTTTATTTTTTCCTAAACAACTCTAATCAGTTCCAACTAAAAATCAAAATTAAGAGAAAGACACTAAAAGCATATGTGGAGGGAAGGGAATAATTTTTTGATGAAACAAAAGTCATCTAACTCCCCTACCCTTGAAGTCTTAGCCTTCACGGCAAAATCAGCTTTCCTTTTTCTTATTAAAAAAGAAAAAAAAGTGGAAATCCGCTTTTTCTGGATTTAAAAAAAGTGGAATTCCGCTAAAAAGTGTAGAACTCACATCCCTGATTAAAAGATATTAACTATATTTACCCAATCATCTATTTCAGCTTCATTTGTTGCAGACAATAAGATCGGAGAAATGTGGTTGACTTCAGGGCTGACATGAACAGCCATCAAATTTTGTCGATGCGGTTCGCTAACTCGACAGGTACATAAAACCTCGCTCAAGAGTATTTGCAGGTGCTGCAAAAAAAAGAACAAAAAAATACAAAAAAATTCATTAAAATAAAAATTATACAAATTTCAAGTCTAATGTTAACAAGTTCTATTTGATCCGTCCTCTTAAGTAATCAAATTCTGCCCAGATCCAATCCATCGTCTGCAAGCCTCATCCAACTTCACAAACCATTAACCCTTGTCTTCGAGTGACCTTTGGGCCTTAATGAGCGGCGACTCGTTACTAGAAAATTAAAAATAAAATAAATAATTTTATTTCACATTATTTTTAAAAAAATATTGTTATGTAATTCCTGTAGTGAGGAGAATGCTCATAGCTGGCAACCTTGTGCCAGATTGATGAAAAAGTAAGAGATAATCATCTATTTTAAATTGTACAGAAGAAATAGAATTTCTCTTTTAAAAATTTTATTTATAAAAGACTTTTCATATTAAGAATTTTAACTTTGACGTTAAATTAGATTGCGAAAAAATCTAAATAAAAAAAATAAACAAATAACACACACCAATACTATTGCTGTTATTTCAGACTTTTATAACATTGCTTTAAAGTTCAGGATAATTTGAGAAACCCTAATGTAGAGGGATACTTCAGCTAGTTCCATATAATTTGATGACGATATAAGAAGACAAACAAAACCATAAAAAATCAAACACAGCCTAAAATTTAGTTATTTAGTGCCAATGTTTTATTAGTACATACTTTTTCCTGTTAATAGTAAGATAGTTGGAATAAGTACACAGTTGTGGAGCGATAGCAGCAAAACAATTTCCATAAATACTTATTTCTGATTTGTTAATTTCATACAAAATACTCACTTTCAATTCGTTACCGAAATCCGACTTAAACCAATCATAAAGAGTTGCTCTGGGAGCCTAGCACCTGTTTTGCACCGACTACTTAAACGACAACTCAAGGCCGTATGCAGATGAACTATGTACACACACAAAGACAACTCCTGCTGTTTGGAATTCAAAATCTTTCATTTTGATGAACAAATACTGATTCTCTTCTTTTTTTCACAAAACCTTTGATTGATTGTGACTGATTAGAAAAAGTAAGATCTACCATATTTGAACAATCGCCTTATTTCAAATTACATTTTCTTTTTTAACAGATAGCACACAAGTCTTTTTTCTAGATAAGATATTACTCCTCCTTCGCCATCTTGAACAAAATGGTTTCCTAAATATTAGGGTTACAATTTTTGAAGTCATTAGCAGAGTTGCAGAGTCAGAAGGAGTTGGAGGTTTTAGAAGGAGTGAGAGTCGGACTCGTAAGAATGCTAGGAATTGGATTTTTTGATCTCCAAAGAATCAACAGACAGTCTGAACATTGAAAGACTTTAAAATAAGGAGTCGAAGTTGGACATTTTAGAATTCTAGGAGTCAGAGTCAGAATTTTTTGAATCGTTGGATTATATACATTCTGCCTCCATAACCCTTGTCATAGTTGTCTGTTCTGTTCTGGAACGAACCTAAATACAAATTGAATAAAACAAGCTCCGCGTGCGTGGTCCCCCTCTGTATGTGACTCGATGTGGCGAGTGTAAAATGCAATAAATTTTGGCAATTTGGGGCATTTTTGACCCCCCTTTGACCCTCTGGGGCACGAACCAGAATTTTTCTGAGGTCAAGGATGCTCATTTTATATCCAGAACAATTGCCTCTACATTTCGGCCAAGTTTCAGAAAAATTGAATGGATGGATCAAACGTTATGGGAGAAAAGGGTCATTTTTTGCCATTTTGGGGGCTTTTGACACCCTGGGGGTGAGAACCAGATTTTTTTCCAAGGTCAGCAATACTTATTTTCTATTAGGAACAATTGCCTCCACATTTTGGCCAAGTTTCAGAGAAATTGAATGGATGGATGAAAAGTTATGGGGCAAAAAATGTCATTTTTTGCCATTTCAGGGCCTTTTGACCCCTGGGGGGCTAACCAGATTTTTTTTCAAAAATCGGAGAATGTCACTTTCTAACCTGACCAAAGTTACAACTTCATGCAAAATTTCAGAGAAATTCAATGGATGATTGCGGAGAAAAATCCGGACGGACGATCGGACATGCCGATTTTATAAATTGGGAGACCAATAATGAGATACTTATCATAAAGCATGCCTATAAGTAATCAAACTTGACTCATTCCATTCATCATTTTCAACCCTTTTATAATATTCTTCATCATTCAAGTGGCAATCCATCCATCTTGTTAACCTTTATCTTCAAGTGGCTTGTGGCCTTGACAAGTGGTGACTCATTAGTAAAAAAAAAAAACATCTTACCATATGGTTGGTTTTGACAACATAATGAATGGTGAAAGTACTTGGATCACACACACTGTCCATGCCTTGTTCAAACTCAACACTGCATTCCACCCATTTGTATTTCTGGACATTCTCCAACCAGTGGAGGTTGCCTTTCTTTATCCATGACACCTACCGAAAAAATTGAGAGGTTGTTTTAAATTAAAAGAATAATACGAGCAAGCCAGAAATTTTATACTTCATGCAGATTGGTCTCTAAAATAGAATCCAATTATTTTAACTTCAAAAAAATATCAAGGTGTATAGAAATAATGGCTGACTTTGGATTGTTGAACCCTGTATCTAAAATCTTTTTTACAGATTGTTTGATTTTTTGTTTGAAAACAAAAAAAAAAACAAGAAAAAATAAGAAACAAACAAAAACAATGGATTAATATCGATTAAGAATGAAATTTTATGATTATTGAAAAGCTTAGATTTTTTTGATTTTTTAAATATTTATTAGGGAGTTCATTTTAGCATGTAACATTTATTATAGGATCACTCTTTTCAAAACTGGTGCAAACATTTGGAAGTCCCTATAAGAATTGAGTACAAAGTAATTGAGTTCCAAAAGTTAATGTGAGTTCTTAACTATTATATGTGGTCAAGTGATTTGATCAGGTTTCTGGCTTCTCGCTGAAGAGGCCTGGGTTTGATTCACTGCTTAAATAATTTTTTTTTTAGAATTTCCATTGTTTTAATAAATTAGGTGTTAAAAATATAAAGATACTAGTCGTACCCATTGGGTCACAACCACTACCACTATTTAATTAACTTTGATTTCATTTGAAAATTCATAAACTGTGACATATCTGTTCAGACATTTTCTTGCATAACTATAAATAATAAGTCTCTTTACTTCTAAATTATCTTTATTATTATTATCTCTTTCTCTCTTATATATGTAATATATATATATATATATATATATGTAGATTTCTTAAAATTAATTAATTAATTTATAAACCAATTTATTGTATACATATTTTTATAATTTTGCATGCACTAAAGTTAGTAACTTTTGTGCACGCAAAAAATTAATTTGTAAATTAATTATAAAAATCTGTATACAATAAATTGGTTTATAAATTAATTAATTATAAAAAAATCTACATATACAATTGATGACTCGTCCGATTATTGGCGAATTAAAAAAGGAAAAAGTGCGCTCATTTGCATATTCTTAAATAATAAAAACAAAATGCTCAGGGGAGCAAAAAATAGGGATGCACAGTAAAAAAAACACTGGTCACTATCGCCAAAAACAAGACAATAACAAAAAATCTAATATATATATATATATATATATATATATATATATATATATAAAGTAAGGTTGTCTGTATGTGTGTCATGGCATCACAGTTAAACAGTTGATCCAAGAATCAAACTAACTGCAGATTTGGAATCAGCACCTTCGATCCGATGTCCTTATCAATGTCAAAAGTTTTTGAACCATTTTTAAAACTCCTTATTTAAAATTTGTAAAAAGTACGTTAAAAAAAAACATTAAAAACATGTTCTAACAATTTTGATGTTCCTTTTTAGCTGACCGAAAAATATATAATAATTGTTCATACATTTCATGTAAAATCATTGTACGTATTTAAGTATTGTTTACTTTGAAAAGAAAACATTTCTTTTTAATTAAAAATGGATAAAAATATTTCATTTTCGGTGCTTGTGCTGTTCAGTGACCATATTAAAAAATTATCTTTTCATAAAAACAATATTATATACTTATTCAGTGTTATATTCTTACTCACTGTACAAAAAAGTAGAAAAAATTATCCACTAGAACTTTCAAGGGCAGATAGTTCAAAATCTTCTTAAGAAAGAAGATGGAGGCTTAGTGAACGAATCGCTGTTATGATATGCAGAATGGAAAAATACTTGTAATTAAAGTTCTAGTGGATAATTTTTTCTACTTTTTTGTATAGTGAGTAAGAATATAACGCTGAATAAGTATATAATATTGTTTTTATGTAAAAAATAATTTTTTAATACGGCAGCTGAACAGCACAAGCACCTAATTTTCTTTAATAAAAAATGGATGACAAATATTTAATAGATGTTCTTAAATTCTAATCTTGGGTATAAAATTCAAGAAAAGTTGAGAAACCCAACAGAGACAAGTACTTTAGCTAGTTATTATTATATAGAAGTATTATTTGCATAATTTTGGTTATTCAGACTACATTTCTCATCTTGAGTGTTATCATCACAACGTTTTGGCCGCTGTAACCTCCGACCTTCTTCAGGTGTATCTCACTGAACTCGGGAATATTTTTGTCGAACTCGGAATTTCGCAAGGACCCGTGGCGCAGTGGATATAGTACTAAGTTAAATTCAGTTCCAAGTGATAGTCATCTGAAGGTTGAAGGTTCAATCCTCAGTGCGGGCAATACGAAGAATTGTGAATTATTGAAGACTTCTCTCAGTCATGGCTGACGGAACAAGAGCATGCTACCTCCATGGATTAAATAAAGATTCCGAGTTCAGAGAGATACACCTGAAGAAGACCAGAGATTACAGCGGCCGAAACATTGTGATGACAACACTCAAGATGAAAAATGTAGTCCGAATAACCAAAATTATGTAAATTATCAATCCTCATCTCAAAAATTCAGAAATAGAAATATTATTATTCTTTATTATTCTCATATAGAAGTAAAAAGATTCTTATTCTGTCATCTAATTTATACATGTAAATTAGATGGCCACGCTGATAAAAGAGTCACTCTTTCTCTAAATGCTCACAGAGACATTAAGGAATATAAGAGAATGGGTGAATCAACATATAGTGAGAGGGGTGAAAGAAATACATAGATAGCTAAGAGAGAGAGAGAGAGAGATAGGTTATTTGTTCAGTTAATTATTAATTATGGCTAATTAGAACAATTAAAACTGAATTTTTTTTTTCAAACATAACTCAATCCCAGTACTAAAGTATATTTTAGCATGTATGTGTGATTGAAGCATAAAAAAACCTTAGGAAAACAAGTGTTGATTGACTCACATTTAGTATAATAATAGATAAAACCACGACTATTATAATAGAAATATCAAAAATTACTTGAAATCACCCCAATGGTTTGAGATTTCAAAATTTTATGAAATTTAAATTTGGAATAATCATACCTCACCTTTTCTACGGCATGTTCCAAATGGGTGAACTGTGCTACTTCTTTGTAATTCCGAGCTTGGAGTTTCTGAAGAATATTGGTTCGGAGAGAGGGCGGAAGAAGAATGGTTGTATCATCAATAATACTACTAGTAGAACCAGTGCCTTGTCCTGAAATAAAAAGGGAAATATTTATATATATACATTATATATATATATATATATATATATATATATATTAAAAATATAATTTAATATTGAAAAATATATAAATGTTTATCTTTTTTAAATTTATTTCTTATTTGTTGGTGTATAGGAATGCAAAATGTTTTAAAAAAAATCTTTTTTCTAAAAGAACAGAATTTTCGGTCATTCCCTTCGGCCTTCCTCAGTGTATTGAGAGGCGTATGTGCGTGTACGGTGGTGGTAGTAGCAGGGGGGAGGGAAGAGTATAGCCAATCAGATGAAGAAATGTTTACATGTGACTTGTATGCGTCCATTCCTGCATCTTCACACCTAAATAGGTCAGTAACGTGGGTGGCATTGTGGACTTTTCTCAAAACATAAGTAGATGACGAGCCATAAAATGTTAAAGTGTATATATACATACATGCATGCATATATACATACACACACATATGAGAGAGAGAGAGAATTAAAGTCAAAAGCAGTATCCTGACCAGACAAAAAAGGATTTCTTATACTTATTTTGAGGAGCCATAAAATGTTAAAAATTCTTGGCATGGAGACGGTTAACACGTTTTCAGTCTGCATAGATTTGCTGTGCAGGGGGGGGGGGCGACTTTCAAACCATATTCCAAATAAAGAGTATATTTAAAGTTGTTTACAGCTGTTTGAAAGCGATGTTTATTTCGAATCATATCATGAAACATAAATCTTTTTCAAACCTTGTATTTCTTCAGAATAAAATGTTCGTAAGTACCCAGAAAAGAAACTGCAACCATGTCCATAAAATTTCAATTTCAACCCAAAACAAAGCAAGCATCACAAGTATAGATCCATTGTCAAATGCCTCGATAATATGTTGAATTAATTTCACATCAAAATGCATATTTTCATAACCCAGGAGACAGGAACAAGCGACAGCAAATTCAGGCAGTTTGTAATCCGAAAAAACACATATCATTCAAAGGGGCGTAACTCAAATCTACTTTTTATCAAAGGAGATAAATACGGATTTATTTATATTTCAGAAGATCAGAACAACATCAGTACATATATAAATAAATATTACGCTTTTATTTATTTTTTTCTTAATAAACGAGCACTTTGCTGGGCTTCTCTCCCACTGACTTTACATATATATGCTATGCTTAAATAAAAGTGGAAAAGGGAATTATATAGCACCATTGTCTTCAACAACGTCTGCAAAATCAAGTCACATGATCAATTCAAAATCAAAAAGTAATCTAGCATTCATTAACTAATTAATAAGACCACGTGATTTATCAAAACAAGTTTAGAAGCCTTCCTACTTAGATTTTATATATCTCTATCTATATAAAGTTAGGTATGTGTATATGTTTATATATTTGTGTGTACAGGATTCACTCCTAAACTACTAATTAACCGATCATTATGAAGTTTGGAACACAGCTGCTAGGCATAAGGAGTTGTAATGTGGGCTATATTTACTTTAATTTAGTTTTATGCAAAGGGGGCAAAGAGGGGGTGGACGCCCTTTGTGAAAATTCAGATACCTCTGATTTTTGTGAAATTTTAACAATAAGTTTTAGACGTCCATCAATAAATATTCCCCAAATTTCATTTTTAAAAAAAAAATATTTTAAAAGGGTTCCATGGGGCATAATATGGGCACAACTTCCCACTTGAAAATTAAAATATTTCAGATTTGCATTAAATTTTATCCATAGTCATTAGACACTAATTCAACAAGGTTTTAAGACGCCTTAAGCTTAAACCTTTTTTTTAGCCATTTTTTAGAATCAAAATCATGTAATGGATTTTGATCAAAATTAAAATAAGGATTCTAGATATAAAGTTTAGTAGCATTATATCTTGATTTTAATCTTTGTAAGGGGACATAAAAGTGGTGCAAAATTGTTCTGTTCAAGGAATTAATTTCACTCGACCTTGGACGGGTATTCTTCTAGTAATATATATATATATATATGGAAAATGAAAAAAGGAAAACCAAAAATATTATTCATGTATTCATCAACGTTTCCTCTTTATTTCGGGATGATTGGTTTGAAGAAATAACACGCAAGTACAAATATTGGAAAAAGTTTGGTCCGTTTGTGACGTAAAGTAGCAGTAGGAGGAAATACGGACCAAATTTTTTCAAATATTTGTACTTGCGTGTTATTTCTTTAAAGCAGTTATCCCAAGGAAGTCTTGAAATAAAGACGAAACGTTGATGAATACATTAATAATATTTTTGTTTTTCCTTTTTTGATTTTCCATTACGTTGGAATATTATTTCCATTTTTTTTATCTCATTATATATATATATATATATATATATATATATATATATATATATATATATATATATATAAAATTCAGTAGATTATAAAATTTATGACATAATTAATATGGATAAACATTGTTAAGTGTTGATTTTTGGAGCTTGATTATAATATTTAAAGTTTTAATTAATTATGTCATAAATTTTATAATCTAATGAATTATATGAAAACCTCTGTTTAACATAACCTGTTAACCATTGAGCTTATTTTTATCTGCAGTATTTAAATATATCCTGGGAGATTCATAAGATCTAATTTGTTAAAAATAAAATTTTGTATCATTTGAATTTCTGGGAATATCTTGAATTGTTTTGGTTCTTTAATACATGGTTTGCAGCAAAATCTGATACTAGAGCTATGCCAAGATCGCCGCTGACATGGGCTGTCACGATCTAGCGAATGATAAAGAAAGACATTGGTTACTCCTCCTACCGCAAATCTCACCACATGTTCATCACGAATGCCTTCTTTTTGTCAAGTGTCGGATTTTGCTGCATCACTCTGTATACATAAGAGAACAACTCGCTAACCAAAAGTTCCATTTCCAAGAATCACAAGTAAATGATGCACAGGGTAAATGGATGCAAGATCGCCAACATCAGTGCAATGGTTAGACACTTGTCTTCTTCCCCAAAATCATGTAGGGGTGGATAACTCTAGTTACTTCTGGTTTTGAAATATATCTATCTTTCAGGTAATTTCATAGTTTACTGACATAAATTTCCGATTTATTATTGATGTTCAACAAAAGATAAATATATTTTGAAAACGGAACTAACTAGAATTATCTGCCCCTACATAATTTTGGTTAAGAAGACTGGTCGCCATGTTTAATTTTAGTGTTATTATTATTAACCTGCACCAGCGTGTTAAGTATTGTTCCTATTTACTTGCCTCACTACAAGGGCAGAGTTAAACACAAGGTCGATTTTTAAAATCTGAGACCCCCCCCCCCCCCCCAAAAAAAGGCAACTTGGATTAGGACAAAAATCCCCACTCAGGTTACCTCCTATAATTGTGGCTCCTATTACAGTAGCCCCTTATTCTTCAGTGGCAATATGCCTTGTTGGGATGGGGGTAGAACAAGCTGAGTGTTAAAAAAGAAAATGAATCTACAACCAACCATCGGAAGTATTTAATTTTGTTAATCCATTCACATCGTTAACTTGGCCTCATAGATTCTAAGAAACCCACGTTTAAAGCTTACAGCTTGTTGCCATCGTTTATTTTATGTTTAGAAATTTTTGTTTTTAATGTTTATTATGCTTTCCGTTACACTTAAAACATGCTGAGATAATTTACACACACACACTTCTTAGAAGTTGTTTTTCTCTCGGATTCATTTTTACATACACATACACTAATTTTATACAAAGATTAGTTTTTGAATTACTTTTTTATAGTTCAACTAAAAATCTATTCACCAAAGTTATTAGAGTCATTTGTGCATTAATATTGTTAGGAGAAATATAAACCCACGACTTCCCCTCCAACTATGGGTAAAATAGCAATTAATCGTGTATAATGAATCGTTTACAATGTTTAATGTGGTTTGGCATTAAAAGGGGTTGATATGTCGTGAAACAGTCAGAGTCATGTTATTAGGATTTTTTCATCAGACTAAAATTACTAGGCCCCAAAATTATTTGCATTGAATATCATCAGTTTTTTCTTCTTCTATAATGAATCACACACACACTTAAGGCCGATTTTCTAGTTGTTCGATACAGGGTTGTTGAGTCAGAAGGTATAAGGCCCACCTCCAACTCCTAGGATTCCAAAGAGTCCACCTCCGACTCCTAAGAGTTCACCTCCGACTCCTAAGATTCCAAAAGAGTCCACCTCAGACGCCTAAGATTCCAAAGAATCCACCTCCGACTCCTAAGATCACAAAGAGTCCACCTCCGACTCCTAAGATCACAAAGAGTCCACCTCCGACTCCTAAGATCACAAAGAGTCCACCTCCGACTCCTAAGATCACAAAGAGTCCACCTCCGACTCCTAAGATTACAAAGAGTCCACCTCCGACTCCTAAGATTACAAAATATCCGACCCCTAGAATCATAAAATATCCGATCCCTAGAATTCCAAAATATCCAACTGACTCTCTAAAAGTCTTCCAATATTCAGACCGTCTGTTGATTCTTCAGAAATTAAAAAATCCAACTGACTCCTAGCATTCTTATGAGTCTTACTGACTTCTTCCAAGACCTCAAACTCCGCAACCCTGGTTCAATCAGAGAATATTACTATCTCTCAATTTAGCCAAACTAAACACACTGCGCTGATTTTATTATAGTCATACAAGAGAATATAAAATTTGCCTCATATTGAATTTTTCTAGTTTTTTTATTGCTGACCTCAAACAAAGTAATTCAGAATCTGTCATAATTATGCAATTTTAAGCTCAAACTGAGCTAATACAACTGTATTAACATTAAATGTGGTGAATCTAAATACCACCCAGACTTTATTCTCCTTTAGAGTTTCTTTAATTTCTTTTTTTAAATTTTGTATGTGTAATAGTCAGCTATAAGTTATTTCCTTTTATTAGAACTCTTCATTGACATCACACCAGAAATAGAAATGAGAAGCATGAAGTGAGCACCACAAGCTTCCTCTTAATTCTGGAGTTCAGCCTTGTCTCAATATATTACTATCTGGATGAGTGTTAATGTTTGCATATTTTAATTTATTAACATCCACATTATCATGATGTTTGGGAAATCTACCACAACTATTCTCTGGGAGCTATTTTACTAAAAACAATTAGTTTATTTTTTAATAAATTCTTTTTTACATTGAAGATATTTAGTGTTTTCTTTTTTCTCTAGAAGCATTTATTTATGAAAATCAGATGTTTTTAGTTAATAACTTATAATCTTGTATGTTGCTCCAGCTCTCCTGAACACTAACCCAGTCTATTACACCAACAGTGACAACGGCATATATGTATACACTTAATGTCGTATTCTAGATGTTTTTTTAAATTTAAATTGTTTCTTTTCATGTTTTTTTTTTCAATAATCATGTTCACACATCAGATCATTGAAGTTAAGTGACGTTGAGCCTGGCTAGTACAATATGGGTGACCATTTTGGAATACCAGGTGCTGTATGTGGGAGGACAGTGAAACTTCCCTGTAAAAATATACAGCCCTGAAGATGCGTTTAGCAAGTACTTAAGTATGACCTGCAAATCAACACGTGTTGACACAATAGAACAACCGCGCCTAGGCGGAAGTTCTATTCTCAATTATGTGACGAAGCTTTCCAGAAAGAGTATGCCATATAGTTTATGTATGTTATGGTGTAAGCTGATCTACCTATTTTAGAGATAAATGGACACAATAAATACAGTTATATCTAAACGTTGTGGCAGCTATTGGTAGCAGTTATGGCCCCAGAATCAAGATGCATACTTCTGTATGCACTTTTGTTAACTATATACCACTGTGTTTGTCTTGATTATTACCGGCCTGCAAGGCCACAATAATGTATATAGATTTTCTCTCCATTCCTTTTACTGTTAGCTCCTTTTTTAACATTTTCTTTCTATCTAACACACTTACAGACACTTGTATGCAACTATGTTCATGCCTCCGACTGATCGTCTTACACCAAATGCACGTGCAGTGGTTCTTCTTCATCTTTTTATGGGTTATGTCAGGGCACGAACCCATAGACCACAGCGAAAGTTAACATACATAATAAAGACAGCAACACAGACACAGGTATGGCATAGAAACGACTTGTTGGACACAATAGTGTGTGTGTGTGTTGTTAGTGTCTCTCCATCTCTCGCCTTCTAAATCTCAGCTAAAACTAATTGTTGACTCTCACCATGATCCTTCTCAGTCACACTCTGTCGCCATTATTCCCGCCCCAGTCCAGCTGCCTCATTTTTCTTTACTTCATTTTCCCAATACCTACCTAACCTTCTCTTTTATTTCCTTTTGCGGTTTATCCTTTTCTTTGTGTTCACTTTGTCTCTTATCTCTCCTCGCCTCACTGGAATCGAAAACTTTTTTTTTCAACATCTTTCCAAATTCCCTATCTTCATGACCAAGGCACCACAGCTAATTGTAATTGCATCACTGGTCTGTGGAATCTAATCAACCCGTTGTTTTTAATGTCTTTTTATTGTCACTCTTTTCTAGCTAATCTCTCCCGGTGGTCCTAGTTGTGGGATGGGGGAGGCATTCTATAGTATAACAATACATACTTTATATTCTATGTCTATACTCCCATTGTCACTGCTATTTTAGTATTATTAGACTAGACTAGTGTTCGGCAGAGATGGAGAAAAAATCTAGACTATCTGTAACTATAAAAGTCTGATTTTCAGAAATACATGCTTGTAGGTTTTGTTTTGAATAAAATTATCCCCCCCCCCACACACACACACACATTTAATGTATTGGGTTGGGGGAATAAGTCATGAAAATTAAAACAAATCTTTGGGAAGCCAAACATTTGCCGAATGTTTTTAAAGTATTAAAATAGCAATTTCTTATTCTTGTTCTAACATTTACATATATTTATGATTTTTAAAAAATGTTATTACTTTTTTTGGTTTTATTTCAGACCCCTAAATAAGAATGTCAAAGAAACAAAACTTCTCATTTTTGACACCTTTTGCTTTGCAGATATTTTGAAATTTGAATAGTCAGATATTTTATGTTTTGAGGAGTCGGATATTTCATAATTTGAGGAGTCAGATATTTTAGAATTCGAGGAGTTGGATATTTTGGAATTCTAAGAATCAGAGGGTGGACTTTTTGGAATTCTAAGGAGTCGAGGGTGGACTTTTTGGAATTCTAAGGAGTTGAGGGTGGACTTTTTGGAATTCTAAGGAGTCGAGGGTGGACTTTTTGGAATTCTAAGGAGTCGAGGGTAGACTTTTTGGAATTCTAAGGAGTCAAGGGTGGACTTTTTGGAATTCTAAGGAGTCGAGGGTGGACTTTTTGGAATTCTAAGGAGTCGAGGGTGGACTTTTTGGAATTCTAAGGAGTCGAGGGTGGACTTTTTGGAATTCTAAGGAGTCGAGGGTGGACTTTTTGGAATCCTAAGGAGTCGAGGGTGGACTTTTTGGAATCCTAAGGAGTCGAGGGTGGACTTTTTGGAATTCTAAGGAGTCGAGGGTGGACTTTTTGGAATTCTAAGGAGTCGAGGGTGGACTTTTTGGAATTCTAAGGAGTCGAGGGTGGACTTTTTGGAATCCTAAGGAGTCGAGGGTGGACTTTTTGGAATCCTAAGGAGTCGAGGGTGGACTTTTTGGAATCCTAAGGAGCCGAGGGTGGACTTTTTGGAATCCTAAGGAGTCGAGGGTGGACTTTTTGGAATCCTAAGGAGTCGAGGGTGGACTTTTTGGAATCCTAGGAGTCGGGGGAGGACTTTTTGGAATCCTAGGAGTCGGGGGTGGACTTTTTGGAATCCTAGGAGTCGGGGGTGGACTTTTTGGAATCCTAGGAGTTGGGGGTGGACTTTTGCATATAATCGAGGAGTTAACACATCCATAGCAGCTTGTGAGATTTGTAAAGTGTATGAAGATGACACAAAGCCTCAAAATTCTGCTCAACATTGGTTTTGTGCTTCAAAAAAAGAAAATTTTGAGTTCGAAGATGGGGAGCGCCATGGCCGACCAGTTGAGTTTTATGATTAGTGATTAAACAAGTTTCTTCATGGAAATTCACAACAAATTACCAGAGAATTGGTGGAATAGATGAATTGCGATCACAAAACTGTGATAAATCACTTTCATTTAATGGGTAAGGTTAAAAAATTTGGTTCATCGGTGCCATTTGCATTGAATGACCACAACAAGGATCAGCATGTAACAATTTCAGCCAGATTGCTGGCTCAGCATCACTTACATATGGTCAGAAACCGTGTTTCTTTATCCCATTGTTACTGGCAATAAAAAATGGTGTCTTTACTTCAATATGAGGCAGCATAATGAATGGTTTGGCCCCAATAAGCAAAAAAAATATCCAGCAAAAAAAAAAAAGAGAATTTGATTTTTTGAATGTATTTGTTTTAAAGGAAGACACATTTAAATATTAATGGAAAGAATCAGGTAAGTAGATAAGTGTCAACGTACCATGAATAAGAAGCAGCCGCTTGTATCTTAGCAAACGTATTTGTAAAGAGGAAGATCATTTCAATTAGCTACTCAAAATAAAATTATTGTACTTACTATCATGAAACACAAGTAATGTTAATGGATAAATAGTTTAAAAATTCTAATGAAAACGCATGTAATTGTTTATCTGATAGTCAAAATAGATAGCGAAATGGCAAAAAGTTCTTTTTTATCAAGGGCATAAGCTGGTTGGGGCAGTAAGAAAAATGTTTCCAGTTTATCATTATTCCTAGCCGGAACAAGTATTTTCAAAAAGACCTAAAGTGAAAGACATATTCGAGCAAAGAACATAGTGGAAGAAAAAAAAAGTCTAGTCAGAATCAAATATTGATTTGTCAGATGCATTGACATTTAGGTATAATTTCTAAAATCCGACCGACTTAGTTTTATAAATTAGATACGCACGCTTCCCAGAGAGAGAGAGAGAGAGAGAGAGAGAGAGAGAGAGAGAGAGAGAGAGAGAGCACATCTTCCACAACTCTCATTTTTGGTGATGGACAAAGTGTCATTGACTTCCTTTCATCGGAGCAGGAGTGCACAGGGGTCCTCATTAATTACGGGGAAACACTGAATGTGTCTCTAGGGAGGAGGGGTTTAAAGACTATAAATTTACAAAAATTTATTTCATTTAATGCCAATTTATTTACACGCCTTCCAACCCAATTATTTCTGAGTACATCTTTCAGTTCCCACTCTGTGTTAAATAAAAAAAATAACAATAAAAAAGATATACAGTCATGGGCTGGGGCATGATGGCAGAGAGTTTGTTTTTTAAAAAAAATTTTTATATTCAATCCTGGGCAACGCTAGTAAATAAATAAATCATTTGGTGCCACCATAGTTTCACATGTTTCTGGAATCAACAATACTTAGAATTAAATTTTTTTTTTTAACCAAAAACCAAACAACAAATTGTGAAGGTACAGAATAGTTAACAAAGAAAGGGTTTCTAAATAATAATAACATTATTTAGAAATCCATTTTTAACACAAGAAGAACGAGGGGGGGAGTGGGCTTTTTAACTCTTCATTGACATACAAAAACTTTAAATTAATTCTTTCTTACTTTTGTAATCTTAAATGTTGTTTTAAACAAACGCTTTTTTTGTTAAAACAGGAATATTTTCTTGAAACATTTTCATGGTAAAGAACTAACACAACAGATCACACCTGCATAAATACTGATATAAAAGTATATTTAGTCAGCAAACATTCCTTTAGATATGTTTCATTGAATAAAACCAACACAGAACTCTTTAATCTTTTTTTAAATAGCTTTCCATGTACTCTCACAGTTACTGATTTTTTTTTTATTGATGGAATAAAGAAAGTTTTGATATTTTCATTTTCATTTGTCTGAACACTTTCAGCTATTTCATTAACCATTTTCAAGGAATTTTATGTTAATCTTAATTGCCAATATCAGCAATAATAATATCATTAACGGTTGGTATATAATCAAATGTCAACTCCTAGGATTCCCAAACGTCAGACTCCGACTCCTAGGATTCCCAAACGTCAGACTCCGACTCCTAGGATTCCCAAACGTCAGACGCTGACTCCTAGGATTCCCAAATGTCAGACTTCGACCCCTAGGATTCCTAAATATCAGACTCCGCCTTCTTATTTTCAAGTCTTATAATATTTAGACTGTTGATTCTTTGGAGATTAAAATATCAGACTCCAACTTCAACTCCTAGCATTCTGACGAGTCTTACTTTGACTCGATTCCACAACCCTGATATCAATTATGACATATTTGGTAACTAATTTCACAAAAAACATTCCAATGACTATTAATATGGTTGATATTATTATTGTTGATATTGATAATTATTATTAACATCTAATTTCTTAAAGATGGCTCGTGAAATAGCCGAAAGCACTAGGACAAACGGAAATAAAAACATTGAAATATCAATTGAAAATTTTCTTTATTCTGTCGGTAAGAAAAAAATCAGTACTCATGGGAGAACATTAAAAGCTAGTGAAAAAAAAAAACTAGAGTTTTATTATCGATTTTATACAATGAAACATAAATACTAATATAAAACATAAATACTAATATGTTTCAATGAAACATAAATACTAAAATGTTTCAATGAAACATAAATACTAAAATGTTTCAATGAAACAAATACTAAAATGTTTCAATGAAACATAAATACTAAAATGTTTCAATGAAACATAAATACTAATATGTTTCGTTTCAAAGTACAGAGTGATCTTCTTAAAATACCCCCCCCCCCATCGTTAAGAAAATGCACAATTCTTTTTGCAATCTAATCATATTTAGTAGAAATAAATTTCGGCCCATGCTTGACTTGCCCACCAAGTTTCAGTCATTAATTTCCAACAGTCTTTATTTTATCGCTGTTCAACGATAAAGATACGGCATAATCACATTGACACACTGGTTCTCGTTAGATCACCGAAGTTAAGCAACGTTGAGCCTGGTCAGTACCAGATGGGTGACCATTTGGGAATACCAGGCACTGTATGTAAGAGGATGTTGACACCTCCCTGCAAGAACTGCAAAAACCTAACGTTGTCATCTCTTCTAACTGAAATATACATGCGAGTGGGGACTGCTTGTGTATTTGATATTCCTATGAAACTTCCTTCTTCGGAGGAAGCCGTTTCAACCCGCCCAGGGTTAATGCTGTACCAAATACAGGTAATGATAAACAGACCTGGATACAATGTGCAAAATTGTCAATAACTGAATTACTACCCTTTTGGCACGTCTCTGATTTTGACTGATGGCGCTCTTCAGTTCAAGAATAGTCTGGATATTATTTTAATAGATATTATCTTTGAGGTAACCTCATAGATAAAAATCTGAGGCGTTAATGTCCAGTGAGTGTGAAGCCCATTCAGGATCACACCTACTGATGAGATGATCACTAAAGTGTCCCTGCATGTTATTAAATAGCGCTAAAGCAAAAACTGTTGGACATTCATGAATTAAACTTGGTGGGGAAGTCAGGCATAGACTAAAAGTTATTTGTGCCAGATATAGTTGGATTGCAGAAAGGATTGTAAATTTTATTAATGATTTCTTGGGTGATATTGGGAAGGGGCACTCTGTATGATGTTAGCTCAATCCTTGACTTAGTTGCATAAAAAAATAATATGAAACATGAAAGTAAAATCTTACTTCTGGAAGAAAACCAGCAAACAGACGATGGCTTATCAATGAGGCAAGACATGGCTGATATCCAGCGCCATGTCAGTTTTTCAGAATCACCAGAGAAAATGTCTTGTTCCTCATCCCTTCTTCGGTACGGAATGATGGCGGACACGGGGACCTGCCCCGTTTCCTGATGCTGCTCTTTTTGTTTTGATTGTTCTTGCTGCTGTAGCTGTCCCTCGGATTGCCCCTGCTTCCGCTGGGGTAGCTCAACTTTTTTCTGGATCGCTTGCTGTTTTCCACGTGCAAGCCTCATAAACAGTGGCAACTCTTCGATGACGATCGGATCCATGGAGTTACAGGTAACATAGTCAACGGGCGGTAATGAGATATTACTAGAGACAGAAGATGCGAGCACATCTGAACAGTTCTCACTGATCTCTTCATCAAGACCCTCGATACTGTCTTCTTTGTCTATTAAATCAGTAACAAAGTTCAAGACAACATCCGATTCATCACCTTCAAGTGATTTTTTGGAAAATTCACCTGTGGGCTTTATCAGGTCGGACTGAAAGAATCTTTTATAAACCACTTTATGGCATGCGGGACAAATTTTAAGGGTGACATCAAAGTCCTCATTAGACTGAAAATTAGAACTATTGGTGCCGTCCTGGTCGGCACTCTTACAAATACATATCTCTTTGTCTTTAGTCCGTTCAACATCAATCTCTTTTTGTAAAATTTTTTTACTTGGTGACGTAAGGTGATTCGAGGCAGCCTGTGGACTGCCGACATGTACAATATCGATGTCTCCAGGGTTGTAAATACTAGTTTTACAACTGTTACCCTCATACCAGATACTGCCTTCGCTGCGCGACATCAGAGCTTCTGTAGCGTTAGGTTCTTCATCTGGAAATCGACCTGGTAAGGATCCCCCAATCATTGGTTGGTAACCCTCCATGCTATAGTCGACCTCTTTCCCAAATAACTGTTCCCGGATCATCTGATGGGAATAAAATGTTGCACATTCAGCAGAATTTTCGTCCAAATTAACGCACGGCGTTGAACCCGTGATATCAAAACTGTTATCAGCCGAAGAGCTGTGACCGAGAAAAGCAGCGCTGATGCTGTCAGTGTCTGACATTGATTGACGCTCTGGAGGCATATTTATCTGTAATGGTTGCCAGGTCTTGCCACTGAGTTCATCTGGTTTGATGCCAAAACGGTAGTAGACGGCTTCACTGTTCAAACCAATTCCAAAGACCTGCAAAAATAAAATCGTTTATATTTATTAGTTGGAAGAAAGTTCTTGTAGTTTTTCATTTCGTTGTTAAAATTATTAAAAAATAATTTTGGCATTTTTAAAGAAAATACGGCATAATCACGTTGAAACACCGGTTCTTGTTAGATCATCGAAGTTAAGCGACATTGAGCCCGGTCAATATCAGATGGGTCACTACTTGGGAATACCAGGCATTGTATGTGAGAGGATATTGACACCTCCTTTGCACAAACTAAATGGTATCTGCAGTTTGCAGATGAGCCAAACCATTAGTCAGGGGTTGGCTGGAGAGTAGCAGGAGAGAAGTCAGTGATCCTGATCATGGCTTCTGTAGTATCTGAGATGGTGTCTTCGAAAAAATTACCTGATGGAAGAGTGTTGGGGGGGGGGGGCTCATCACTGTACCTCCCCAAAAAAATCATGAAATAGTATGCAAACTGGTTGGCCCAGATGAAACTTGAATGATGGTAGATGATAATCACATTATCTAAATTGTGTTGCATTTAGTAATTAAAAATAAGAAGCGCAAACTTTTTGATTTAGTAAATCAACTTCTGAAGTCACTTACCTGGTCATTTGGACCGATAGATATCACAGACATCAAACCAACCATTTCAACCCATACCGATCCTGTCAAGGCGGTCAGGTCATTTTCTAAATCATTTTCCTGAATCCCTTTTCGAAACCATACCTACCAAGAACAAAACATCAGGCATATAAAATACATTATAAATTATAAAATAAAAAAATAAAAATGTTGAGTTAGGTATTCAGTATTATTATGGACCATGGAGTGATCTTCAAACACAGAGGAATTGAAACAAAGAGTTGAGAAGATTTTAAATATGAATAAGATTTAACTCATTCAAGTTTATTTAATTGAAGATATAAAACATCTCAACATGAATACGAAGTGTAACATAATTGTAAAGAACACACATGTATATGTGGATTGAAGGGTCACGAAAATAGTGGATGTATGTGAGAGAACAAAGAGTGAATGTGGTACATATAAAATATCAGGTTACCAGAATATTGGTACTGAATTTTAAAGGAAATGAAGAGTTGAAAAAATATATACACCATTAAATATTTAATCAAATGCTCATGAATCGTGGATTTTGTTATGAAGTTTTTCTACCAGTTCTCATGTTGTGTAATGTGGGTTATTCTCAATGTCTTGATTTGGTCATTATCTGCAGACGGTGGTCTGCCTGAGCATTCTTCATGATTAAGGCTAAAATATCAAGCTCTAAACTTTGTGAACCACCTCTGTAGTTTTGTTAGCTAAAGCATCTTCGATGTACACTGCAAATATCTTTTTTGTTGTTTGAGACGCATTTTTGCTTTTATGGAAATAGAAAAGCATAAAGTGCCTAAAATGGGTCTTGCAATCTTTCATTTTTCAAAGGGCTCAAAAATAAATCATTTTTAACTTTCTTTCTCAAGAGATAGCTTGAAGTAGGTTCGAACCAGAAATATAAGTATATTATATTAGTCAATAATTTTACATGTTTTAACGCGTTGAACTACTAAAAATCCCACTTCGAAGGAGAGAGGGATTATCATGTGACCAAATGTTACTATCATGATTATACCAAGAGAGAGAGAGAGAGAAAGAGAGAGAAAGAGAGAGAGATATTCTTGGAAGAGGGATGATAAGAGAATTTTCTTATCTTTTCGCCGAGGTCAGTAACTTATACTTGGTAAACTGAGGTCAGTAATTCTAGAAGACTCCAAAAAGTCTCTTTGATTTGGTAGACATATGGGTGCAAAGCTTTTCGAATCTGCATAGGAAGCTGTGTAGGGGTAAGAAGTATAAAGGTTCAGTATTTCTTTACACTCACCCCATCATGAAAATCTTTTTAAAAAGTAGAATTATGGGCCATACGGGCCCAAATTCTAGTATGTATTAAATATTAAATTGTTTTTGCCGCCAATACAGAGTTAAAGCAAAATAATTTGTTTTCGACTATTAAAATAATTTCCAAAGCTATTTATTTATTTTTCATTATCGCTTATGTTTTAATTCATGTTTTGAAACATGACATAAATCATAAATCTATGACGTCACGCCAAAGCTATAATTATTTTGTCAAGGTAATGTTTCAAACTCTATTTATAAGAAAGTTCAAATAGTTCAGCTGGCAGAAGCCAAGAATAAAGATCTCAAGGTTTCGATTTCTGGTCATGGAATCCGCTTTATTTGTTGGGAATTTATTATTTACTATTAATGCAATATTTTCCATTTCTAAAAGTAGTTAAGATCTGATATTTCGAAATGAGACAAATTCTGCAATGTATTTATTACGTTAAAAATAATTGTGACTGATGGAAAGTCCAAATATGTGTGTGTTCTCTAATAGTCTTAAGCTCGTAGAATCACTGTGGATTCTGATAATAAAGAATTAGTTCTTATTTTGACATTTTGGGTAGTTTGTAAACCATTTTTTTTTATGCTTCATACACCGTCTTTGGTGAGGCCCGACGAAATCAATACCCAAGGCTCTCCGATCACGTCCTCCCACGTTGTCTTGGGAGAATGAATGTGATCAAACGTGATAGGAGAGCCTTGGATATGGATTACGTTGTGTCTAACCAAAGACAAGAATGGAGGGGAAGACTTAGATCGAGACTGGACAATCAGGCCCCACCCTCATCAGAGTATTAATTGTGGCCTGATTCAACAAATAAACAGGATGATGATGATGATGATGATTATGATGATGATGATGATGATGACACCAAAATGTCAAATATAGTAAACGTTTTATGCTGCTGTATTTTGATACAGACAGAAGATTAAATCTGGACAGTATAGGGAGATGTGTAGAAGAGGAGACTTTGTTGGTTTGGTCACATTGAAAGAATGGATGAGAGTGCTTGGGTTAGTAGATGTAGAACAGTTGAGTTGGCAGGGTCAGTTGGCAGGGTCAGTTGGCAGGACAAGGCCAAGGAAAACATGAAAATCATAAGGATGGACTTCAGAGAAAGAGAGAAATATCACTCATTATTTTTAATAAGATTCTTATTTTTTCACCTATCAATGTCAGGTCATTCAAAGAGTAATACTGGTACTATGTAGTTTAGTATTATCTGCTTGGTTCCTGCATCAGCTTTATTTGGTGAGAAGGCTGACTAGACACTCAACAGGATGAAAAATAAAACCTGTAAAAGGATAGATGAACCGTTTTATAATCTACATACATATATATGTGTGAGTATTTATACATGCGAGTCAGGCAGGGATTCTTAGTCATGATTGCCAGCTTGTCTCAAAGGAAACCGGCAAGTAAAAATCCATAGTAGAGTCTTCAAACTGGTTGGATGATGTGCCATGTCTCCTTTTTCTAACTCCTGCAACTATATTAATACCAAACATTATCTTTTTAGATGCATCCTCGTATCTCTATTAGAAGCTCTGTCTCTCAGTCAGTCAATCAATCAGGCAGTCTATCACGCTTAAGTTTAAAATGGCATTTTCTTTGGTCTGTCATGCTTTAGTTTGAAATGGCATTTTCTTTGGTTTGTCATGCTTTAGTTTGAAATGGCATTTTCTTTGGTTTGTCATGCTTTAGTTTGAAATGGCATTTTCTTTGGTTTGTCATGCTTTAGTTTGAAATGGCATTTTCTTTGGTTTGTCATGCTTTAGTTTGAAATGGCATTTTCTTTGGTTTGTCATGCTTTAGTTTGAAATGGCATTTTCTTTGGTTTGTCATGCTTTAGTTTGAAATGGCATTTTCTTTGGTTTGTCATGCTTTAGTTTGAAATGGCATTTTCTTTGGTTTGTCATGCTTTAGTTTGAAATGGCATTTTCTTTGGTTTGTCATGCTTTAGTTTGAAATGGCATTTTCTTTGGTTTGTCATGCTTTAGTTTGAAATGGCATTTTCTTTGGTTTGTCATACTTTAGTTTGAAATGGCATTTTCTTTGGTTTGTCATGCTTTAGTTTGAAATGGCATTTTCTTTGGTCTGTTATGCTTTAGTTTGAAATGGCATTTTCTTTGGTCTGTTATGCTTTAGTTTGAAATGGCATTTTCTTTGGTTTGTCATGCTTTAGTTTGAAATGGCATTTTCTTTGGTCTGTTATGCTTTAGTTTGAAATGGCATTTTCTTTGGTTTGTCATGCTTTAGTTTGAAATGGCATTTTCTTTGGTCTGTTATGCTTAAGTTTGAAATGGCATTTTCTTTGGTCTGTTATGCTTAAGTTTGAAATGGCATTTTCTGATGCACTCACACATCCCTGAAAAAGTTTCTGTCAATCGGTCAGTCTGTCCGTCACGCTTTAGCTTGAAATAGCATTTTAATTGTTAAACGTACAGCAGATTTAATGAAGTCAGTGAAGAGAAGCTGAAAGTCTAAATTAGTAATTAACTTATTACATTCATCCACACATCTCTATAAGAGGCTATGTCGGCATTCTACCACAAATTGTAAGCTATGAAAAAGCTTTCTCTTTTCGACTCTTCATTTTTTGCTGAAACAGCTTTCACATGAGTAAAAGAATGCAACATACACACAAACAAATTATTAAATACGATGAGTTAAAACGAAAAAAAGTTGACCTACAATTTGGGTATGGATGCATTATTTAATCTACCTTCTCACACAGTTAACCAGTAATACACCTTACCTGTCCATCTCTGCTGAGTGCCCCCACAGCATTCTTTCCCACTGCGACTTGCATTAATTTAGAAGTGGCTGAGGGAGGCTCCACTTCTATCCAATGACTTTGTCTTCGGAGTGCGTCATGAGACTTTTGTTGCAGACAACGGACGCGTGGTTCACAGCAGGAAGGAAAGAACAAAGAAGTCATCCACTAGACGACACGACCAGCTCTACACGGCGAGGGAGAAAACTTAAGGTATGCAACATACACCTTTTTGGGACCGTAACCAATTGTTTAAGGGGTTTAAGAGAACTGCCGCGGTCAAGGCAGGAGTGGTGGCTATGTAACACAATTTGGGTATGGATGCATTATTTAGTCCATCTTCTCACACAGTTAACCAGTAATACACCTTACCTGTCCATCTCTGCTGAGTGCCCACACAGCATTCTTTCCCACTGCGACTTGCATTAATTTAGAAGTGGCCGAGGGAGGCTCCACTTCTATCCAATGGCTTCCTGTAAGCAAATGATGAAAGAAAAACAAACATTGTAAATACAATAGATAAAAATAAATTGAATCAGTCTATGTAAAATATATATAAATTTGTAACGATTTTTTGTCTGACTTGATTCTTGTTCACAGATGCATTCAAATGAGTCTAAAGTGCACTCCATCATCTGGGTTTTACATGATGATCCTTTGCTACGAACTTCAAATCTTTCTATATCACATGATTAAATCAACCAATCTGTTATCTACCTTTGTATCATGTGATATGTGAATCTCGGATTAAACTATGTCAATTTGACCTAAGTAACCTTATGCATTTGCCAAATAATTACTACATTTAACTCCAAAAGTCATTGGTACAAGAATGAGATTATGTCAAAGGATAGAAAAAAAAATGAATTAACTGATACAATATAAAACACAAAAATATGTACTATTTTTGTGTTTTATATTGTATCAGTTAATTAATTTTTTTTTCTATCTTTGTTATTTCAATAAAAAGGGTTGATTTCCAAAATTCCCGTACTCCATCAAAAAAAACCCTGGAGAATGCTGGAGAGAAGAGAGGCTGAATCAAATAAACATAATGAAGATTATGAAACATGTAAAAAAAAAAAAAAAATTTAATTAAAAAATAAAAATAAATAATAGTCCCCCCCCCCACTAAAAAACACATTTTGTTTCACAAATCACCGTCTAACTTTTCTTATCTGTAAACAGTATAAAATTTAACCCCATAAAAGTATCAATTAATTTAAGCTCTCTTTGAATTTATGGTGCTTCTCCATGTTCGACCTAGATTAAATATGGACGTTATGATAAAAATAGCAACAAACCTGTATGATGTACTTTCTTTTGAGGGAAAATATATACTGGTTGCAAAAAATTACGGAAATTCATCCAGTAGTTTTATTCTTAGAAAATAAATTCAACTTTTAGGCATATGTACGCTGAATATCGCCGCCACGATCATGATATTCAAGGGAGATAATTCCTTTTTTTTGCGTTTGACTCCCTTTACTTTCGTAATAATGCCAATAATGGTGGCAATGGAGAAGCACCCAATTTACTCTATACATATTTGAACTGTTTAAATAACACATTAAAAGACAAGCAGTTGTTTTGTACCAAATGTATAATTCTGAGTATTCTTAGGTTAGTAAAAATAAAGAAAACCTTATTACTTTTATCAAACAGAAGAGGTATGAGATTCACTTATTTTCATCCATGAAAATGCTTAAGAATTGTATAATAAATCAACTATACAAGGTGTTCAGGATAAATTTGATAATTTGTTTATATTCTTTCATTTTAGACACTTTTGAAGTATTTAATAGCGGTAAAGGACAGCAGATAGCAGTTCCTGTGATGGATTTGAGAGCTGGAGACAATGGACAACTGGAAAACACCGGAATATTGGAAGAAAGTGACTTGCATCAGTGACTTAAAAAATTCAGAAATTTTAGTTGCAGTTCAGTGTTCCTTGAATACCTTGAAAGCCGTGAGATGTGAGCTTGAGAATTGCGACGTAGATGTGAAAGCATCGGCAGCAAGATTCGGCTTTGTATCACACCTCCGGGAAAACCTAGAAGTGGCTGTCTGAAAACTTTCACGGCTTCACCAGCCTCAATATCTGTCCTCCGATCCCCACCCAACTTTCCTGATCGCAACCTCATGGACTATTATGTGTGGTGCATAGTTGAGAACGACACCAACCATACTGCCTGCAACACCAAAGATGAGCTGATTGCCAAGATCAAACTTATGTATCTCGGAGGACACCCTGAATGCCACATGCTCCAAATTCAGGTTCTGCCTGGAGGCTGTGGTGAAGGCTCACGGCTCCTTTGAGGGAACTGTATTTGGCAAAAGATCCTCTAAGAGATGCACTTTGAATTGAAGTCAATTTCTTAAAACCGTCCATCGTATGCCAGCATGTAAAACGGACGTTAAACCCAATATGATAATGACATCAATTATTGGCCAAGTTATGTTTTTTCTTTCCATTCCAAAAAGTGTAAAATTTATCCTGAACACTGCTTTGTTTAATTTTTAAAAAATGTATGATGATTTTAATAAAGTTCTGTAAAATATAATAATAAAATTAAAATAATACTTTAAAGAGAAAAAGCATGAGCAGAAGAGGATGTATGAGAAACACTAATTACCATAGATGCAGTCACGTGACAGGCCAAGCCGTACATAGGCCGTTCCATCCCAGGTCACTGCCCAGACGCGTGAAGTTGGGCCTACAGAGATATTGATAATGCTCTGACCATTAGTGTTTATATGGCACCATTCCTTACCCTCTGGACAATCTCGACTCACACCACTCCTCACAAACACCTGCAAAACACAACAGACAACATGGCTGAATATTTGGTTTTCTTAGAATTTATTTTAGATTATCAAAGTTTGTCAGCAAAATTCTCAGTATTTCTTTAAAGTCACAACACTATGAAAAAAAAAACAGGTACTTGTGCTGTTCAGTGGCCGTATTAAAAAATTATTTTTTTATAAAAACAATATTATATACTTATTCAGCATTATATTCCTACTCACTGTACAAAAAAGTAGAAAAAATTATCCACTAGAACTTTAATTACAAGTATTTTTCTATTCTGCGTATCATAACAGCGATTCGTTCACTAAGCCTCCATCTTCTTTCTTAAGAAGATTTCGAATTATCTGCCCTTGAAATCTTCTTAAGAAAGAAGATTTTGAATTATTTGCCCTTAAAATCTTCTTAAGAAAGAAGATGGAGGCTAAGTGATATGCAAGATGGAAAAATACTTGTAATTAAAGTTCGAGTGGATAATTTTTTCTACTTTTTTGTACAGTAAGAATATAACGCTGAATAAGTATATAATATTGTTTTTATAAAAAAATAATTTTTTAATACAGCCGCTGAACAGTACAAGCACCAAAAAACACCTTATAAACTTATAAACTCTTAAAATGAAAAAAAAAACGCCTTATAAACAGATCTATATTGATGTTGAACATTCTATGAGAATTAAAAAATATATATTTGCACTTGCTTTAACATTTTATCTAAAGAAGAAAGCCTAAAATTTATTAATAAACAAAAATTTATAAATTTTAATAATCATAATATTAAAGAAAATATACTTTTTATTTAAATGCTAAAAATCAAGTTTCTCGCCATCTTTTATGTAAAACTAATTTTTCGACAAAAAAAAAAAAATTCTTCAATATTAGTTAAATTTTTAAATTCTTTTAACAAAGCTCACATATTGATAAATAGTTAAATTATTATAATACCCCCCCCAATCTTAAACTTTTTAGCTTGAAATATAATGAATAATAACTTACATTATAGATGCTGTAAATGTGCAAACAGTAAACGCATGATATTTACTAACAGACATGATTTCTGTATCACATAATTCAGCCCTCGTGGGGATCATTAATGATAAAAATATGAATACAAATGACAAAGATAAAAATCAGTGATTTAAAAATTTTTATATTTTAATGTTGACAATTTTACAAAACACAGGGATCCCATTGTATGCAACATATATGTCTGACTTGTACTCTTATATGGCTGCGAGATATGGTCGATGACATAAGCATCAAAATGACACGATTCTGGCTGCAGAAAATGCCAATCTCACAGTAAAGGCTTCTATGGGAAATTGCATTGCACAATGACCTTCTCAACTAGTATGGCCACGACGTCTGCTGCCAGTCATCCAGAATGCTCCAAAGTGTGTCCCACATCGATGTCAATGACCTAAGGCCACACTGTAAGCAACCTAAGACATAGAGGAGATAAGCTGATAACAACCTGCTTCTAGCAGGCGGCACAAGCGAAATGACAACAGACAAAAGATAGAAGACATTCACAAAAGGTCTAACCTAAAAAAAAAAACGAAAAAAATAAATTTAAAAAATAATAATAAATTATTGGATTTTAGAAATAAAACTAAATAATTAGATTTTTACCAAATCTGTGGAAGATAAGTTCACAACACAGCAAAACGTCAAAATACTGCTACTGTAGTCTAGTACAGGCATACACAAGATGGCTGGAAACCTATGTTATCTTCTATTATATAAAGGGCAGTTGTCTGAGTGTGTGTTCAGGTAAAAGTAAAAAAACTACAAAACAAACACCCACAAAGTTGGTATATTCTTGATCAGCATTGCCCTAGTTACAAATGAAGGAGAGGGGAGTTTGAATCAAAATTAGAGAAATAAAATGTATTCCATATAAACATTAAATCAAAGCGAGCAAAGACACAGTATACTGTGTCTTTATATTTGCCCTTTAAACCCAAGCAAGTCATGGCGGAAGAAATGTTGTATCCGGTTGAACTGATGCCGTAAACCAATCCCCTACCCTTGCACTCACAAGAAGTGAATCATGTGTCCAATCAGCGATACCCCACCCCATCCTAAACCTGACCAAGAGGAAATCAGACAACGCAGATGGTCGCTGTTGTCTCTTAAAACGTTTACAAACGTAATTGATCTCACATTAAAGGGACAAGTCTTGTCACCTTTTAACTCTTATTTCTGGTTAGCAGCACACTCTCCCTCTATCCTAAACCCTTTAACGAAGAGAAATTAAATGTCGGACAAACACCTAGTGTCATCTATTAACGTTCACGAGTGTTGTGACACCCAAATCAATGAAAAGTGTCATCGCCTGGCAGCTCGAAGAAACCTTCAACGCACCCACCTTCCCCGCCCATATATATCAGCGGAGAATATATAAAAGGCAAGTTGGCGAATCAAGCAGATAGTTTCTGTCAGTCGAAGAGAAAACTGTTTGTTGTCAGTCAAGAAACCCGTCACCACCAGCGTATGCATTGAGTTATGAAAAGGAAAAAGAAGGAAAGCACAAAGTTGAGAAAAAGCTGACTCCATAACCATGCTATATCGCCCAGAGATTTTCATCTATGCCGAAAGCTAATTTGATGAAAACAAAGTCTCTCGAGATTATTTCACCAAATCTGTCATTGACTATAAACATATTACATCGTCGTCGAGAAACGAATACACCCCCTGTGAGAAGATTGTATAGCGCCAAGTGAGACTTCCACAATCACACCTGCATATATAATTTCTGAACACTTGCTTCTTGAATTCTACTGATGACTTTTCCATCCGAAGATCAATGTGGTTCTTGGATAAGTATGACTTGTGACATTTCTGGATCATTGAACTTTTTAACTCCTGTGGAGAGTCGTGTAACAACTTTCCACATTCTGTGGGTGAGTAATCCTTTTTCTTCCGTGACTTGTTTGAGACACTATTTTGTTCATAGGTTTTGCTCGCCATTAGTTAACATTACACATTATCCCTTTCCCTTAAAGTAGTACTTTGTTTTTTTGTTTGTTTTATATATGTCTATCCATTCTCTTATTCTATTAATAAATATTGTTTGAATCGTTACTTGGTGTTCGAGTCGTTTTTTACTTGCCTGTTTTTCTTCCTTGTTTTCTATGTGATGTCTTGAATTGAAGAATCCCCTTCCCCCTGTATTCTGTTGATAATATTGAGACCTAGGGACCTACGAGCCACATCCAGACATTTTAACTATTTTTTTATATTTATCATTATCACGTGCTCGCCGCCAGGGTCCCGACGAAGCTGTGTGTGATACTGCGAATGAATAATATCTAAAATTTAAAATAAAATTATTTATTCTTTTGGAGTCAACTAGACACGGTTTTGTCAGGGAAGGTCGGTTTTTCAGCCATTTGAAAAGAAAATGCAGACTCATTTCTCGAACAAAAGGAGAGTTGTCTGTGTGTATGTCTATGTCCAGCTAGAGAGGAATGGGCTAGGTGAAGGAGAAAGAGAGTGTTTGGGAGAGGGAGGGGGGGAAAATGGGGGAGGGAAAAGAAAGAAAGATAGAGAAACGAATAGAGAGAGAGGTTGAGAGAAGATAGAAGTTTCAATAGAAATATGTTATACTTTTGCCTTGGGCAACGCCAGGTAGCCTTGCTAAAATTTAAGATTTTATTTTATTTGTAAATTTACTTGTTTGTTATTGAAATGCGCAAGGCTTTTAAGACTGTTGAAATACACCAAAAATTGGACTATTTAACAGATAATAAATGATGAAAATAAAGTATCAAACTCTCTTACCTGTCCATCCACAGTAACGGCCCAAACACACAGGTGTCCAAGAGGCTGATTAGGCAACTCAAATCCACCAACTGAAATATCGATGAACGCTTCTTTGTGGCTCTGAATATTTAGATCAGGAACCTGGAAAAATATAAAAGCAAATACGTATGAAAAAAATCACGATACAGAAAGGGAGAGAACTCTCTTTGCTAAAATTATTTGAATCTGACTGTCACGCGTGAGAAGTATAACAATATAGTCTTCCATAAAGGACAGTTGTCCGTGTGTGTTTCCAGCTAAAAGTCAGAAACTACATAAGACACAATCATAAAGCTGATATGTATTTTTTTTTCAGCATTACCTTGGACAGGATATGGGCACCTTTTTTTTTTGTAATATTCATTCTTTTGGGGGTCAACAGTAACAAAATTAGTTGGAAGGGGGGGGAGTTTGTCGACATTTATAGAGATTTTTTTCCATAAACTTTTTTTGTGCCCAATTTGTTTTAAATGTAAATTTTTATATTTTTTGCAAATAAATAATTCGAAGAGGTGGGTAAAACCTTCTTGACTAGGGAGGGGGAGAGATGAGAGAGTGGGAAAAAATTGAAAGAACTGAAAAAGTTATCCAGTCTGGAAATGCGTCCGCAATCGATGCAGTAAATTACAGTGAAAAAACTTTTTATTTGATTTGGTTCATTTATCATTGTATTAATTAACATAAACACTGGATGCATTTTTCACTGTAATTTACTGCATCGATTGCGGACGCATTTCCAGACTGGATAACTTTTTCGTTTTTTCAGTTCTTTCAATTTTTTCGCTTTTGGACTGTCACTCAATACCTGGATCAATCTTCAATCAACCTCTTGGATATCTTTCCTGAATATGTTTTAATTTGTATGACTTGGATGGATTTTATAACTTTAACAAATAAGTATGTTTTTGGCTTGATATATTTGATGTGTTATGTACTTTTGTATATATTTTTATATATTTTCAAAGTGTAATTTTATCACCTGCAGTAACGTCACTGCGGTAATGGTCCTCTGAGAAGAAGAATTATCTTTGAAAACTCATGAGTTAAGGACTTTGAGATACTTTGCCTGAATTTTGAATTCTAATAAAATTTGATTGGCACCTTATTTTATTATTTCATTTTATATTATGCTATATATATATATATATATACACATATATATATGTATATCGTAAATAAATGCAATATATTTCTCCTGCATTCAATCAGCAGGTAAATCAGCCAAGATGGCTAGGACGTTGGACTTTCACAGTTGGTGGTGAATAAAGGTCAAGGGTTCGAACTTTGAGGTTGATGTGTTCGCTGTGTCTAGTGACACTGATGAGTCTTTAATATACTATATATGTATGTATATATATATATATATATATATATAAAATTACATAAACAATATTATAGCCTTACGTCAATCAACCAACGTTTCAATGCGTATTACCACATCTTGTCAAAGGCAGAGCTAAAATGCTTTACTTGGTATTGCGCACTCTTGAAAAACTTGATTTTATGTTCACTTTATTAACACATTTGAACTTGATCAATTACTATATATATATATATATATATATATAATAAGGAGAGGTAGTTTGCTTGAAGCATTGTGTGTAATACGTATATAGAGGAGTATTAGAAGGCTATCACAATGCAAGAAATGGAAATATGTCGGCGTTGAGAAGTAAGACAAAAACAAGTGATTTTAATTTATATATTTTTTTCAAAACTTTCTTTAATATTTTTTTTTTTATATATAGCAAATCTTACTTGATTAGGCAATACTTCAATACTGATGTAATGTGTGTGACTGTGTTCCATAATATATTTCGAGGAAGACCTCTTTGTCAAATGGTAGGTGTTTCAAATCTCAAACCACACGTTTTTTGAGATTTGAAACGCCTACCATATATTATGGAACACGATCACACACATTACATCACATTTCTTGCATTGTGATAGCCTTCTAATACTCTCTCTCTCTATATATATATATATATATATATATGTATGAGAGAGAGCGAGTGAGAGAATATAAGTGTTTCAATCAAACAATCTGGATGGAAAAACCTAGTGCCCCCACTAGTAAGATAAACACAAAAAGATTATATATATATATATATATATATATATATATATACAGAGAGAGAGAGAGAGAGAGAGAGAGAGAGAGAGAGTGATGAGAATAAAAATTGGATAAAATGCAACATTTATTAAATCACCAATTGTTCAAACAAGGGTTATATAATATAACCCTTGTTTGAACAATTGTTGATTTAATAAATGTTGCATTTTATCCAATTTTTATCCGCATCACTTGTCTACTTATACTATTGCTCTATCTCATATATCGAGCTTTGACTATTTAAGATAGGATATAATTTAAAGATATAATTTTTATCTTTATTTTCTCATATGTATATGTGTGTGCATACACACACACACACATAATCTCTTGCATAATTTAAATCTTTGCAAGCTAATGTTACTTTGCCTGATCGAGTCTTAAATTAGCAGTTTGTTTAGTCACAGAATCACTAGTGCTACCTACACACACACACACACACACACACACACACACACACACACACGGGATTGTGAAAGCAAGATGCAGATAAAAGAAGAGCAAATGAAAATTCCTGTACTGACCTTGGCCCAGCTGTCAACAGCAGTATAGCGTCGGAATCTGATCCACTTGCGTTTACGTACACAGGAATTCCATTTGATATCTTGCGTCCAGTACGAGGGAAAATTGGCTGCATACTGCCAGCCCTAGAAGATAAAGATAGAAAAAGAAAAGATTTATTACATATAAAAAAATAAAAATTACATGCAAGACTAGCTTACTGTTAGCCACCACTAGGACAGCCACTCATAATAATCTCTATCTCATATATATATATATATATATATATATATATATATATAGATATATAATTATTTTTATTTACACAGACATGTACAAAATCTGCGACACTGGCATGTCGATGTTATCGATCAACAGCTATTACAAACTGAGATCTCATCAGGCAGAGTTAGAATCCGATCTGTATAAATAAAAATAATTATATATAAAAGCTGTATTGAATATTGAGTACTTTTTATAAACCCGGTTAAAATTCTTTGGATTACTACCTTGTGGATTTTTTACCTGGATTATTATTATATATATATATATCTATATATATATATATATATATATATATATACTAGTAACACCTACCCACCCTCCGGGCAGCAATTAATAGTTAAAAAAATGTTTTTACTCAGAGAATTCCAAAATTTTAACAATAAACTTTGTAGATTAACATCCTTAGCTAAATAACTTAAAAAATGAGATTCTACTTTTTAGGGTCATTCTAACTCATTAGGGCACTAACTAATATATTTTTTAACACTAACCCTAAGTTCGACTGGCAGGGTCGTAAAACTACATGTAATCGTCTATAAAAGTGACCCCCCCCCCCCCACAAAAAAAAAAAATGTACAGAATACATCTCCAATAGCAAAAAAAAAAAAATGTTAACTGCTATAAAACCCTAGAATGGCCCGGAAATGGAGGATCATTTTATGTTAAATTTATATGCAAAACTGATTCCCCACTTTAAATTCTAAAATAATCCTGTTTTTATTTTTACTTTCAGATTTTTCAGGGTATTCACACGTAATCGCTTAAAAAGTAGAATCTCATTTTAATCTACAATAATACCCAAACTGTTAATATTTTTATTTATACCTTAAAAATAAAGTATTTAATTAGATAATTTTAAAGCTATTCATTTAATTTTCACGGGAAAGGTAAACAACTAAAATCAATTGCTTAAAATTTAAAAAAATATATATAATGGTTTCCACTTAACGTAACACAATACTCTTCAGTAAATAGAATCGAGTCCTCTCAGTTAACAGTATCATAAAATTTGTAAACAAATGAATAAATTAATTTAGAAATTATATCATTTCTTTCAGTCACAGTAGCAGGTTCGTTAGCTCAGATGATAAGACATCTGACACCAGTGAGCACAGTTAGTAGTGGCCTGGCATACAGGTTTCGAATCTCGAGGGTTGATGCGCTCGCTATGTCTAGCCACACTGAGGAGTCGTGAAATAATGAAACAGCTTTCTGTGGATGATGATGTGTTTGTGTGTTTGTGTAACAAGCCAAAATATCTAATGATACAAACAGCTCTTAATGTCAAGTAAAACACAGAGAGAGCATTCATTGTCTCTTGGGACAAAAGGAGAGCGGTCAATGAGAATTTTATAATGCAATCAGTGAGATGTACTGATCCGGAAACCATATGACTTGTTCTAATAAAAGGAATTTCAGCAATTTACAAAAGGAGAACATTGTAAAACTAAACTGAACTAAAATTACGATTATTTTTCTACGATGGCAATTAATTCTTTTTTATATAGTGAAAGAATAACAAAGTAGGATTCTGATGAATTATATTGAGATAAAGCGAATTTCATAAATCCTCTCTTATAGATGGCTCTGTAGATAAAGTGGAAGATAGGTCTTGAAGTTACCAAATAAAAACTTGTTCAATACTATTGAAGAATATGCCTTTGTTAGTAGAACCTATTCTCATTACTAAACGCTATAAAGCACCATTTGATATCACAAGTGACTCACATAGTACCATTGGAGATATGTTCGATAGTGGAAACCTGACAGGTAATGTACTTCCCTCATCCTGTTGTAAGCAAACAGTTTTATTTTGACACCACTGGGGGTCAAATTTGCTTTGTTGCGTGTTACAGTTGGTTGACCGTGACGAATATCTCCATTTTATCAACATCTAGAGCCTTGTCACCAAGCAAAGAAGTATTCAATTTGATCAAAATTAAAACTTGCTTATTTGCGTAATCCCATAGAAATATTGGCCCACTTCATATCTGCACACACACGCACGCACACACACACACACTTTTCATTGGTGGTTGTTCAAGATGTTTCTTTGCACCATTAGCAGTGAGATTTCCAGATCTTCATGTATCTGGCATGCCCAACATTAAGGCGGTCTTTTCCCAGAAAAGCTATCTTTATAAAACCTGTAGGCATAAGTGTGCTCCCATGTCCAAACTAATTTAACCTTTCCTTTCTCTCTCTGTACCAAAGATCAAGCGGAACTTCCATGAACAAAGTTTCTTTCCTAGAGCCTCCCATCTGTGGAACAAAATACCACGAAGCTGCTTCCCAGCCGACTATATGGTCGTCTTCAAGTCTAATGTAAACAAATACTTGTAGAACCGTACTCTTGGATAAACAATTCCTCTCAAGAAATCTTATGTCCATTCCCCTGGTTGTTTCCAATAAAGCTTATCCTTGACTACCCCCCCCCCCCCTCGGCCTTGATGATAATTGGTGACACATAAGTAAAGAAAAAAAAAAAAGAAAACAGAAAGGGAAGAAAAAAGGAAAGAAAAAGAAAGGAAAGAAAAAGAAAGGAAAGAAAAAACCCCTCCTTTCTTTCCTTGTGTTGGGTATGTGAGTTTTCACTTCCAGCTTCTTTCTTATATCAGTCATCCTCACTCTGTCTCTTCAATTTTTTCCAGCCATTGCTCTTAGACAGTTTTTCTCAAATACCACCAGCCCCTGTGGTCATCATGATTTTAGAACTATTTATGGCAATCTAGACAATCAGTGGATTAATAATATAATTTGGTATTATCATGCAAAAAAATAACTCCACAAAAATTCAACATAAGTATTTATTTGTCTGAAGCACACAGTATCAATGCCGGCATGTCTCAGGGTTCCATTCTGGGCTCAACTCTCTTTCCGATCTTCATAAATGATCATTCAAACCACATTCTAAGATCATTCGTCGACATTTATGCAGATGACACAACCATCTATGGAAACACCTCGAAGAGCATTAATGATTAGGTTCTTTCTGGCTCTCTCTCTCTTCCGACCTGGAGCAAGTGGTGCAATGGGGAAAATGGGTCTGGTTACTTTTAATGCATCAAAGACCAAGCTCCTCTCTTTTCACCACCAACGCTTCAATCCCCACTTCGCCCCAGTTGAAATGAACAGCTATCCCTTTGAGAAAGCCCAAATCTGTTGCTAAGACTAAGGAAAAATGGTTGGATCATTCTACTGCTCCAGAAGGTATGTCATGCCCGATGCCATCCTCTACAAGAGTTAAATACATCCTCAGATGGAGTACTGCTGCCACATATGGGGAGGTGCCGCTCAGAGCACCCTTTCCTACCTTGACAGAGTCCAAAACTGACTTCGAAATCTAGTGGGGGATGTCCTCTTCTCTTTCCTACAGTCACTCTCTCACAGAAGAGATGTAGTTAGTCTTTCTTTGCTCTACCGTTATTTTTATGCCCCCCCCCGCCTGTAAAACATAAGAACCCATCTAGCTACTACCACTGATTTCCCTTTCTCTCTCTGCATGCTCAAGACAAAGTGAAACTTCCATGAGCAGAGTTTCTTTCCTAGAACTGCCTATCTGTAGAACACAGTGCCGCAAGCCTGCTTCCCAGCCAACTACAATATGGTCATCTTCAAGTCCAATGTAAACAAGTTCTTGTTGAACCGTCCCCGTAAATAATCAATTTCTGCCTTGCTACAACCATTGTGCCGGTGATCGCAATGTTGTCCCACCGTCCAAACTCTTTAACCCTTATCCCTGAGTGGCCTTTGGACCTTGATAAGCGGTGACCTTGTAAAAAAAAAAAAAAAAATAATATGATTACTTCTCACACATTCGACCAGGTTATCTTCTTCTGTCTACCACACTCCCTAGCGCAGTGGTTCTCAAACTTTATACAGTCTGCACACACTTACAGTACTACAAATACTTGATAGAGCACTGTATACGAAATAGGATTAATATGTTATTAGGTTAACTGTTAAATATATAAGAAATCACGCAAACTTAACATACGTCTATGAAGTTTATTCAGTCCTGTGTTAATGAGAAACATGAGGTTGAAGAAACCTTGTGATTTCTTCAATGTTCAATGTCTTATGTTTGAGAGACAAACTCATTTCCTCATCAATGCATTGAATGTTCAATGTCTTATGTTTGAGAGACAACAAACTCATTTCCTCAGCATTGCATTGAAGAGTTCCTCTCTTTTTACACTTAATTATTGCGAGGGTTGAAATCCCAGTTCACATTAATATGAGGTGGAAAATTGCAATAAAATGTTGTCTCATCGTCCACCAGTCAAACTCTTTAATCCTTATCCTCGAGTGGCCTTTGGGCCTTTATAAGCGATGACCTTTGATGTAAAAAAAATAAATTTGAACTTAAGTAATTATTTGAATTTGATTATTTATTAAGGAGATAGAAATTGTTTTACAGAATACTATTAGTGACAATAAAAATTTCGTTTTGACTTTTTGAGATGATGATTGATAATTTGAATTATTCTGACTACTATTCTCATCTTGGTTGTTATTTTTACAATGTTTTGGCTGATGAAACTTTCAACCGTCTTCAGGTGCATCTTTTTTTACCTCTGAAAACTATACAGAATTTTGAACTGAACCCATTATTTTATATACAGAGGAAGATTGTTCTCGTTCCGTCAGTCATGATTGGGTAGAAGTGTTAATTATTGTTATTCTTAGTTATTATTGTCTGCAGTAAGGATTGAACCTGCAACCCCCAGAAGACTGATTCTTAAAACACAAGGGATATTATCAAATGTTCAGAAGACCCTATCAATTATCATACTGAATTAAGTAAATATAAGTGTCGTACCAAACAGCAAAAACCTTTGTGGGTCATTTTTCTTTAGACTCCAGGTTTCAGAAGCATATATGGCAACGTGGACAATCAGTGCATTATACAGCCTTATCTTTATATAATTTAGTATGTCTTTTCTGCTTACCCTAACCCATAATTTTGACATTTTTTTTAACCTCCCTTTTCTTAGGTTTTCATAACTCTAATTAAAATAGAACCATTAGGTTTATAATTACTATGCTTTATACAATTGGATAGAGAATAATCAGCATTACAAGTCCTTTAATACAGCTAAGTCTATGATGTCCTTCACAAAGATATAGCAATTTGAAAATTTGGGTTGAGAAGACAATCACAATTGGGAAAATGTTTTCTCTTAAACTGCACCCAGGTACCTTCTATCAGATGTAACTGTTACAGTTTTGTGTTATTTATGGAGACAAATGAGAACTCAGATGTGGAGAATGTATATTTGAATCACAAAGCTATTGAGCTAGTTGAGAAGATTTAGAACACAGTGAAGAGTGTGTGGAGTAAGTTCAGGGAAGTTTTGCCATTATTAACTAGGAGAGCGTTACCAATGTCGACCAAGGGAAATAATCATCAGACATGTGTATGCAGTGTAATGATGTATGGAAGTGAAACCTGGCCAGTGAGGGTTGAGAACATGCGTTGCAGGAAAAGAAATATGAAAATGATACAATGGGTATGTAATGTTCGTCTTAAAAACAGGCTTAGATCTGATGACTTCAGAGAAAGATTAAATCTGGAAAGTATAGAGAGATGTGTGCAGAACATGAGATTTCATGGGTATGGTCATGGTCACATTGAAAGAATGGACGAAAGTTCTTGGGTTACTAGACATAGAACAATTGAGGTAGCAGGTTCAGTTCACAGGGGAAGACCAAGGAAAACATGGGAAGGAGAAGTGATGAGGATGGATTTGCAAGAAAGAGACTTGGTTAGTTTGGAAGTCAATTTCTAAAAGCTGTCCAACACATGCCAGCATATAAAACGGACGTAAAATATGATGATGATTATGATGGAATAACCTGAACTTAACCATTTTTAGAAATTTTCTTAATTTCTAACACAAAAAATATGAACATTTAACTATAAGGAAGTTTAACATCGTCAAAATTAGTGTCTAATGCAACCAGACGTCTAAAGAAATTCATGCCCCCCCCCCTCTTAAAACCTTGAAAAACTGATTTCATTTTTGAGGTTTAAACAAAAAACACACCTTACATGCCAATTTTCAGTAAAATCTTAAAGGGCAGAGAAAACAAATTAAACTTAAAAAATAAAACGATTTGTCAAAGAAAACAATTCTGTTCTTGTCTCTCACCTGGGACAATGACTTTGAAAGTGTGAAAAAAACAAAAAACAAAAGTAAAATAAAAAGTTACTTATTTTCTGCTCAGACATAAACCATACATACAGTCAACGTGTATACTTTCTCCTTTATTTAAGAAAATTTGAGTGAAGTGAATATCAAAAGCTCGAGCCAGTTAAATAATGGTTGTGTGAAGTACACAAGTACCCTAATAGACAGCAATACATAACAAATATTTTATTAATTGCAGTCACCCAATAATACATCAATAATGCTGCAACCATCTGCATAACATGAGCCAACAACATCAATAAATCATTTAAATGGGCCATTTTGAGGGGGGGGGTTCAATAGAATCAGAATTTTAAAAACATTTTTTACTCATTGTACAAAAACAATCATGGGTTAAATTTGACTGAATGTTGCCAAAAATAAATAGAAAACTAGATAATTATCAAATACAGAAGACGAATCATAAACATTTTGGCCGACAAATATTTCGTCCCTTTCATTAAGAGAACTTCATTAATTTATTATCTATTACTATACTAAATGTGAGTTAATCAACGTTTGTTTCTCTAAGTTTTTTTTCATATATACTTTAATAACACAAAATACATGCTAAAATATTCCTTAGTTCTGGGATTGAGTCAGGTTTGAAAAAAAATCTATTTTAATTGTTCTAATGAGCCATAATTTATAATTAAGTAAACAAGTCATCCATCGCTCTCTTAACTATCTATGTATTTCTCTTGCCTCCTCTCACTCAATCTTGATTCGACCACTCTCTAATATTTCTTAATGTCTGAGAATTTAAAGAAAGAATGACTCTTTTTTTGTCAATGTCATCATCTAATTTACATGCATGTCTGTACATACCACAAACACGTATGTAAATTAGATGGCAAAATAATAAGTTTCTTTAAATAAATAAAATAATAACATTAAATAATTAAATAATAATAACAGCAACAACACCAATGACCAACAATATAAATAAATGTATATGTTTCCTTACAATCATTTAAATAGGCCATTTTTAGGGGGGGGGGGGGGTAATCCAATGGTCATAAACTCTCAGAATCTTAGTGCATTTTTATAAGATACAAGTAGATTTTTATTATAGAAAAAAAAAATTATGGATTAAATTCGACAGAAAGTTCAGAAAAATGGATGATCACCAAATACAGAAGACAAATCATAAACAATTTTGGTTGACTAATATTTCGTCTTTTTTACTCAAAAAACTTCAATTTATTATTTATTTGTAAAATTCTTTGAACAAAAATGGTAAAATATTAATCAACCAAATACATTTTGGATTTGAGCTGTTTCCTGTATTTGGCGGTTATCCACCTTTTTCCATTTATTTTTTGTCTATAAAAAGATAACTTATATATATTCCCCTATTTGAACGTTGGAAGAGAATGACCTTGTTGGTGTATAACGTCTTCAAAAATATATAACAAATATGTCTGTCTCTCCCAACAGGGGAATACATACAAGTGCATCTTTTTATAGACTAATTCTTTACTTATACGATGGTCATGCAGTGGTATTTAATAAGATTTAGCTCAAATGGATCGGTATGGGTTTATACTAGAGAGGTGTACCCATTTTATTTTTCATTTTTTTTTCACTAAATCCCACCCCTCCTCTTGTTATATATATATATATATATATATATATATATATATATATATTTAAAAAATATAAAGATAATTATTTTATATTAGATCCTACTGTGATAGGGATATGCTCGGTCTTGGAGACAGAGCATTGTTATAGGAAATATTGAAATAATGAAACAAAAGTAAAGTTACACGTTTTACAAGTTTATTATAATCATCAGGTGTTTAAACAAGGAATAAAATGAAATAAAATTATCCTTTAATCCATGGATTTTTAAAGAATTTACTCTTATCCTCAGAAGGAAAAAAAAAACAATAATTTGATAATTATTGGTAAGTATTAATTTGAACACAATTTTAAGTTATGCTTAAAGCAGAAATAGTCAAACATGTACAAAAAGTCATTGTAGCAGTGAATGTATCAGTACAGTTGTTGAAAAAATCCGATTAGAACAATGTATTATAGAGTGAAGGGTGATGAATTCCAATAAAATCCAGGAACGATTCAAAAGTCTATGAAAAAATTAGTATATATGTAGAATCATCATGCCATGAATTAAATTTCCTGAGCATGTGAATTAAATATGGTGTGGTTAATTCAGCAGTTGAGTCAAATTTTAAAAAAAAATCATTCCTGAATACAATAACTTTCTGACCATTATTGAAACATCTTTTGGACTATTTTTGCTTTAAGTATAACTTAAAATTGTGTTGTAAATTTTTCAAATTAATACTTACCAATAATTAGCAAATTAGCAAATTATTCGTCTTTTCCTTCTGAGGATTAGAGTAAATTCTTTGAAAATCCATGGATTAAAGAATATTCTCATATTTTATTTTATTCCTTGTTTAAACACCTGATAATTATAATAAACTTATAAAGTATGCAACTTTACTTTTGTTTCATTATTTTAATATATATATGTGTGTGTGTGTGTGTGCGTATACAGCGTAATCTCCTAAACTAATGAACGGATCATTATGAATTTTGGAATATATATTCTCGGCAAAACAATGAGTAACATGGGCACATTATTTTTTATAAACTTTACCATTTAGGAAGTGTGCACACTCAAACTCACACTCGGGCCCCAAAAAACTTTTAAAATAAATTAGATCCCAAAAATTTAATAGAGAAAAGAATTGCTCTACATGAAATTTTGAGTTATATTAAGTAATACATTCTTAAAAAGATCAGTATGCGAGTGAGATGGGTATTCTACTATTTCTTTCTATAATTTTAAAATATTTTAAAAAAGATATTTTATGTTTTTTTCAAATATTTGTAAATTTTTAATGTCTAAATTTTTTAACATTTTTTTACAACTTTTGTAACAGCATTTCTTAATGACTTTTAAGTACTTTAATAGTTTTATGTCGTTTTTTTTTTAATACCCTAATATACTCTGACATTTTTTAATTCTCCAGATAGTTATATTCTTTTTAATTATTCTCCAGATTTATGTGCACATATTTGTATGTATTTATGTTTGTTGATATCTGCTTGTCTGTTGGTGTATGTATGTCAGTCTTGGTGTGTATAGTAGTATGTGTATGCATGTTTAGGATTCCAGAGATATTTTTGGAAAAGTATTTTAATATGAAAAAAATTTAGAAATGAATATACTGCAATTCACGCAGAGTGTTACCACTGTCCACCAAGGGAAGAGAGTATCAGGCATGTGTACGCAGTGTGATGGTGTATGGAAATAAAACCTGGCCAGTGAGGGTTGAGGACGTGTGTTGCATGGAGAAAATGGTATGAGAATGATACAATGAATGTGTAATGTGAGTCTTAAAGAAAGGCTCAGTTCTGATGACTTCAGAGGAAGATTAAATCTGGATAGTATAGGAAGATGTGTGCAAAACAGAAAACTTCGATAGCATGACCATGTTGAAAGAATGGATGAGAGTTCTTGGGTTAGAAGATGTAGAACAGTTTGAAGTAGCAGGTTCAGTTCACAGAGGAAAGCCAAGAAAAACATGGGAGGAAGTGATAAAAATGGACTTGAGAGAAAGAGGGATAAATAAAGACCTGGCTAGAGATAGGTTAGTTTGGAAGGCAATGTTAAAGCCATCCAACGCATGCCAGCATGTAAAATGGACGTTAAACCGAATACGATAATGATGATGATTACTTCAAACGACAGCTAAAATGTATTAAGAAAAACAGATAAAAATAAATAAATTATATTCAACTTAAATGTTAAATTGAGTCTTTGTATAACCTAATTTATCTATACACACCTGGATTTTCTTTTGTTTAGCAAAATCCTTTTTTATCATCCATAATGCATAACGATTGTTAGCATTAGCAATGATAGAAAAGCAATTAAAATCATTCTATCATTAACAAAACTGAAAAAATGTACAGACTTTAGATAAAAGGGTTCTCGATCAATAAAAAAGATATTGTCTTAAAAAAAGAAAAAAATTGGTTTCATGAGATCATATCACAAGCCAGTACATTTAGTGTGTGAAAATAGGTAAATATAGTGAAATTCCCTTCAATTTCAACTTGCGAATATTCATTTATTTTTCTGTTATTTTGATTAAATTTTGATGTAAATAAAATGTACTCTTTTCTCTTTATAAATGTATAATTACTTCTCTTGTGTTTTTAATAGTTTTTTTTTTAAGATCAATTCAAGTTAGGTTATATTTTTAGTGATAGGCAATTTATTTTTTAATGTTAGTGTTTTTCAATTTAATGTACACTATATTGTGTATCTCTATGCATATAAAAACAGTCCCATCTTAAAGAAAAAGGGCTACACTGACATATTGCAGTGGGATCTCTTTCTGACTTGGCTCTTACTCTCGGCAGTGACACGGCTCCACTCAAGGAGGCGAACGAAACAACAGATCTTGGCCTTCTGGTCGACTCGTCCTTCAAACCATCTAAACATTGCATTCAGGCTGCAAACAAAACAAGGAGCACTCTATTTCTCATCTGACGTTCTTTCTGCAAACTCACTCCGAAATATTTCTCCCACTTTATGTCTCCCTCGCCAAACCACTGTTAGAGTACGGTGTCCAGGCCTTTGCTCCATATCTAACACATGATATCCAGCATCTGGAGAGAGATCAAAGACTGGCTACTCGAATAGTGCAGGGTGTATGGGATCTGTTCTATGATAGCTGACTCATGAAACAACCTTTTCTCCCTTGAGCGCCGACGATTATGCGGTGATCTCATTTTGGTCTACAATCTGATCAATGGTCATTATGATATACCTCAGGACGTATTATTCACTCCTGCACCAGAAAGAGGTCTACGCAGACGTCACAAGAAACTATTTCACCGCCAATTTAAATTGAACCGGAGGAGGGATGCTTTCTCAATCAGGATCCCTGGACCTTAGAATAGACTCCCAAGAGAGGTAATAAATGAACCAACAATGCCGCAGCAATTCAAGGTGAATTCAGACAGATGCTGGGCTACTATATCCTCTTCTGTGTAAATTTCTACCACCCTTTCCCTACATGGCAACTGAAGCAGGCTTGTTTTATTTTTTGTAAAATTAATTGAATTGAATTGACCCATCAATATGCTGGGGTTAATATAGGTGGTAAACTCTCATAATTTTGTGACTAATTGTGCTACCAACATCAATTTGATATCATTGTTTGAGTCCAGCTGATGAGTGGACTGTAGGCGTTGCTTGTCTGAGAGATTTTTTATCTTGTTGATCTCAGAGTACAGTCACGATTTTAAGCTGAAAATCTCTTGTTTTGTATTCAGTTGGAAAGGACTTTTGTTCTTATTGCAAGTATATCGTTTAGTACTAAATAAATTATCCTTTAAAACCTTTCAAAATAAAACTCAGTTTTGATTTTATTTGTAAGAAAAATCCATTTGTTACTTAAATGACCGAGACCACATGATTGCCACTATGGCTAGCATTGAAATTAAGCACCGAATTCAGATAAAGACAATGAGCAGATGATCAATACCTGTGCAGTGAATGTACACAAATGCAATGTTTTTTTTTTTTCTTTTTCTTTTTTAATTGTCTTTTTCTGCACATTATCTGGAAAAAATGGTTTCAATTTAAATTGGTTTTTAATCGGTAAACCTGGTCTTGCACCAGAATGACCTGAATTATACCCCTTGGATTTATATCAGAGTTATCTCCTTTGTATTTATTCTAGTCACCGTTAGAGAATGCGCTCTCTTGTCTGAAGGAGAAGAAAACTTGTTCCACCCGTGTTTGGAATTTAGGATGAGATTTTAATCTCTTTCTGGCGCGTTCTTCAAAGCAGACTGACGTTTCGTCCAGCCCCTCCTAGCAGCCTTTGTCTCTAGGTTACGACTTCTGACAGTAGTTGCATAGAATCTCAGAAACATCCAAAACAAATTAACATTTACTTATCCATTGCTCACAAATAGTTCTCTATCTCCAACCCCAGCAACATGTGTTCTTTCTCATTGTAATTGGGACCTTAATGTATTCCTTCTTTAGTACTTATGCCTGTTGTTCTTTCGTTTGTATATCATATTGTTTACTTCGTGTAAACAGTACATACTCCATAAAAAATGAAATTGTCTTATAAACACAACAAAACAGTACATAGTAATTCTATCTGCATAATAGGTTTAATAGAATCAAATTCAATTCCGATTTTTTGTGAAATTTTAACAATAGGTATATATTCCCCACATTTCAGGTTTTTTTAAGTATTTAAAAGTGGTTTTAAGGGGTGTAATATGACCACAACCTCCCATTTGAAAATTCAAATGTATCAGATTTGCATTGAATTTGATTCATCGTCATTAGGCACCAATTAAAGATTCCCTAAATTTCAATTTCTTCTTAAGAGCCCTTAAGCTTCAGCCTTAAATGTTATACATTTTCTAGAATTGAAATCTTGTAATGGATCTTGATCGAAATTGGAATAAGGATTCCAGACATAAGGTTTAGTAGCATTATATCTAGATTTTAATTTTTCACAAGGGACATAAAAGTGGTGCAAAATTGTTCAGTTTGAGGAATTAATTTTACCTGTCCTAGGACGGGTATTCTTTTAGTTTATTATAAAATACACCCAATCAAAGGAATAAAAAATTGGCAGGATTGACAGTAAATAAGACAATGAGCCAATCCTAGTAAATAAATAATAATAAAAAAAAAAACATCCGAAATATTAATTATGAAATCAAGTTTTAAAATAAAAGATTATAGCTTAAATTTAGATTCTTATCTGATTGTGAAAACTCACATGCCTTAATGTAACATGGCCACCTAATCAAAATGGTGTCATTGGACAATGGGTAGACATGCTTACATAGTCACTACATCCACTATCAACATACCTACAACAACAGTAATATAGCTATCTCTTGATATCTACATAAAAGATCGAAAGTATACTTGTTTGTTTGGAATCTACTTACAGGCTTGTTTGACCTACGATCTGATAAGGATGATCCCCTCCATCTGAATGTTCTATCGGGGTTGGTTGATCAATATATTTTTTTTATCTTTCATCGTTGAACTAAACATTATAGACAACTCATTTAGCAATAAAGATTTCAATCAATTATAAAATGTATCATATTTCTTTTTTTGTTAATCATATGATACACAAATATACATTACACACACATTTCAAAACATTGAAAAACAGCACTCCTAAAAAGACACACACACATCCCCAGTACCATTCAAAATGATCAAAGAAGGTAATGTGATACCATCAGTCTGCTGAACACGAACTTGAAATCTCTCTTGAAATTGACCCCCCCTCAAAAAACAAATCTCTCTCTCTTTCATATATATATATATATATATATATATATATATATAATTATTTATGACAATATATGTATTAGCATATACTATCAGTGCCGTTTTATTTTGCAGTCTCTTTAAAAGATTCAGCTCACTGATTGTCAATCAGTAACAACAAAGCATATATTGTTGGATAATGGTCCTATGGGAATGGACGTATCTGTTAGAAATCGTTGGTTTGACTTGCGCGAATTAACGCAGGGTGGACCCGGCAGTCGAGTGCAGAATAGGGCCTGTTCTCACAGTCAGAAATCACAGACGTGACTAGTTCACCGTGTGACGAGATCCCAGATCAAGGGTCAATGTGCACTTGCGAGAGGCTCTGTGACGACACTGGCCGTGCATGGGAAACAGAGGGATCCGTGACGTCACTCGTTCTTCGTGAGAAGCGAGTTTTAGTCAGTCTGGGTTTTGGAGGCAAACCGATGAGACGTGATTGTTACCATGTAATTTACAACAGATAAGGGAAATATTTCCCTAAGAAAATACAAGCGAGAGATATCCCCCCCTCTATGAATGGTTAAGAAAATAATTGTTAAGTAACTACGATAAAGTAGTGATTTTCTCTCTCTCAACGTAGTGAATGGCCCAGGCCGATAAATAACAACGCTTGTAATAAAAAGAATTGAAACTTAAAGAGATTGTCGTTTGGTGAGTCGGTCGGGAAGCTTTTGTTGCAGACAACGGACGGCGTGGTTCACGGCAGGAAGGAAAGAAGAAAGAATTCATCCACTAGACGACATCGAGACGGCGACCCTCTACACGGCGAGGAAGAAATCTAAAGGTATGCCAACAATATATGAACTATGTGATTTATGATGTTTTAAAAGTGACGAGTATTAAATGTGAACCGCCACGGCCTTTTCCGGGACTAAATAGTAAACATGAACCAACACGACCCCAAGGAGTAGGACAATGCAACAATATAAGTCTGGTTCATTTTTTATTCCAATAACCATTGACATAAAAATGTTTGGCTCACGGCAAATGAAACAGACCATAAAAAATACATCTCACATAAATGTTATGTTTTTTGGAAATGTGAAAAAAAAAAAATAAAAACATGGTTATTGGAATATAAAATGAACCATGACTTATATATTTATATATATGTATATATATATATATATATACAGGGTGGCGCAAAAGTCACGCATTAGTTTGAATCAGTAACAACTTTCACATTTAATCAAATTTTCTCCTTATTTTTCAGAATATTACAGATATAAACATTGATAATTTATCCTGGAAAAATATAGCACTAAACAACGAACCAAAATGATAAAACTTTACTTCGGAAACCATCGTTCAATAACCTTAACCCAAAGAGCCTATCGTCGGCATTATAATGTCAGACAATCTCCCAGTCAGACCACAATTGACCGTCTTGTGGCCCGATTTCGGCAGAAGGGTTCAGTCAGTGATCTTCCACGATCTGGCAGACCACGTTCAGTACGGACAGCGGAAAATGTAGCACTCGTTGAGGATAGCATTGCTGAAAATCCAGACACCTTAACTCAAAGACGAGCCACTCAGATTGGGATGTCCAGAAGGTCACTTCAAAGAATTTTGCGTGAATTGCATCTGTTTCCATACAAAATTCAATTGGTACAGGCATTACAACTCACAGATTTGCAATCACGCGTAGCTGATGCTGTTCACATTCAGCAATTAGCCAGAGAACAAAATGAGTTCATCCATAAGCTGATAATAAGCGACGAAGCCCATTTTCATCTGAACGAGTTCGTAAATAAGCAAAACTGCAGAATATGGGCCATTGAAAATCCAAGAACCGTTCATCAGTGTGAATTACATCCACTAAAATGTACCGTATGGTGTGGTGTTACCTCGGAAAGAGTGATCGGTCCATATTTCTTTGAAGACGAAGAAGGTGTCGCGGTGATGATAACTGCACAGCGATATCAACAAATAATTGAAACTTTTTTAAGGCCAGCTGTTCAGGACAACCCAGAAATGTAGTTCCAACAAGATGGAGCTACTGCCCACACTACCCGACAAAGTATGACGCTATTAAGGGGATTGTTTGGCGAGCGCTTAATTAGTAGATTTTCTGATTTTAACTGGCCTTCACGTTCACCGGATTTAACAGCCCCTGACCTTTTCCTTTGTGGTTATCTTAAGGAAAGGGTATATGTGAACACACCTACAATGATTCAAGAGCTTAAAAACAATATCAGACATGAAATCCAAGAACTAGAGCCAGTTATTCTAAGGACTGTAATGGAAAATGCCCTAACTAGAGCCCGTCTTTGTGAGGCCGAAAATGGTGGCCATTTAAAGGATATTATTTTAAAAAACTACTGCAACAAAATTACCAAGTACATGTATTATTTATCAGAAAAGCCTAGTAAATTACTTTAAATGTTGTAGTTTCTATCACCTAAACAAACCAATGCACGACTTTTGCACCACCCTGTATATATATATATATATATATATATATATATATAAAGCAAAAATGAAAAACAAATGAAGACTACAAATTTCATTCATATGCCCCAGTGACATTCATAACTTTAGTTTATTACTACTTATAGCAAACATAACATTTTTTCTCTGACGATGGCTATGGCTTAAATTAAATAAAGCTAAAATATTCATATATCACTTATTGTGTCTTAATTTCTAAAGAATTACTATTATTGTACAATATATATACATATATATATATATATTTATTAATTTTATACGTACATAAAAGTAATCCATGGACACATGTTTCTGGCTCACAGCTGTTATCAACATGGCTAACTTGGACAAGGACTGAACCTTCGATATTGATGTCTATAGTTTGGCGTTTTACCCCCAGACTATGACGCCTTGCCTGGAAATATGTACGATTTTTATCACCTTAATATTTAATGAATTTTCATGTAATTGTTTTTTGGTTGTGATACTAGTGTTTGTTGTTTTTAGTAATAGACTACTATGTAAATTGTTTCACTTCCTAAGTGATAAAGATGCAGAAGATTGCATTATTAGTCACCCTTAACTTTATAGGACATATTTTTCGTTTATATATATATTTTTATTAATTTTATGCATACATAAAAGTAATCCATGGACACATCAGTGTGGCTAACTTGGACAAGGATCGAACCTTCGATTTTGATGTCTATAGTCTAGTGTTTTACCCCAGAACTATGACGCCTTGCCTATAAATATGTACGATTTTTATCACCTAAATGACTGTAAGAAATGTAGCGTTATTTATTAACAAGATTGTACTAATAGTTTGATTTTTTATTACTTGACCTCATATTACAAATTTAACTTTTCCTTCAAGGCAAAAATTGTAAACATGACTATATTTGAAATTATTATTTCTTTAAAAACCTTATGACCAGCAATATATCTCTACACAGGCAACACCAAGTGAATACTGCTAATATATATACATACATATTAAACAAGTTCAAATATATTGATAAAATGAGTAAGATCATCTTTACCATCTTTGGGCCCAGATGAGGTACAAGTGGTACTGAAACGTAATTGTATTTATGTAGGTATTTTAAATATTTATATAATATTTGTTATAAATAAATATTTATTATCCATAAACATATCATTTTCATGTTCATTAGTGTGGTTTATGTAACTGTCATATTAAATGTGAGAGAAATAAACCCTATATTTTTATTTATTTACGAACATAGTAAGTTTTAGAAAGTGTTCGATCTGCTAAGGGAGAGAACTCGGACTATTAATTAGAAACTTTTCATATTTCTCTAGTACAGAGTTTTAATAATTATTTTTTATAAATATTTATTATTTACAGACATATATGTTTTATAAAGTAATGATGACTTTTCTGTGGATTTTAGATTATAGATGCGTTTATTCCCTATACAAAGCAAGGTTAGAGAATCTACATAAAAACTAAAAGTGTATTCATATGTAAAAGTTTCTAGGGAAGACAATGGAAGGTCGCGAATCTCTAAGTACCTCCCTATGGAGGCTATAAAAGCAAAACTTCCTTTTAACTTCAAATGTATCCTATTTTGATGAAATTTAAATCATATCTATAAAATTTTCCAGGTAAGATAATGGAAGTGGTTCTGAATCTCTAAGTATCCTTCTAAAATTTCAAATATATCATAGTTTGATGTAATTTAAATCATATGTATAAAATTCTCTAGGGACAACAATGGAAGTTGTCTCAAATCTCTACATGTTTCTCTGTGTGCTGAATCTCTACATGTTTCCCTATGGGGACAAAACCCTCTTAAAACTTCACAAACATATATACGATTTTAACAAAATTTAAACTACATGTATAAGACACTAATTCAGAGAGTTTTCCAAAATTTCATTTCTTCCGACTATATTAGACGCAAAATGGGAAAAAGTAAAGAGGAAAAAAAAAGAAAGTAATCCTGCTAGTTTTATATATTATTTTGTTATTTTCTAAATCTAAAAAAATATTTTTATTAAAGGTATAATCATCGTTAATAATTATTTATATTATTAGTTATTCTTTATTATTAACAGTTATTAGTAATAGCAGTAGTAGTAGTGATGATGATGGTGGTGGTGGTAATGCAGTTTTTATATGGCATTTGAAAGAGATTTGTGAGATTTTCCGTAGTCTTCTCAAGTGCCTGTATGCAATCACACGGTGATGACTCATCCCACTTTTAAGCTTTGTAGCAGAATTGATATTAACATGTTGACTATCCGATATGAGAACAGTTGTAGAAGTTTATATCCTTCAGGTGTTAATAGGATTTTTTTTTTACCAGCACTGACTACTCGAAAGTTTTTCCTCATTTTCTATGAAATCTAAAGCCTTATTTTTCCTTATACTTATTCAATACATCAAAAGAAAGTTGTTTTTACTAGTTTTATCCTGTTTTGTTTATTGATAATATTTACTGGCAGACAGTGTAGTAGATAATTTATGGACAATCTGCAACCTGTGGGCCAGATGCGGTCGCAGGGAATTCTGAATGGCACGCTTAATTTCAGAAAACAATATCTATTATGGTTTTGTTTCATCCTGTATTTTTCTTTAAATTTATTCATCCCTATAATCAAATGAATTGTCTCTTTAACATTACCATAAAAAGTTCAATTTTATACATGTTAAAAATTTAACATAAAATTTTATTTTTTTTAAAGAAAAAGAAAGAAACCATCACTTTAGCAAGGCCGAGGCCACCCGTGGACAAGTGTTAATGTGATTTTTTCTATTTATCCCCCCTCCAGGAAATTAGACACAAGTGTCATGTGGGTTTTTGATGGAAGCGTTTTCGGCGGAATGACTTGGACTTGAACCTGGCACACCCAGGTTCTCAGTCTGCGTCGTTACCAACTAAGCCACTGTGCCATTACAACTGTCAAATGTAAAAAAGCCTTTGTGGATAAATCCGAAACATCAGGAAGTTTGATCGGATGTCTTGCTGAAAAATTTTGATTCACAGGTTATGAAAATATTTAATTTTACATTGAATTTTCAAGTATTCATTTTTTCTCTTCTTCAGAGGCCTAATAAATAATTATTCTGTAATGTTTCACAGCAGTAGCAGCATGTTAATAATATTGATATTAATAATAATATTATACAGAGATGTTATTAGTTATTTTTTAAATTATTTGTTTTTACGAATATTTATTATTATTAGATATTTAAAAAAATTATTTTTAGTTATTTGAAAAATTATTTTTTATCATTAATGATTCTACTATTATAGTTATTTATATTAACACTTATTTAATTATTATTAATAGTAAGAGTAACCAATCTTACGACTTTTATGTATTTTTTATTAATTATACCATTTAATTTAAAAGTGACAAATAAAATTATTTGCCTGATTAAACGTGTAATTTTAAGAAAATTGATTAAAATTTTGATTCGCAGGTTATGAAAATATTCAATTTTACATCGATTTTTCTAATATTCATTTTCTTCTTCTTCAAAGACGTAAATACTTATTTTGTAATGTTTAACAGTAGTGTGTTAATAATATTGATAGCAATAATAATAATATACAGAGACGTTAATATTTTTTTATTGGATAAAGTACTTTTACAGAAGAGAAAAAAATCAACTTTTCAAGGCAGATGATTACACAATAGTAAAATTCTTTTATTTAAATTTTTTTTTTTTTTTAATGGAAGTTGCTTCAGACAAAGGATGGAGCCACTTGATGAAAAGGGCTAAAAAGAACGAAGAAAGATTATAGCAAAAACAGAAGATACCTATTGACCTTAGTCTTGAAAAGACCAAGTCTATAGGTAAGAGGAAAACAGTAATCAGGAAGAGAGTTCCACAAGGAGCCACACTTACAGGGAGTTGTGCAGCAAGATGTTTGTTCACATTACATTTAAATTTCTACATGATGGTAGTCTGGGAGGGGATTCCAAAAATGAGCCAAACGAGGGAAAAAGCTATTAGAGTAGAAAGCCTTCTAGCATTTGGGGACATCTACAGTGAAGGAGTGGGATTTTGCTGATTTTCGGTCTACTGTAAATTTGTATAAATCAGCATGATACAGCTTTTTTGACTGGCTTAATTCTGTTGTTGGCATTGATTTCTCCAATTCATTCTAAAATCAGGTGCTTACAAGAAGGACAATGTGAAGGTTGCCAACATCCATCAGTGAAAGTGATACTATGGAATCAACTAGATTCAAACTTGGCACACTCAGGCCATCAGTCTATATTGGTATCCACTTCACCACCTTACTGTCTGATATCAGCCAAAAATTTATCTCCAGACAAGTCATCCAATAATTGAATTCTGTACTCATCTTATTAACAATTAAACATTCAAGTTGAATTTCCTGTTCAACAAAAAAGGCATCTGTTTTCAATATGTGCTGCAGCACCTCAAGCCATCGTGACTAGTGCCCAAGAATACCGTATGATATTTGAATAATTTAATACAATTGTTTATCAACTCATGCCTTACCAACTAACGCCGGAACTTCGGATCAATAACCCATACTACTAAACATTTTAAAGAATTTTTGTTGGCAAATTTCTTTAAAACAATTATGATTAAAAAAAAACCATTTTTTAAAAAATAACTTTATTACATTTTAAAGGGTTTTTATTTTTGTTTCCAACGTTAATTAATTGTATAATGAGCATTGTCTTTCAATGAACCCAGTGCAACAGGTTCTCTTAAAGGGAAGATTGTAACCAGAAAGTTCCTAAGAATATCTGCATCTAACCAGCCAGATTGAGAGATTGGTTCACAGAATAAATAAATTTACATTATAAATATAGTGTTATGACTCCAATCATGGGTCCCAATTTATGCAATACGTACCACAAAGTGATTTAAGATGAGAAAAAATTGATGCCGAAGCAGATTTGCAGATGTAGCTTTTGGATAGAGTAAAAAGAAAATTACTTTATTTTATTTTATATATATATATATATATATATATATAGATATATATAACCTCGGCTATTGAGTCAAACATGACTTTCGTATCAGAGTTCGAACTGTGTGACAGGGATTGCCTCCTCCCATACTGATGATTGCAGGTTTGGCATGAAACATGTATATATGAGTTTATTTTTTAAATAGTATATATATATATATATATATATATATATATATATATATATATAGTCCAGGGTTTCGAATCGCATGACCGGTAGTGAATAGTCATATCTCTATACTGAAGAGTTCAGATTAAAAAGGACGAAACGTACAATAACAAATATTTATATATATATATATATATATATACTAGCAAGGCTACCCAGCGTTGCCTGATGCAAAAGTGTAATAATCTCTCTTTTACCCCCCCCCCCCCGGTTGCCTCCTCTCCCCATTGCCCAGAGATGTCGCCCCCTCATAACCGTCCTCGCCCCCTCCTCTCACCATCGCCTAGGGCAAAAGCATAACATATTTCTATTATCTAAAGTACTATCTTTGTCTTGCCCACCCCCCCCCTTCAATGTATATCTAAGTCATAGTTTTATATAAAAAAAAATTCTTGGGAGTCAAGGGAGATCGAACCATCGGTCTTTGTCCTTCATTGCTATCCGCCACGACAAATGAAGAGAGTATGAAATCTGACGAAAAATAGGTCACTTGAACGCTTTTAGAATCAGGGTTTATTTTGCACGACACGCATGCACAAAGTGTACACAGCTACGAAAAAACGAACAAATTCGAGCACCTCATCACAGATTTCGTGTTCATTCTACATAAAGAAATCAATGTTTTTTTTTCAATTATTCGATATTATGCGACCGAAAGCTGGGCGATTCAGAAAATGTCAACTTTACAGCAGTTTGTCGAGTATCTTCTGAGCCTCTACTTTATAATAGATATATAAGTGATGGGACGATTCTAATATTTTTCCAGATTCTGATACAATCATCGATTCCAATTCTTTTAAAATGTCTAAATATTCAATTATAGAGTTATATTTTTAATTTTCAGATTACCGTAAAAACCTGTGTAATGTGTGCATATAATTTCACAAAAGTAAAAATACACTTGTAGGGGGGGGGTGTACATTACACAAGTAGATATTTCTAACTATTTTTTTCTCAAATGTTTTCACAGTAATTGACAAAAAATAGTGAGGCAACTAAAGATTTATTTCTCTTTTCAAACAAAGCCGATGAGCAATAGTTTGCTGCAAATTGACAAAATGTTATTTGAATTTTTTATAAACAATTAAACATAGTCGACCAGAAGCTAAACAACAACAACAACAAAAATAGTGAAAAATGAAAATACTGTAAAGAGAAAAGAAGAAGAAAAAAACAGAAAACTGTTGTTTTTTTTCTTTCTCTTTATCTATTTATCCACTTGTGACATTTTTACGATGCCATTTTTTTGTGTTGTTATTTATACCTAAATTTGTTATTATGGTCTATAGATTTTAGTTTTACTGATAGTTAAAAATCAATAAATATTTATCACTAGTAGCAAGAGAAAATTAAGTTTTAAACAAAAAAATAAAAATAATGTATCGTTTTGGGAATTGGAAATTAGGTTAAAATTTTTCCAATTCCGATATCCCAAAATGTTTTGATTAATCATCCCAGCACTCTCTCACTCTCTCATATATATATATTATATAAATTTCTTTCACACAAAGGTTTATGTAGTAGTTCAGTGATGTACGACTAGAGCTCTTGATTTAACATTCCATATGTCTTTCAAAAACACTTTATTGACAGACAATTGTTTCTGCCCATTTCAAGAATCTATATTTTTATGATATTCATGAAGAGGCTTAACCAGTGTATAAAATTCCAGTCAGGCTGAAAAATAAAAATTCATTCAACATTCATTTGATTTATACACATGTATTTTTCACTCAAAATTCTGACTGGAATTTCATACACTGAATAACTAAAGTTTACATGATGTTATTTATATGCATATATATGATATAAAAAATCATTAGAATACAACTTCTGTGTAATAGGCTTTATTCAATTCATATGATATTTCGGTAAAATGTATGCCTTCTTCATGCATGTAAAAATCAAGAGAAGTCGTTATTAATTCAGAACATTTAAATAAACGAGATAAAATTAGTGGGAGCCGGGCGAAAAAGGAAAGAAAAAAAACATGTTGGGAGTAAGAGAGGGAGAAAATATCCGATGAATGTTGGCAAAGAAAAAGAGATTATATAATTCTTGGTTCCGTTAATTAAGAAAAAAATCCAATAGCGCACTTAATCATTTATAATTAAGAGCGTAATATTTATTTATAATATGACAGAAGTTCAGATCAACATCGTACCTTGGGTTTCAAGCTGGGCGAGCGGAACCAGGCAAAAAGATTCCGTGTTTTCTTGAGATTTAATTATAAACCGATCTCTGAATTCTGTAATGTTATATACACACACTAGAAGAATTAAATGTCTCAGGACGGATAAAATTAATTTCCCAAACAAAACAGTTTTGCACCACTTTCATGTCCCCTTATGAAAATTAAAATCAACATATAATAATACTAAACCTTATGTTTAGACTTTTTCTTCCAATTTTGATCAAAATCCATTACATGATTTTGATTCTAGAAAATGGCTAAAATTTAAGGCTTTAGCTTAAGGGTTCTTAAGAAATTGAAATTCAGGGAATCTTACTTAATTGGTATCTAATGACTATGGATCAAGTTTAATGTAAATCTGAAATATTTGAATTTTCAAATAAGAAGTTCTGCCCATCTTATGCTTCCTAAAAGGTTTGGTTTGTTTTCTTTTACGGCATATTAACCATCTATGAGTTATTTAATGCCGAATAAAGTTGTCAAATATAATTCTATAGGTAGGATAATTATTTATATTCCTAGAACATATTGCTCTTAGAATACATTTCTCCTAGAAGAAATTGCTCTTAGAATATATTGCTCTTGGAATACATTGCTCTTTGAAAACAATGACCTCTCATCGTGCCAAAGTGGAAGAATGGCCAAGCCACCAGGATCCTGTCCTAAGACATCCAAAATTCATAATTATTGGTTAATTAATTTAGGAGTAAATATTGTACATACAAATATGCACAAACTTAACATATATATATTAAAATATAGAATGAAGTAATAAAATAAGGTGTCAATCAAATTTTATTAGAATTCAAAGTTCAAGCAAAGTATCTTAAAGTCCTTAGCTCACTTTAAGATACTTTGCTTGAACTTTGAATTCTAATAAAATTTGATTGACACCTTATTTTATTACTTCATTCTATATTATAATATTAATGCTCTATCCAGTATATTGAGCTTCAGTTTTTATCCGGATGTTTCACTAATTATAAGATATTAATTGACGCTTATATCTTTTGTTGGATTGCTTCATATATATATATATATATATATATATATATACACATATTTTTAAACATGGCACTTTTATAAAGAGAATATAAAAACTTCTTTTTGATAATTTATGAATACAGTCAAATTTTTCATTCTGTTCAAGAAACGTTCAAGTCTTTGAGAATCAGGCAAGAGTCTTGAAATATCCATTTCATTATTTTTGTTTTTGCTGTTTTAAACTAAGAACATTCCAAAAAGCCTGACTCATGCTGACACATTGATTCTTAACAAGGCATGAATCATCATGTCACAGATTTTTATGGCATCCATCTTGTTTCAAGATATTTAGCTCTCCAAAACATGAGAATTCGAAGATTTACATTTGAAAATAATTCAAATCACAGTTTTGTCTGTGATATTCATGGATTATTTTGTTTAATAAATAAAATGTTCAAACTGAATCCAAATATCTTTCTTAGAAATGCTTGACTTTTGATTTTATTCTGAACTTCTTTTGTAAGAAAGAAATATCTTTCATGAAATTTTTTTTTAAAATTATCCTCAAGTCGCTTAAAGATATTAATAAAAAAAAAATTAAAAGATTTTTTTTTCAATTAATTAATGAAAAAAAAAGTTTCTTTCAAAGCATACTCCCATGAAAGTAAGCATTTTATTATTAAAAAAAAAAAGAAGTTCAATAGTCATAGTTCTAGAATTTTGGTACATTTTGATAACAAATAAGTAGTTTTTTTTTCTAAATTTAAAATTTTACCTAATACTTGACATCATTAGTCATGGTTTCAGCCATGTTGATTACTCTTTATTACACTACAGCAGCATAAAAAAAACGGTCACTATTTTGATGTTTGGTCGTCTTGTGAACCTAATATTCAAGCTTCTCTAATTTTAAAAATTAGGTAATACCCGAATAGAAAATTATCATAAAACAAATCAGAAAGTTTTAAAAATATTATTTGAATATAAATGAGAAAAATGGTCATAAAAATAAATTCGTATTTTAATAAATTATTGAATTATGGAAATAAAATTGAATAATTGAACTTTAACAAAAACTGCAAAAAAAAAGAAAAAAAAAGAAGATTCACGAAACATTAAAATAGTGAACTTATTTTTGTGCCACTGTAGTCTAATCCAGAGGCAGACCTATGATTAAAATCCATAATACAGAGTGACATCCCCAAAAATGTCACTTATGAAATCGTTCATAAAATTCACAATCCTTTCTACAATCCAATCATATTTGGTACAAATAAACTTCAGTGTATGTCTGAGTTGTCCACCAAGTTTCAGTCATGAATGCCCAACAGTCTTTATTTTATTGCTGTTCAATGATATGAAGGGACACTTTGATGATCGTCTCATTCTGAATGGGCTTCACACTCACCGGAACTTAATTCTCCAGACTCCAAAATTTTATCCATGAAGTTATAATGTCTATCAAAACAGAGTCATTGAGAATTTTTCACGTCGTATCCAGGTATGTGTGATTATCACTGAATAGTGATAAAACAAGGACTGTTGGACACTCATGACTGAAACTCGATGGACAAGTCAGTTAGACTGCAATTTATTTGTATCAAATATGGTCGGATTGCAGAAAGGATTGTGGATTTTATTAATGATTCCACAGGCGACATTTTGGGGGGAAGGGATAACAAGAATTACTTTTTTTTTCATTCTTATTCCTATTGACTTGTCTTCCCACGAGGGCAAGGTTAGACACAAGGTCGTTTTTAATGTGGAGAAAATCCATCTCCCCAAAAAGGGACACTCTGCATTGAAACAAAAATTTAAATTGCCTCAGTGTAGAAAGATTTTTAATTCACTGACCGAGGACAAAAAAGATGAAATGTAGTATCAGAACAGATACTACACTAGCCAAGAAACTTCTTCATTTTTATTGGTAGCTGTTTCCAAAATAATACTGAAATTAGGTTAAACAGTCAGTCAGATTACTTTTTCGTTTTTGCTTTCATATTGAACCAGTGGGGGGGGGGGAAATAGAGAGAGAGAGGTGGTCAGAAAGAGAGGTGGTTACATGCACTTTTAAAAAATTCTTATTTTCTTATTCATGCTCCCAGGCAACACCAGGTAGCTCAGCTAATACAAAATAATTTTACATATTTTTTTTTATAGTTAACAGGTGTAATTGAGATATTATAAGGGTAGAGACCTAAACAGAAGTTTACCTTTCTAAAGTCAAAATTTAAATTACATATTTTTGATCTTCTGCACATAGGTTTGAACATACTTCTGATTAAAATTACTTACAAGTAGTTTTTTTTATCAGCCAATCCTAACCGTAACCCTATCCCATAATGTCTACATGCAGCTCAAGCTTATATAAATAGGTAAAAGTAAAGCATGGGGGGGGGGGGGGACGGAGTAATCACGTTGACACACCGGTGCCTGTCAGATCAGCGAAGTTAAGCAATGTTCAGCCTAGTCAGTACTAGATGAGTGACCGTTTAGGAATACTAGGTGCTGTATGTGGGAAGACGATAACACCGTAAAAAAATAATAATATTTTCCCTAATTGGGATATACATGCAACTGAGGACCGCTTCTGAATTTAATATTTCCTGGAAACTACATCCATGAAGGAGGAAGCCAGCTCGACCCGCACAGGGTGAATACTGCACTAGGACAGGAGAGGAGAGGAAGCGTAAGAGACAAGACGGTTATCACAAAAAACTTATGACCCTCACTCTCACATACAGACAAGTCATCTGGTGACACATATTGTGTCATAGATCACATACATGTCTGGCTTATTTCCTTTTCTCCTTGAGGGGATTACTACCAGATTCATATACATGTTTTAGTGAATGTTAATCACATCTAAGCCAAAGGTATTAATGAAAAGGGATGCAATCACACTGACAGAACGCGTACATGGCATGCCGAGCGACAGTCCACACCGCACCACTTCCTTGTAATCACATACAAACAATATGGCTAACTGGGTCTAAAGTGTGCCCACCCACAACTATAATGCTATCATTTAACTTTCATAATGAATAAAATCCTTTCACCGTCTTCGTTTCTTTTCATGCACGACTCATGTGAGTACTTGTGCAGAATAGACATCTAAGAATTTAACAGAGATTCGTTATTCTTATGGATGGAAAAAATTACCATTGAGATTTCCGATCCTTTTTGTGTGACTTTAAAGAATATATATATATATATATATATATATATATATATATATAAATAAATAATATAAAATTATATTCCAGTAACCATGTCTTTATTCAATTTTTAAAAAATCCAGTTCTTGGCGGACCGTTTCATCATCACTTAGACAACCAAAATACAGAGTTATATATTTTGGATTTTCTATGAGTGTGACTCGTCAGAAGGAAATGTCTTATATATATATATATATATATATATATATTGAATTTTGAATTGTACGTTCGAATAAATTAATATAATAGGAACTTATTAAAATTAATCTAACCCACACCAAATAACTTAAAATAAATAAGTAAATTAATATAACAATAATAAATTAATTTAACAGGAATTATTTCTTCATTTAAATCTATTTACGGTGAAGTCACTGTACCATTTACTGCAGTAATGTCACGGAAAACCAACGCTTAAGACCACACGCGTTTCAGGAGATTTGAAACACCTACTATTAGATAAAGAGGTCTTACCTCGAAATATATTATGGAAAACGGTTAAACAGATTAGCTCAATGTGTAGAAGTTGTGACTGAATCAATTCAAAAAGAAAGAAAAGAAATCACTTCGTTTTTGTCCTCCGTCTCTACACCGGTATATTTTCACTTCTTGTATTGTGATAGCCTTCTATGACCTCTCTCTCAAATATATATATATATATATTAGGGTAGGTCGATTTTACACTTTTTTTTAAATATTAAAAAAAGGCACGTACCGAAAGTTGTATATAGACCTATTAAATACTCATGCAAAAAATTAGATCAAAAACTTCAGCGGTTTTTTGAGCGTTTGGTATCAAAGATCGTAGACAAGAATATACTGAAAATTCCTCGTTTTTGCAAGATTTGCTTGAATACTGGTGTTAAAACCAAATAATTTGTGCATTTAAAATCAGCGAATGTCCTTTTATTTTATAAAAATGATATTAATTAAAGAAATCTTCAAATTAAAAATTTGCCCCCCCCCCCCTCATTTTCAGTATCTGCTTTTGTAAACTACCTTTTAACGTTATGAATTAAACAGTAATATTTGAATACTTAAAAAAATGATTTTTTTCTGTTATAAGTGAAAATATAACAAGCAAAGAAATAAGGAAAAACCTAACACTATTTTAATGGAGCTTAATATAGAGAGTCAAATTGCTCCATATAAGACCCCTTAGACAAAAATGCTGGTCTCAATTTCTGACTCAAAACTTTGGCTGTAATGTGTTGATGCCTTGCTTCAAAACCATATACAGTTTGTGAAGCTTCTGTTATTAACTTAACTGCCCGTTCCACGCCCTGAGAATTCCAAAAATGCAGCATAATTTTAAATCTATTAATTGTGTCCAATGTGTGGCATTAAAATTAATAGGTGGTATTCTTTTTAATCTTTTTCTGGTTGACTCCTCACTCCTGAAAGAACACATTAATTAATTGAATTATTAAAAAATTCCAATCTGTACTGCTTTAATAATTATGGTGAAATTAGATAAAATCTTTAAAAATCATTCTATAAATTGGAATAAATAATTGAGTCAGAAATATATGAATAAATATGACTTACCTAATGGCCAAAATTCTTTTTAAAGCTTCTTCTCTTACTTCAATCTCTTCAGATTTAACCATGGAATATAGAAAGTTTTCAGGCAGTAAACAAAATGTATTACCTTGTATATTTCTAAATGTGATATCTTGGATTTCCTGAGGCTGCTCCTTAATCCTCTGGGTCATATTAAAAATGTGCACTTGCTGATTGTGGAATTTACTATTTCTTTTAATTTCAAACCAAGAAGTGGCATACACATTTACAATAAAATTTACTACATAGTGTAGTTTTGTCGTGTGCCTTTGTTGGTATGCACCACGAGTCCATAAACACATGAGCCTGATGGCCAAAGTTAACCATCTTGCTTGGTTTAAAGGACCAATTTTCCAGGAGGTATATCTAGAGTCAACCTTACCTCTAGAAATACCTACTGTGTATTCATAAAGGAGTCTTTGGTCAGAACTAAGATCATGTATTTCATCAATTTTAAAAATTGACTCTAGAGGATTGCTAATAGTGGAAAATTATATTTGGGGTAAATCATGGCAATCATTTGAGCATAATTTCCCCAGAGGGCCACTGAATGTTGTAGGGCCCTTTGCGCAACCATCTATGTTTTTAAAAAGGGCTCTGAAAGGTAGTTCATTATGATGCAAAGAGCAACCAATTGTGTGAAGATTTTTAAAGTTTTTTTTCTAAAATTGCAACCATTCCACTTTCGCAACCTGTGTTGGTATTAGTGTTGTCAACAAGTATAGCCTTGATACTGTTCTCACTGTGGAATTCATGCAAAACATCCACCACTTGATCTGCATGAACAGCACCTGTTGCACCACTATTAGGAAGAACTCTGTGTCAGATATTTACTTTCACATGGTGTTTCTTTTGTAAAAGTTAAATGGTGTTCTGGTCCCTTAGTTTTTTTCATAATTCTCTGTCTATTTTCATCCACAATTTCCTTATACATCAATGTGTCCTTATCCATTCTCCCATCAACTCCAATACATATAATATTTTAGGTGGGATAAAAACCCCTGGCTGAAATAGTTTTATTTGTCTACCTCCAACAAGGTAAGATGTGACACAAGGTCATGAAAGTGGGATTAGATAAGCCTGCGCTATAGAGGTGAGCACTCTGGCCATTAAAAAATTGACTGGGCAGCCCCGTCGGCATTCCCCTGTAGGGGCGTCTCAGACAGTTAGCAATAAACTTACTCCTCCCCAAAGAGGGAAGGCAAAGCCTGGGAGGGTGCAACTCCTAGAATTGCACAGGACGGACAAGCCCCAATAGACCGGCGTAAATCCAGACCCAAAGGCCCGGACGATACCGATTTATTTGGTGGGGTAAAATCCCCTGGCTGAACTAGATTTTATTTATCTATCTCCAACAAGGTAAGATTGACACAGGAAAGTGGGATGAGAAAGCCAGTGCTCGAGAGGTGAGCACTCTGGCCATTTAAAAATTGCCTGGGCAGCTCCGTCGGCATTCCCCGGTAGGGCCGCCTCAGACAGTAAGCAATAAACTTACTCCTCCCCAAAGAGGGAAGGCAAAACCTGGGAGGTGCACCTCCTAGAACTGCACAGGACGGACAGACGGGCGTGATTCCAGACCCAAAGACCCGGACGATACCGGTTTATTTGGTGGGTTAAAAAACCCTGGCTGAACTAGTTTTTATTTATCTAACTCCCACAAGGTAAGGTGTGACAAAAGGTCGGGGAAGTGGGATTATATAAGCCAGCGCTCGACAATTCAATATATATATTTGTGATAATTACATTTGTAAACACAAAATCAACACGTGAATTCCAATTCGCTCGTTGAATTTTCAACCGGTGAATACCATAAAAAATATCCAATAAATAAAACGCCTATGTAAATAAATAATTATTTATATATAACATTAAATATTATAGAGTTTTATTCCTTTTTAATTTGAATATGTACATTTAATTTCTTAAGAAAAGGAATAATAAACTTTAAAATATTTATTATTAAGTAATGTATTACCTTTTTTTGTTAAAACCCGGGTTTAATTTAAGGCGACACATCTGCCGGTGAAATCTAGGCTGTGAGAAAAAATCTCGATTTATTTGATCTTAAAGTTGCAATGCTCAAATAAATACAAAGTTTTGAAGAAAAATATTTCTTGTGGTAACTTTTGACATTATTTGGCAACTTTCTTCGAGTGCGATAATTTACAGTTTCAAAATCGACCTCCCCTAATATATATATATATATATATATATATATTTATCCTGTGTTGGAAAACCACTAAATATAATAATATTGATATACTTACTCCTCGGTCGGTCAAATGTCCACGGAAATTTTCATCCACAATCCAATCACCTTCCCATTCCCAGTATTGGGAAGGCAGCTCAAAACTTTCTTTCGTGTAGTATCCTTCTCCATTTTCATCACTCCAGTTCTTGCGGTCAGTGGGAAGCAAGTTTTTTCCAGAAAAGCCATTAACAGGAGTCCATCTCTTAAAAAGTAGCAAAGTAGATTGAGATTAAAAAAAAAACCAACAAAATCCATATATTTTATAAATCAAAATAGAATAAAAATAACATTAATAAATAGATACTGGTATTTTACTTATATGTGAGACTAGAAGAATACCCATCCCTGAAAGTGTTCATACTATCAATAGGTATCATAAACCAGCCTAGTTTAGAGTGCGAAAACGGTAAATATAATGAAATTTCCTTTAATTTCAACTTGCGATATCTCATTTAATTTTTTGCGGTCATTTTGATAAAATTTGGATGGAAACAGAATTTAACCATTTCCTTTTATAAATGTATAATTCTTTTTTTTGTGTCATCAATAGTTTTTTTTTTTTTCTAGGTGACTTCAAGTGAGGTTACTATTTCTGATGACAGGCGATTTATTTTTATGTGAAAAGGGTTTTATTTATTCCATATGATGCCTTGGTATATTACATATAGATATTCAAAAGCCAAGCGAAAAAGTGTATTTTATTAAGGCAAGGTGTGACATTTTTGGGGGGGGGGGGAGTTTTAAAAACGAGAGAAAAGGTATAATTCCATAAATTTACTAAGCCGGCTTTCGTCCACACTCATCAGAGTAAATACGTGGAAATAAAATTTACGCACTACGATTAAAACTTAAAATATTGAGTGAAATTAAGACCAGTGACAGTTTGGGTCGAAAAGAAAATATTGGTGGTCACAAATGGATCACATTAAGTCCTAGAAGCCACTCCTTTTGTTTATTTCAACAAGTGCTTATTACCTTGCCTCCACACAAGGGCGATTTGTTCTTACGGTTTTCTTTTGAGATAAGTTTTTTCGCCTCTCTTTACATTTATTGACCTGAGATGACCTTATAAGGGTTGAAAGGTCGTTAAAACCCAACAAGCAAACAAACTTAACATTTTATATCCTTTCTCTATTTCGTCATTTGTTCTGCACATGTTTTTGTATATTACATATAGATACTTAAAAGCCAAAAGAAAAAGATTTTTTTCTCATCAGAGACAGCGTTACGCATGAATAAGGAAATATAATTGGCAGGAGAAAGAAAATGAAAGAGAAAAGAGACGAATAGGAAAAAGACAGAAATTGATTTCTGATGACCTACGAGATGGGATCTTTTATATTCCGTCTTAAGTTTTTTTATCTGTAGTACATATAAACTCAAAGGGTATTTTACTTTATATATATATAGAAAGAGATTTAATAAAATATATGTTCTGATAATTAATGCATATATATGAAATATCTATTATTCAAGCTACTATTCTCATCTTATATTCACAACATTTCAGCCAATATAACCTCTGACCTTCTTTACATACATCTTTTCGAACTTGGCAATCTTTATGTCAAACTCGGGGAACCTATACGGAATTTCAAAACCATGAGGATAGATTGTGGATTAAATAACAAGTTCGGTTTGAAACTCAGTATAGATTACCGAGTTCGACAGAGGTGCTCAAGTTTGACTATTAGGTTACCAAGTTCAAAAATATGCACATTAAAATGGTTGGAGGTTACATCGTTCAAAATATGAATATAACAAACCAGATAAGAATAGGAGTCTGAATAATCCAAAATATCAATCTTCATTTAAAAAATTATGAAACGTATATAAAATTTCTTCTTCCATGCGGTTATTTAAGCTCTGCTTGATAATGCGTAGGTAAAGTGAAATGTTACACTGATAAAACAACATTTCAACAACTTCAGGTGTTCATGCCCAATCTTTCACATCGATAGATATAAATAGACTTAGACAGTTTAATTGATTGAAATGAATAAAATAGACATACACAGAATTAGAGAGATAGGAAAAGATATAGAAATCTACTTTTCTCAAATTTGCATGATAAGTCCGACAGAAATTTGTCATGTGATTTTTAACAGTGTAATTTACAATTTTTTTTTTCATTTTTGAATTCATATATCCTTACAGCCGCTATGTAAACATGCATTAGGTGGTTGCATGTTTAGTGGGTTGCATGTTTAGTGGGTTGCATGTTTAGTGGGTTGCATGTTTAGTGGGTTGCATGTTTAGTGGGTTGCATGTTTAGGTGGTTGCATGTTTAGTGGGTTGCATGTTTAGGTGGTTGCATGTTTAGGTGGTTGCATGTTTAGTGGGTTGCATGTTTAGTGGGTTGCATGTTTAGTGGGTTGCATGTTTAGGTGGTTGCATGTTTAGTGGGTTGCATGTTTAGTGGGTTGCATGTTTAGTGGGTTACATGTTTAGTGGGTTGCATGTTTAGTGGGTTGCATGTTTAGTGGGTTGCATGTTTAGGTGGTTGCATATTTAGTGGGTTGCATGTTTAGTGGGTTGCATGTTTAGTGGGTTGCATGTTTAGTGGGTTGCATGTTTAGTGGGTTGCATTTTTAGGTGGTTGCATGTTTAGGTGGTTGCATGTTTAGGTGGTTGCATGTTTAGTGGGTTGCATGTTTAGGTGGTTGCATGTTTAGTGGGTTGCATGTTTAGTGGGTTGCATGTTTAGGTGGTTGCATGTTTAGGTGGTTGCATGTTTAGTGGGTTGCATGTTTAGTGGGTTGCATTTTTAGGTGGTTGCATGTTTAGGTGGTTGCATGTTTAGGTGGTTGCATGTTTAGTGGGTTGCATGTTTAGGTGGTTGCATGTTTAGGTGGTTGCATGTTTAGTGGGTTGCATGTTTAGGTGGTTGCATTTTTAGGTGGTTGCATGTTTAGGTGGTTGCATGTTTAGTGGGTTGCATGTTTAGTGGGTTGCATGTTTAGTGGGTTGCATGTTTAGGTGGTTGCATGTTTAGTGGGTTGCATGTTTAGTGGGTTGCATGTTTAGTGGGTTACATGTTTAGTGGGTTGCATGTTTAGTGGGTTGCATGTTTAGTGGGTTGCATGTTTAGGTGGTTGCATGTTTAGTGGGTTGCATGTTTAGTGGGTTGCATGTTTAGTGGGTTGCATGTTTAGTGGGTTGCATGTTTAGTGGGTTGCATGTTTAGTGGGTTGCATTTTTAGGTGGTTGCATGTTTAGGTGGTTGCATGTTTAGGTGGTTGCATGTTTAGTGGGTTGCATGTTTAGGTGGTTGCATGTTTAGTGGGTTGCATGTTTAGTGGGTTGCATGTTTAGGTGGTTGCATGTTTAGGTGGTTGCATGTTTAGTGGGTTGCATGTTTAGTGGGTTGCATTTTTAGGTGGTTGCATGTTTAGGTGGTTGCATGTTTAGTGGGTTGCATGTTTAGTGGGTTGCATGTTTAGGTGGTTGCATGTTTAGGTGGTTGCATGTTTAGTGGGTTGCATGTTTAGGTGGTTGCATTTTTAGGTGGTTGCATGTTTAGGTGGTTGCATGTTTAGTGGGTTGCATGTTTAGTGGGTTGCATGTTTAGTGGGTTGCATGTTTAGGTGGTTGCATGTTTAGTGGGTTGCATGTTTAGTGGGTTGCATGTTTAGTGGGTTACATGTTTAGTGGGTTGCATGTTTAGTGGGTTGCATGTTTAGTGGGTTGCATGTTTAGGTGGTTGCATATTTAGTGGGTTGCATGTTTAGTGGGTTGCATGTTTAGTGGGTTGCATGTTTAGTGGGTTGCATGTTTAGTGGGTTGCATTTTTAGGTGGTTGCATGTTTAGGTGGTTGCATGTTTAGGTGGTTGCATGTTTAGTGGGTTGCATGTTTAGGTGGTTGCATGTTTAGTGGGTTGCATGTTTAGTGGGTTGCATGTTTAGGTGGTTGCATGTTTAGTGGGTTGCATGTTTAGTGGGTTGCATGTTTAGTGGGTTGCATGTTTAGTGGGTTGCATGTTTAGTGGGTTGCATTTTTAGGTGGTTGCATGTTTAGGTGGTTGCATGTTTAGGTGGTTGCATGTTTAGTGGGTTGCATGTTTAGGTGGTTGCATGTTTAGTGGGTTGCATGTTTAGTGGGTTGCATGTTTAGGTGGTTGCATGTTTAGGTGGTTGCATGTTTAGTGGGTTGCATGTTTAGTGGGTTGCATTTTTAGGTGGTTGCATGTTTAGGTGGTTGCATGTTTAGGTGGTTGCATGTTTAGTGGGTTGCATGTTTAGGTGGTTGCATGTTTAGGTGGTTGCATGTTTAGTGGGTTGCATGTTTAGGTGGTTGCATTTTTAGGTGGTTGCATGTTTAGGTGGTTGCATGTTTAGTGGGTTGCATGTTTAGTGGGTTGCATGTTTAGTGGGTTGCATGTTTAGGTGGTTGCATGTTTAGTGGGTTGCATGTTTAGTGGGTTGCATGTTTAGTGGGTTACATGTTTAGTGGGTTGCATGTTTAGTGGGTTGCATGTTTAGTGGGTTGCATGTTTAGGTGGTTGCATATTTAGTGGGTTGCATGTTTAGTGGGTTGCATGTTTAGTGGGTTGCATGTTTAGTGGGTTGCATGTTTAGTGGGTTGCATTTTTAGTGGGTTGCATGTTTAGGTGGTTGCATGTTTAGTGGGTTGCATGTTTAGGTGGTTGCATGTTTAGTGGGTTGCATGTTTAGTGGGTTACATGTTTAGTGGGTTGCATGTTTAGTGGGTTGCATGTTTAGGTGGTTGCATGTTTAGTGGGTTGCATGTTTAGTGGGTTGCATGTTTAGTGGGTTGCATGTTTAGTGGGTTGCATTTTTAGGTGGTTGCATGTTTAGGTGGTTGCATGTTTAGGTGGTTGCATGTTTAGTGGGTTGCATGTTTAGGTGGTTGCATGTTTAGTGGGTTGCATGTTTAGTGGGTTGCATGTTTAGGTGGTTGCATGTTTAGGTGGTTGCATGTTTAGTGGGTTGCATGTTTAGTGGGTTGCATTTTTAGGTGGTTGCATGTTTAGGTGGTTGCATGTTTAGGTGGTTGCATGTTTAGTGGGTTGCATGTTTAGGTGGTTGCATGTTTAGGTGGTTGCATGTTTAGTGGGTTGCATGTTTAGGTGGTTGCATTTTTAGGTGGTTGCATGTTTAGGTGGTTGCATGTTTAGTGGGTTGCATGTTTAGTGGGTTGCATGTTTAGTGGGTTGCATGTTTAGTGGGTTGCATGTTTAGGTGGTTGCATGTTTAGTGGGTTGCATGTTTAGTGGGTTGCATGTTTAGTGGGTTACATGTTTAGTGGGTTGCATGTTTAGTGGGTTGCATGTTTAGTGGGTTGCATGTTTAGGTGGTTGCATATTTAGTGGGTTGCATGTTTAGTGGGTTGCATGTTTAGTGGGTTGCATGTTTAGTGGGTTGCATGTTTAGTGGGTTGCATTTTTAGGTGGTTGCATGTTTAGGTGGTTGCATGTTTAGGTGGTTGCATGTTTAGTGGGTTGCATGTTTAGTGGGTTGCATGTTTAGTGGGTTGCATGTTTAGGTGGTTGCATGTTTAGTGGGTTGCATGTTTAGTGGGTTGCATGTTTAGTGGGTTGCATGTTTAGTGGGTTGCATGTTTAGTGGGTTGCATTTTTAGGTGGTTGCATGTTTAGGTGGTTGCATGTTTAGGTGGTTGCATGTTTAGTGGGTTGCATGTTTAGGTGGTTGCATGTTTAGGTGGTTGCATGTTTAGTGGGTTGCATGTTTAGGTGGTTGCATTTTTAGGTGGTTGCATGTTTAGGTGGTTGCATGTTTAGTGGGTTGCATGTTTAGTGGGTTGCATGTTTAGGTGGTTGCATGTTTAGTGGGTTGCATGTTTAGTGGGTTGCATGTTTAGTGGGTTACATGTTTAGTGGGTTGCATGTTTAGTGGGTTGCATGTTTAGTGGGTTGCATGTTTAGGTGGTTGCATATTTAGTGGGTTGCATGTTTAGGTGGTTGCATGTTTAGTGGGTTGCATGTTTAGTGGGTTGCATGTTTAGTGGGTTGCATGTTTAGGTGGTTGCATGTTTAGTGGGTTGCATGTTTAGTGGGTTGCATGTTTAGTGGGTTACATGTTTAGTGGGTTGCATGTTTAGTGGGTTGCATGTTTAGTGGGTTGCATGTTTAGGTGGTTGCATATTTAGTGGGTTGCATGTTTAGTGGGTTGCATGTTTAGTGGGTTGCATGTTTAGTGGGTTGCATGTTTAGTGGGTTGCATTTTTAGGTGGTTGCATGTTTAGGTGGTTGCATGTTTAGGTGGTTGCATGTTTAGTGGGTTGCATGTTTAGGTGGTTGCATGTTTAGTGGGTTGCATGTTTAGTGGGTTGCATGTTTAGGTGGTTGCATGTTTAGGTGGTTGCATGTTTAGTGGGTTGCATGTTTAGTGGGTTGCATTTTTAGGTGGTTGCATGTTTAGGTGGTTGCATGTTTAGGTGGTTGCATGTTTAGTGGGTTGCATGTTTAGGTGGTTGCATGTTTAGGTGGTTGCATGTTTAGTGGGTTGCATGTTTAGGTGGTTGCATTTTTAGGTGGTTGCATGTTTAGGTGGTTGCATGTTTAGTGGGTTGCATGTTTAGTGGGTTGCATGTTTAGTGGGTTGCATGTTTAGGTGGTTGCATGTTTAGTGGGTTGCATGTTTAGTGGGTTGCATGTTTAGTGGGTTACATGTTTAGTGGGTTGCATGTTTAGTGGGTTGCATGTTTAGTGGGTTGCATGTTTAGGTGGTTGCATATTTAGTGGGTTGCATGTTTAGTGGGTTGCATGTTTAGTGGGTTGCATGTTTAGTGGGTTGCATGTTTAGTGGGTTGCATTTTTAGGTGGTTGCATGTTTAGGTGGTTGCATGTTTAGGTGGTTGCATGTTTAGTGGGTTGCATGTTTAGGTGGTTGCATGTTTAGTGGGTTGCATGTTTAGTGGGTTGCATGTTTAGGTGGTTGCATGTTTAGGTGGTTGCATGTTTAGTGGGTTGCATGTTTAGTGGGTTGCATTTTTAGGTGGTTGCATGTTTAGGTGGTTGCATGTTTAGGTGGTTGCATGTTTAGTGGGTTGCATGTTTAGGTGGTTGCATGTTTAGGTGGTTGCATGTTTAGTGGGTTGCATGTTTAGGTGGTTGCATTTTTAGGTGGTTGCATGTTTAGGTGGTTGCATGTTTAGTGGGTTGCATGTTTAGTGGGTTGCATGTTTAGTGGGTTGCATGTTTAGGTGGTTGCATGTTTAGTGGGTTGCATGTTTAGTGGGTTGCATGTTTAGTGGGTTACATGTTTAGTGGGTTGCATGTTTAGTGGGTTGCATGTTTAGTGGGTTGCATGTTTAGGTGGTTGCATATTTAGTGGGTTGCATGTTTAGTGGGTTGCATGTTTAGTGGGTTGCATGTTTAGTGGGTTGCATGTTTAGTGGGTTGCATTTTTAGGTGGTTGCATGTTTAGGTGGTTGCATGTTTAGGTGGTTGCATGTTTAGTGGGTTGCATGTTTAGGTGGTTGCATGTTTAGTGGGTTGCATGTTTAGTGGGTTGCATGTTTAGGTGGTTGCATGTTTAGTGGGTTGCATGTTTAGTGGGTTGCATGTTTAGTGGGTTGCATGTTTAGTGGGTTGCATGTTTAGTGGGTTGCATTTTTAGGTGGTTGCATGTTTAGGTGGTTGCATGTTTAGGTGGTTGCATGTTTAGTGGGTTGCATGTTTAGGTGGTTGCATGTTTAGTGGGTTGCATGTTTAGTGGGTTGCATGTTTAGGTGGTTGCATGTTTAGGTGGTTGCATGTTTAGTGGGTTGCATGTTTAGTGGGTTGCATTTTTAGGTGGTTGCATGTTTAGGTGGTTGCATGTTTAGGTGGTTGCATGTTTAGGTGGTTGCATGTTTAGTGGGTTGCATGTTTAGGTGGTTGCATGTTTAGGTGGTTGCATGTTTAGTGGGTTGCATGTTTAGGTGGTTGCATTTTTAGGTGGTTGCATGTTTAGGTGGTTGCATGTTTAGTGGGTTGCATTTTTAGTGGGTTGCATGTTTAGTGGGTTGCATGTTTAGGTGGTTGCATGTTTAGTGGGTTGCATGTTTAGTGGGTTGCATGTTTAGTGGGTTACATGTTTAGTGGGTTGCATGTTTAGTGGGTTGCATGTTTAGTGGGTTGCATGTTTAGGTGGTTGCATATTTAGTGGGTTGCATGTTTAGTGGGTTGCATGTTTAGTGGGTTGCATGTTTAGTGGGTTGCATGTTTAGTGGGTTGCATTTTTAGGTGGTTGCATGTTTAGGTGGTTGCATGTTTAGGTGGTTGCATGTTTAGTGGGTTGCATGTTTAGGTGGTTGCATGTTTAGTGGGTTGCATGTTTAGTGGGTTGCATGTTTAGGTGGTTGCATGTTTAGGTGGTTGCATGTTTAGTGGGTTGCATGTTTAGTGGGTTGCATTTTTAGGTGGTTGCATGTTTAGGTGGTTGCATGTTTAGGTGGTTGCATGTTTAGTGGGTTGCATGTTTAGGTGGTTGCATGTTTAGGTGGTTGCATGTTTAGTGGGTTGCATGTTTAGGTGGTTGCATTTTTAGGTGGTTGCATGTTTAGGTGGTTGCATGTTTAGTGGGTTGCATGTTTAGTGGGTTGCATGTTTAGTGGGTTGCATGTTTAGGTGGTTGCATGTTTAGGTGGTTGCATGTTTAGGTGGTTGCATGTTTAGGTGGTTGCATGTTTAGGTGGTTGCATGTTTAGTGGGTTGCATGTTTAGTGGGTTGCATGTTTAGTGGGTTGCATGTTTAGGTGGTTGCATATTTAGTGGGTTGCATGTTTAGTGGGTTGCATGTTTAGTGGGTTGCATGTTTAGTGGGTTGCATGTTTAGTGGGTTGCATGTTTAGGTGGTTGCATGTTTAGTGGGTTGCATGTTTAGTGGGTTGCATGCTTAGTGGGTTGCATGTTTAGGTGGTTGCATGTTTAGTGGGTTGCATGTTTAGTGGGTTGCATTTTTAGGTGGTTGCATGTTTAGGTGGTTGCATGTTTAGGTGGTTGCATGTTTAGTGGGTTGCATGTTTAGTGGGTTGCATGTTTAGGTGGTTGCATGTTTAGGTGGTTGCATGTTTAGTGGGTTGCATGTTTAGTGGGTTGCATTTTTAGGTGGTTGCATGTTTAGGTGGTTGCATGTTTAGGTGGTTGCATGTTTAGTGGGTTGCATGTTTAGGTGGTTGCATGTTTAGGTGGTTGCATGTTTAGTGGGTTGCATGTTTAGGTGGTTGCATTTTTAGGTGGTTGCATGTTTAGGTGGTTGCATGTTTAGTGGGTTGCATGTTTAGTGGGTTGCATGTTTAGTGGGTTGCATGTTTAGTGGGTTGCATGTTTAGGTGGTTGCATGTTTAGGTGGTTGCATGTTTAGGTGGTTGCATGTTTAGTGGGTTGCATGTTTAGTGGGTTGCATGTTTAGGTGGTTGCATGTTTAGGTGGTTGCATGTTTAGGTGGTTGCATGTTTAGTGGGTTGCATGTTTAGTGGGTTGCATGTTTAGTGGGTTGCATGTTTAGTGGGTTGCATGTTTAGGTGGTTGCATGTTTAGGTGGTTTCATGTTTAGGTGGTTGCATGTTTAGTGGGTTGCATGTTTAGTGGGTTGCATGTTTAGTGGGTTGCATGTTTAGGTGGTTGCATGTTTAGGTGGTTGCATGTTTAGGTGGTGGCATGTTTAGGTGGTGGCATGTTTAGGTGGTTGCATGTTTAGTGGGTTGCATGTTTAGTGGGTTGCATGTTTAGGTGGTTGCATGTTTAGGTGGTTGCATGTTTAGTGGGTTGCATGTTTAGTGGGTTGCATGTTTAGTGGGTTGCATGTTTAGGTGGTTGCATGTTTAGTGGGTTGCATGTTTAGTGGGTTGCATTTTTAGGTGGTTGCATGTTTAGGTGGTTGCATGTTTAGGTGGTTGCATGTTTAGGTGGTTGCATGTTTAGTGGGTTGCATGTTTAGGTGGTTGCATGTTTAGGTGGTTGCATGTTTAGTGGGTTGCATGTTTAGGTGGTTGCATTTTTAGGTGGTTGCATGTTTAGGTGGTTGCATGTTTAGGTGGTTGCATGTTTAGGTGGTTGCATGTTTAGTGGGTTGCATGTTTAGGTGGATGCATGTTTAGGTGGTTGCATGTTTAGTGGGTTGCATGTTTAGGTGGTTGCATGTTTAGTGGGTTGCATGTTTAGGTGGTTGCATGTTTAGTGGGTTGCATGTTTAGGTGGTTGCATGTTTGCAATGCATGCGAATAGCAGACTTGCTGCAAGTGAGTAATATTTAGCTAAGAGAAATTAGAATTTTCAAGCGAATAACAGTCTTGCTGTGATAGAGATATTTAACGAAGAGAAACTAACAAAATCATCCAAGAAATGGGAAACACGTCTGGTTTGAGGTTGACCACCCAAAATTCGATTTGTCCACTTGAAAAAAAGTAATGGTTTTACAGATACGAGATTCCCAGCTGTGGTTAAAATCCACTTGAGGTTTTCCAAAAATAATGGCCATCCATATATGGAACACTTAGGTAGGTGATTTTTTATATTATTTGGCAGCTGATCATCTCAAGTGGTCTTTCTGGTGTGGTCCTAGTGATATCTATGTATATTTCAGCATTTCAGCTGTTCAGGAGGTTCTACTATCACAGGAGTAATAATAAATCTGTCTGCAATGCAAATATTTTTATTTGTTTTCTTACTTTCTGCATCTAGAGCATTTAATATTCACATTTACTTACTGTCTAATGTAACTATGGTAACATTCACACCAACTAAAAAATTAAGGATAATAGAAGGAGATGCTATTTGGTTTACCCCACCTACTCTGTAAATGTTCGTACAAATATACTCAAGGAATTCTATAAAACAGTCCTTAATAACTTCCAAGCCCCACATAGGTATAATAAAGTTTTAATAAAAGTACAATAAGGATTTCCTATTTAACTGTCCCTCATCTAAACCAAAATATAATTGCATCTGATGATAAAAAAGAACATGTAAAAAAAAAAAAAGACAATAGCTCTTTTCTATGACAAGAAATTAAGGTACTGATATAGCTTTTGAACCAAACAAGACTTTTTATTTGGCATCTTCCAGCCGTTTACGCAAACAGCTGGAAAAAGCCGAATCAAAACGAATCGAGGTCCAAATCGAAACGAAGCGGCTTTGCAACATAAAAAAAAATAATGAACAAAAAATGACTCATCATATGTTATTTTTTATGACAATTTATTTTTTTTTGACGACGACGAAAATCAATGAAATATTTTCTTTAATCACGGAAAAGTCATTTTTTTTTTTTAAGATAAATTGTGTTTTTCTTTAGAACAAAAACAATGTGACAACATTTTTACAGATGGTAAGGATTTTTACAAATTATTTTCGTTGTATTTTTTTTGATAATGGTACAGCTTTTGAAATGGAAAAAAAAACCCAACTAGGTAAGGTTTAGGGTTAGGGTTAAAAAAAAAGTTCAGTTTATGTTCAGTTGGCAGATTTTCTTTTGAAGTTAGTGCAGATGACGAAGAAAAAGAAGGGTAGAAGCGGCGTGCAATTTTTTTTTTTTTCGATGAGTTTATTTTCCTGAGAAAATTGGATCAATGTTTCGGGAGACAGAATCGTCTTTCATACAGCTATAAAATCTCATCTTCAGTTTAATCACTTTTCCTCAATTATCGGCTTCCTGCCAGGAATTGTAAGATTTACTCAATTTAAAGGTAAAGTTGTTGTCGTCTTCTCAAGCATTCTGATTGGCTAAGCACTTCGGAATCTTCCGGCTGTTTACGTAAATATCTGGAAGATGTCGAACAAAAAATCGGTTTTGTTTGGTTCAAAAGCTATACCAGTATCGAAATTAATTCCCTGCCAGATAAGCACAGAGAATCAGTAGGCTATTGATTCCAGCAGAGCATCTGGACAGTAGCTCATCACATCAACAGCTGGAGTCTTGTTGTGTCAATAACACAAAGCAGTATTAGGTGTAGCCATCTTCTTTTTGATAGCAGTTGTGAAAGTTATTAATAACAACAGTACATAATCTCATTTGAAGTTTAACAATGCTTTCAGGTTTTTTCTTTTTCTTTTACAGTATACATACATAATACCCTGTGGGTTTTCCCCCAACCCATCCCTCATAGGGGAAAAGAGCAGCTGTCCCAAACACGACCGTTCTCCTTCGCAGTTTAAAAGTAGGAGAAAGATTTTATCAGCTTATCTGACAGGTGTTTCTAGACTTCCTGTCTGTGATGTCATATCCTGACACATAGTGCTAGTTCAAAATTTTAATTTCTAATGAAATTTTCTCTTTTTCTGCTTACTCTCACCTTATGTGGAAGATACCGTTTTTAACATTATTTATACACATCTTCACTCCTCTCCCTAATAAAGTAGTTAAACCTACTTGCTGTAAACATGCACTAGGCTGCATATTTTAATGGTGCATGTGAATGGCAGACGTTGCAGGTGGTGGATGCTCTGCCAAAGGAAAGGAGGGACACAGAAGAAATTGAAAATATCTCTGATTGTGAGTTAGACCACACAGAAATTGTCTTTTGTTTGAAATAAAATAAGTGCCTCATTAAACAGGGAATCATGCTGAGACAGGCCTACTTGAGAAAAGTAATGTTTCTAGATTGACTCCAGATAAACCCTTTTGAGTGGACACTGTCTAGTCGTTATCTCTAGTGGATATCTCCAGTAGTCAGCTTCTGGGTGGTCAAATGGTGAACACTGAGAAAGATCAGAATCTAAGATTTCCGGTCAAAAGTACATATATTCCAGCCTATGGGCAGTGAGGAGGCAGAGCCGACCCTCCAGGGAGGGGGAGGCAAAGAGTTAGACATTTGAGAGTCAGTTGGTTTTCAGTGGTCTTCGGGAAGAGAGGGTCTGTTGTGTCGGGTTGGAAACTCATCGAAAAGAACTTATGTTTTTGTCACCGTCTGGTTTTCTGTTATTCTATTAGGCTTCCGATTTTATCAAAATTGGTTCAGTATTTTTTTTTTCGCTAAAATTTTGCATAAAGTTATATTTGACCATGAATGCAGAAATCTGACTGACAAAGATCTTTTGAGAAAACTGGTTTGCCCTCCAACCTATTGGCTCAGGGAAAAGTGTAGTATCTGTTCTGATACTACACTTCATCTTTTCTGTCCTCGGTTAGTGAAGGTAAAAAGTCCTTCTTAACTGAGGCAATTAAATTTTTTTTTGTCCCAATCCAGAGTGCCCCTTTTTGAGGGGGGGGGGGGGGGAGATGGATTTTCTCCACATTAAAAACCGATCTTGTGTCTAACTCTGCAAAACATTCATAGCAAAAACTCATCTAACTACAACCACTGTGAAGAATTTTCCTTTCTCCCTCTGTACCTTAAACTAAAGAAACTTCCATGAACAAAGTTTCTTTCCAAGAACTTCTTGTCTGTAAAATGCAATATTACGGGTCTGCTTCTCAGCTGACTACAACATGGTCGTTTTCGAGTCCAATGTTAACAAATTTTTGTCTCGAGCCGTACTCTTAAATAATCAAATACTGTTAATTTCGGCCATACTTTTCCAGTTCTCTCAGGATGTTGTTCCTCATCCAACTGGCAAACTCATTAGCTCTTATCCTCGAGTGGCTTTGAATCTTGATTAGAGGTGATTCGTTAACAGGGCTTTACAGAAAGGAGCTCATTCCTGGTACGTGCTCCTTTCTGCTGAAGCCAAGTAAATATGGACTTGTTTGAAGATAATGTTGGAAATGTGTTGAATTTTAGTTAGTATAAAGAAAAAATCACTTAAAGTCAAACTTATTTCATAAAAAGCAAAATAAATGATAATATGAAATACAATATCAGGCAACTATTGATTAAAAAAAAATAACAGAAATAAATGTTTACCTCATTCTCGTAGGTTTTGTCTTGAATCCGTATAGGAATGTCCAAGGGGTAAACGTAGACATATATCTGGTGATAGCAACTTAGACCCCAAGCACAATCAGGAGTGGCGGAGATTCTTTTGAAGTGTGATGTATATTCCGAACACGACTTGTTAACCTGTTGAACAAATTTGGCCTTGGTGAATAACGTGAACACATTGCCATCCCAGCTGACAAGCCAGAGAGGTGTACCAAGCATTGGCTAATTCCCATTGATCCTGGTAAAATACAAGAAAAGAAAAAAGAAAAAAAATTAAAACTTGCTGTTCAATGTTTATAGATGGCTAGGGGTCAGTTTGCGATGAAAGTTTAACATAATTTTTTCCTTTCTGAAAAGGCAAATGTATACAATGCACTGTTTCCTCCTCTACTCTACAAAAGTTTTACTGCATTTTATTTTTTTATTCGTTCTTTGCAATACTTAATAATAATTAAGTACCACATTTTCAGATGACAAATTTAACAAAATGACTTTTTCAATTTTTAGCTGTGCATTTATTTTTCTATATCAATTTAACATAAAATGGTCGCCAATCTTTATCTTTAGATGGCCGTAGAGCAAAGAAATCCTGTTTGCAAACCTCTTATTGGAATTTCAATCAAGATGATCGTTCTATGTTAACCTTACATGGAAAACTGATAGGCGCTTTAAAGATTTTACAGTAAGCTTTCAAATTAAATGTTTCGAAAGATTTACTTGTTAATTTTTTTTTTGTGTGCACACCTGTTTTTACTTCTACTGTTTGATTAAATATTTTCACACTAGTGTCACGTACACATTTCGAAGATGATTTAATGGGAAAGTAACACTAACACCTGTAAAGATGAGTGTTATTATTTGTCAATTTCTGATACCAGGTACCATAGATAATTAAAGAACTCCCCCATTCCTATAACTCTTTAAGACATGTCATATTAAAAACTTCTCTTATACTATAGTTCTTTAAACGTGCCACATTTCACTACAGAAAAATAAAGCTCTTTGTTTTCTGTGTTATTCATTACAGTAGGGGTGGGACGTAATGGGTGAAAATTTCAGATTCATGCGAGTAGTATTTTTTGTGTTCATTTATACATAAATAACACTAAACAATCAAACATTTTGAAAATTTTGCAAAATTCAGAAGGTGCAGGCCAAAAATAGCCGTTAGGGCTCCCCGGGACTCAAAATCCATCATTTTTCGGTGAAAAAGTGGTTTCATGCGACATTGCAGGTCCTAAAACATCCTCAAAAGCTATGAATGGATATAGATGGGTTTTCATGAATGTAAAATAGCCAAAAACTAGTGGCCTGCACCTTCTGAATTTTGCAAAATTTTCAAAATGTTTGATTGTTTAGTGTTATTTATGTATAAATGAACACAAAAAAATACTACTTGCATGAATCTGAAATTTTCACCCATTACGTCCCACCCCTAATTACAGTAAGTTGACTTTTTTTTAAGTTCACTGAAACTTAGTGTCCATCCTAATTGTTTACTTATGCATTCATTTGGCAGAAAAATTGGAATCTTTTATTATACTGAACTAGAAAAATACCCATCCAGGGATGGGTAACATTAATTCCCCAAACAGAACAGTTTTGCACACATTTACATCCCCTTAAAAAGATTAAAATAAAGATATAATGATACTAAACCTTATGTCTAGAATCCTTATTCTAATTTTGATCAAAATTCATTACATGATTTTGATTCTAGAAAATGTCTAAAATTTAAGGCCAAAGCTTAAGGGTTGTTAAGAAGCAATTAAAATTCAATGAATCTTATTTCATTATTGTCTAATGACTATAGATCAAATTCAATGCAAATATGATGTATTTGAATTTTCAAATGAGAGGTTGTACTTCTACCATGCCCTCTAAAACCCTTAAAATACTTTTTTAAAAAACTCTGAAATTTGGGGAATATTTATTAATTGATATCTAATACCTACTGTTAAAATTTCACAAAAATCGAAGGTATCTGAATTTTCATGAAGGGCTTCAACCCCCTTTTTGCCTCCTTTGCATAAAGCTAAATTAAACTCAATATAGCCAAAATATTTGGACACCTTATGCCTAGCAGCTGAGTTCCAAAATTCATAGTGATTGGTTAATTAGTTTCGGAGTGAATCCTGTACATACAAATACATAAACATACCTAACTTTATAAAGATAGAGATTATATATATATAATATAAATATCATCATAAATAATATATATTTATTATTTCTAACGTGTGTTTCTGTTTAAATATCTATATGTACAAATAGCTATTCTATTTCATGTAAGATTAAGGGAGATAATTCAGTATATATTCAAATAAACATCATCTGATCGAAGTATTAGTATTGCTTTTCATGTAAACAAGACAACATCTGAGTTTTTTTTCCAAGTGACTTTATTTATAAAAGTTGCAGGTAAGTTGGGAAGCAATAAAAAAAGACGGCTGTCAGTTTTGTTGGCACAGATACACAAGTGCGTCTGTATATATATATATATATATATAGTAAGCTATGAAAATATATTTATGGCAATTAAGCTACACGTTTCATCCCCGGGGGGAATCTTCAGGCTAAAATGCCGGGGATGAAACGCGGAAGCCTCTGTGTAGCTTAATTGCCATAAATATATTTTCATAGCTTACTACCTAGCTCTACTTACGTATCGAGCACTGTTGAAGTAAATACTGAAAATTGATACATAAAAAATTATATCTCCTTATAAAATTTTATGTGGATACATGAAATAGTAATTATATATATATATATATATATATACTTTAATACATTCTAATGCGTGCTTCAAAGATGTTGTCGATTTCCTTACTTAAGAAAAGCGCCAATCTGCGCATAACATCACCAGGACTACATTTATCCTAACGTCTTTAAGAACTTAAAGTCTCTTTCTGCTCATATTGTGATTCGACCCCTCGGGTTAATACCATCAAAATGAGGAGGAAGAAAAGAAGAAAAAAAAACTATAAGACAGTCTCGGCTGACAAAGTTGTTCTACAACGAAAGCGTGCAAAAAAAACAAACAAATTAAATAAATGAATTTTTCATTTAAATTACACGATTGTTGATTTTCAAAATATTTCACTTTAATACATTCTAATGCGTGCTTCAAAGATGTTGTCAATTTCCTTACTATATATATATATATATATATATATATATATATAATTTTGGAAGTTTTTCAACCATTAAAACTATATGAAAAAAACAAAAAAAAACAACACTTAGTCTCAAGTACTTCATTGCAAAACTACTTTGCTTGTAAGTACTTCAATAGAATGTGCTCCGATGAACTTGCTGCTCTGGTGCCCCTCCCCCCTCGACATAAATACACTAGACCAACCCGACAATCAGCTAAATCCCATCCATTCACTGTGGAGGTCCCCAGATGCTAGAGAGCCTTCTACTCCAATAGCTTCTTTCCTCGTGCTGCCGGCCTCTGGAATTCCCTCCCTGCTCCCTGTTTCCCTGACTATACCGACATGCAGAAATTTAAAACCAATGTGAACAGGCATCTCGCTGACCCCCAAAACTTACACCCTACTCCTCAGTTGCCTCTTACGTCTACAGTGGTGGCCTGCCTTGTTTGGTGTGAACTATGTTAAAAATAAAGAAGAAAAAAAAGTCAATTAACTTTTTACATTCACTATATTAGTTTGCTTCCAAGAATTTACGCTAGTCTTAATATTATTTAAGGGATCATCAGTTGTTTACCATGAAAAACTGTTTCGGGAATTCAAAAACAAAACAGTATTTTATCTCATGGCTATCCAGCACAGTTGATCAGACACCACTTCCCTTAAAAAACTAGAAAAAAAACGTTCCGGATATTAAATATAATGTTTTGTTTCAGATTAATTTTTTGCTAACTTATTTAGTTATTAAAAAATCTCCGCCTTGCGTGTGGTGTACGTCTGTGTCTAAGAAAATGTATTTGTTATTTACAACAGTTTGTTGTATTTTATAGTATTCGGACTAATCCATTACACTACTTATTTGGTTATTTATTGTTTTATGTATTTATATTTAGTTTCATTTTAAAATATTTAAAAATAAATATATATATATATATATATATACACACATACATGTATTTTTTTTTATATATATAATTATTTCCACAATCAGACAACGCCGCAGCTCACACAGACCATGAAATCCACAGACATGTAATGCATGTGGCTTTCATGGTTTGTGTGGGCTGTAGCATTGTCTGATTGTGGAAATAATTATATATCATCTCACATAAAAAAAAACGAATATATATATATATATATATATATATATATATATATATATATATATGGGGTAAGGTACACGATAATTCATGAAAATGAAATGTTGTGATGGACAAAATGTGTGAAAAAATGACAAACGGAAAACAAGTTAGAGTGCAGGAGCAAAAACAAAAACAAGAGATTATTTGACCGGTTTCGTTCGTGGAGAACGTCTTCAGAAAATGTTCTGAAGACGTTCTCCACGAACGAAACCGGTCAAAAAATCTCTTGTTTTTGTTTTTGCACTCTGTTTTGTCATTTTTTCACACACACATATATATAAGTATTAAATATCAACTTAAACCATTCCATGATTCAATAATTTCAGAACAAAAAAGGTAAATTTTTACACATTTACAGGAGTTGAAGGTAAACAAAGGTAATCCAGGCCGTTTACTCTAAGAATCCCCTTTTCATCATTCTTTCAGTTGAAAAGAAGATACACTCAAAAGCAATCTCGAGAAGATCACAGAAAAATGGCACATGGACGATCAGAGAACACAAAGAAAATGTCCAGACCCCCCCCCCCCCCCCCCAAAAAAAAAAGTCAAAACTAGTTAAAAGAAAAAAAATTATGCTCATAGAACTGTGAAATGTTTAAGGCATAAAATCCAACAGATTTTATAAAGTTAATAGTCCGAAAATCAAGCTAAGAACATTGAATAGCTGGTTAACTTCTTCCATTTTCGGCTCAGGTGTTTCTATATAAGACCTAAGTGAGTGTTGGAAAGCCATCAGTAAGAAGAAAGTTTCTCTGCTCAGTTTGTAGAAAGAGAATTGGGAGAATTATTAACCAGCAGAGCATCACCACGATCAACTAAGGGAAGAGTCTATACAGTGTGATGATGTATGGAAGTGAAACCTGGCCAGTGACTGTTGAAGACATGCATTGCATGGAAAGAAATGATATAAGAATGATCCAATGTATGTGTAATATCAGTCTTAAAGACAGGCTTAGATCTGATGACCCCAGAGGAAAATTAAAACTAGACAGTATAGTGTATGCAGAAGAGACTTTATTGATATGGTCACATTGAAAGAATGGATGGGAGTTCTTGGGTTAGTAAATGGCGGGGAAGGTCAAGGAAAACATGAGAGGAAGTGATAAAGGTAGATTTGAGAGAAAGAGGGATAAACAAAGAACTGGCCAGATATAGGTTAGTTTGGAATTCAATTTCTAAAAGCCGTACAACACATGCCAGCATGTAAAATTAATGTTAAGATTATTATAATAATAATAATAATATATAATAATATATTATAATAATAATGATGATATATTATAATAATGATAATAATAATGATATATTATAATAATGATAATAATAATCATATATTATAATAATGATAATAATAATATATTTTAATAACTAGCAAATATATGCTCCCTCCGGTCGCATATTTTTGCTAGGCTGCCGCATCATAAATGAACGCTCACGCATAAACCGATGGAACCCCAGTCATATTTCTTGGGTGGTTAGACATTGATTTTCTTTGTTTATGACCAAGAATATATTTAGTTGAAAATAAAGAAAAAAAAAATTCGACCCTACCCTGATTTTTGTTTTACCCTCCCCCATAAATAGAAATATTTTTAGTTTAAAATAGAAAAAAAATTTTTTGGACCCCCCCCCCCATACATTTTTTATTTTACCCTCCCCCATAAATAGAAATATTTTTAGTTAAGAAAAGAAAAAAAATTGTTTTTGACTGTCCCCCTCCCCACAATTTTTTTTTAATCCTCCCCCATACATATATTTTAACTTAAAAAGGAAAAAAAAAAAGAAAAACCTAATCCTAACTCTAAACCCTAATTCTAACCCCCACTTTGACCTTGACCCTAACGACGTGGTCTAAGTTAGCGCGGGTCCTAAACTGAAAAAGCACCAAAAAATCAAATACAGTGAACACGATTAGTTATGTAAATGCTCTCGGAAAGAAAGTTTACCTAAATTAAATTCATTAGAATATGTGTGCGTGTGTGTGTGTGTTTGTTTAATGACCTTTTTTAAATTAAACAATTTGATTCTAAAATCAGTTGTATAGTTTTCCAGTACAATGTGTTAGTTTTTTTGTTGACAGAAAAGAAAAAAAATCACATCTTTTATTTTAATAAATAAAACATGGAATAATAAAAACAGTTTGTAAATGAAAGCTTAACAGCATATAAGGTGAAATCAAAATCATAAATTCAGTTGAGGTCGTGAAAAAATGATAATATTGGATATGAAAGTATTAAAAAATCAAATACAGTAAACACAAATAGTTTTTTTAATTCTCGAAAAGAAAAAGTTTACCTAAACTAAATTCGTTATAATGTGTGTGTGTGTGTGTGCGTGTTTTTAAATAGTAATTTTTAAATCAATTATTATTTTAATTAAACAATTTGATTCAGTGAATTTGTGTTTTAAAACATAATGGCTAATAAGATTAACAAAATAAACAAACTCAGAACGTTTTAATAAAAAAAAATCAGAGTAAAAGTAGCACGGTAAATGCCAGCGTTTTGTTTACATTTTAAATAACGCGACGTCTTGCGTCCATACTGAATAATCAGAGGAAGAGAACCAATTCAATGGATTAACGCTGGCTGTTCAATCAGTTTCGTCATAGATATATTAACTACGTAACTCATTTCATGTATGTATATATATAAATAATAAAAGAAATAATTATAATTTACAAGTAAGCAAAATAGCGTAAATACATGTGGAAATCCGAAGAAAGCAATCATGAGTGTATATTTGCGAATACTAATTTATTAGAAGTTTAAAAGCAATTAATTATGTAAATTGAGAAATGCACATAGTGATTATGGCGGTTTTTGTAGTAGTATATAAGGAAGCTGGTGGACTAATTAAATAGTAATATTACTCTAATGGAGTTTCGGCTTCAGACAGACACATAATCTCCATTATTAATAGATGATAATAATATATAATAATAATATATAATGATAATAATATATAATAATAATATATAATGATAATAACAACAACAATAACAACTTTATTGACTTCCTGTATATCTTTTTTAGTACTAACTCTATAAAGTAGAAAGTGCACCTTGGGTTTAATTTCGGCAACCTCGTAACTCTCACTTCCCTTATTTTGTCCTTTAGTCCTCACATTCGATGAGCGATGTTTTAGACAAAGGGGGAAGAATTGCTGTTTTCTTGGTCAGAATCTATCCATCTAACACTTATCGTTGGCTAGTTTTTGATCTTGACATAGTATTTTTTTTTAGCTCCTTACATCACGTGGCTTCATGTCTTGTCTGGAGCGATTTCCATAAAAGAAAAAAATGTCCATTGTTAAAACAGAAGTCTTATTTGTATGGTAACTTTAACTTGCAAAGAAAAAAACTTTAAATGTTAATGGACTGATAGCTATATCCAATATTTGACCACAAAACTAGATTGTGTCACACAATACATATATTTAAGCAATGAGAATGAACATTATTCCAGCATTCATGAACACACTTTTTTTTCAACACAATTCTATTGAAGTTTATTGACAACTTTTGAGATTATCTGCCATCTGCCTTGTTTTGCTCATAATAATTGTCTTTATGCTCCATGCTCGTATTGTTGCTTCAGCGAACAAAAAATGACTTCTATATTTTACGATCCTAGCACTTGTCTTTTACCTCTTCACATGGATAAATGTAACGCTTGCCTTGACTTGAGTCATCCATCAATTGACGGTGAAACATTCACAAAGTTCGTACACTACGATGCTCGGTGCTATTATTGAACTTCATGATGCTTTACCGAATGGCTGATGTGGCACGTCAAATCTGCATATAGTCTGTAGCAGTCGCATATTCTAATTGTTTTATGTACTACTTCATTTTATGTAAATAGAGAGGTGTACCACTGGTGTGATTGGCCCCGCAACCAATGAAAAGCTTTGGCGTAGGAATACAAATAGTCGAACTATTCCACAGTTAGAATGAGTACACCGTCCGATGCGGTCGCATGGTGCACTTCATAAAGACTGACTGTTAGCTGTTTTAATTCCTTTTTCAGCACAAGCCAATAGAATGTATTTCTATGTAAAACTTTGATGTTATATGTTAATTCACTCTTCAAGTCAGATGAACCTTCTCAGTTCAACCAGGGGTGTTTACCCCACCCTATAGACCGGTATTGTCCTGGCCTTCGGGTCTTGATTTACGCCGGTCTATTGGTTGTCCATCCTGTGCAGTTCTAGGAGGTGCACCCTCCCAGGCTTTGCCTTCTCACCCTTTGAGAAGGGGTTAGTTTATTGCTAACCGCCTGAGGCGCCCCTACCGGGGAATGCCGACGGGGCTGCCCAGGCAATTTTTAAATAGCCAGAGTGCTCAAATTCTTGAGCGCTGGTTTTTTCCCCACTTTCCCGACCTTGTGTCACATCTTACCTTGTGGGAGGAAGATAAATAGAGTCAGATGAACCTTCTATTACAACCTACTTTAATTATAATGGAGAACGGATACCCTCCAGCTCATTATAAGTCCATGATACTCCAATAACTGGAGCAGTTATGCCTTCCCATTATGAAATATATATAATCATATGTTGCTGCGATGAGTGCAACTAAAACTACTGCTACTCATGGAATAGCAGGATTTGTAGTCATGGTTCACTCCTCTAGATCCACCGTGTTCTGTCTATGCCCATGCATATAAACAGGGTAACCTAGACTAGAGAAGGATGTGGCTCCTCACCACACACACACAGAGAACAGTGGTCCAAATAATCCAAATTATCAATCCTCGTTTGAAGGATTCCAAAACATTCATCAGGGATGTTTCTGAGTTTTTGAGATGAGGATTGATAATTTGTATAATTTGTATTAATCGAACTACTGTTCTCATCTTGAGTGTTATTCTCACATAATTTCGGCCGATGTAACCTCTGACCTTCTTCAGGTGTATCTTGTTGAACTCAGGTATCTGCACGTTTCAATCCTCAGTGCGGGCGATACTAGTAATTGCGAATTACTGAAGACTTCTACCCAGTCATGGCCGACGGAACAAGAACATGATACCCCTATAATTAATTAAAGGGTTCCGTTCGAAATTCTGTGCAGATTCCCGAGTTCGACAAGATACACCTGAAGAAGGTCGGAGGTTACATCGGCCGAAACGTTGTGAGAATGACATTCAAAATGAGAACAATAGTCCGAATAATCCAAATTATACAAATTCATTAGGGATGTTGGCAACTTTCACATGATCCCTTTTCTGGATATCTGATTATATTGGTGTTAGATGGAAATCATATTCCATCTAAAGACATTTTCTATGTTTAAAGGGAGATAACTCCTTTTATAGCTTGAAACTATCTGCCCTTGTAAAGAGACATAGGATGAGGATTATTTGCCCTTGGAAGAGACATGGCATTATGGGATAGAAATCCAACATGGATGATATCAATACGGTCTTGCAACATATATCAAATCCACTATCATCGTTGCATTATGTTTTAAAGAAATCATTTTAAATTTTTATCTCCTAAGAATCGTTTTGTGTCTCAACACTCAACCCACCACATCACAACAACTGAGTAAATCAATTCAAACAAAACAAAATCCAACGAGTCAAAAATACATTGCATCATGATTCACCGCATAAAATTCATGTCAAACAAATGTCAATTATTTGAAAAATCAAAAACTAAAAAAATTTCAATCTAACATTATGCAACATTAATAACATTAATACAATCCATGATTAAACGATGATGATAGTGGATTTGATATGTGTTACAAGACCGTATTGATATCATCCATGTTGGATTTCTATCCCATAATGCCATGTCTCCTCCAAGGGCAAATAATCCTCATTCTATGTCTCTTTACAAGGGCAGATAGTTTAATCTAAACTGCATATTATACACTAAATGGAAAGGATCTGACACCTTTTTATTTGTTATGTGAATAAACAGAATAATAACTGATTTTTGTCCATTTCCCATTTATAGTGTTTTCATAAAATTTAAATTGACCCGCAAAATTATCGTCCCATCAGTCTCTTCCCGCTCTTTGTGGTGACAGTGCAGAAAGAATAAGGAATAAGCGGCCACGACTAGCACTGGAACAGACTGGAAACTGTCTGATTTTGAGGCGACGGTCGTGATTATGTAAAATAGGCGCTTTTGGCAGTCCAAAAGAGCTGAAGAAAAAGGGGTGACATTTTTGCTTGAGGCAGAGATCTTTTTTGGACGCCACATAGCTAATGTCGTTGACTGTCGTCAGCAACATTATTTTGTTTTGGGCTGCCACTCTATTCGAAGGCTTACACCACCACTTAGTTGAATTGGGGCGAGTGCTGCTGCTAGTAAGAAAGAACGTCTTATCTTTTGTTTGTGAAGAGAAGAAAGAAGAAAATAATCCGGCACCAATAAAAAACGAACACACTGATTCTTCATGTTCTTTCAAATCTTTGAATCTAGGGATAGTCCACCACCTCGAAAATGCTAAACTTCTTTCTTACCAATAGTATGGATTACGGCAATCCTATTCTACTGTGGATATCCTAACGATCATCTCCGAACACTGGATAAGGCAGGTGAAGCTAGGGTGGTAGTGCTTGATAAATCCAAAGTCTTTGACAAAGTCTGGCAGCCCCTTTCTCATCTCTGCAATGTTGCATCTCTGAGCTTGTTTTACAAGTACTTCAACGGAATATGCTCTGACGAACTTGCTGCACTTGTGCCACAACGGAAATACCCCAAACCAACCCGACAAGCAGCAAAATCCCCCCCCTTCATTGTAGAGGCTCCCAGATGCCAGAAAGCTTTCTACTCTAATAGTTTCTTTCCTCAAACTGCTAGACTTTGGAATTCCTTAAACTTTTATTCATCCCAAACAAAGCATATTGTCACTAAAGCTGAAGGGGTTACTGTGATAGGGATCAGATTTACAAAGGAATAACCTGGGTGGAGAGTTGGGTGGCAAGATGTTTGTTCACATTACATTTAAATATCTATATGTTTGTACTGTCAGGGAAACAGAAAGGAATTTCCAAAGGTAAGCGGTCTGAGTAGAAAACCTGGCATCAATGAAGGGGTGGGATTTAGCAGCTAGTCGGGTGGGTTGGAGGTATTTACACGGCGGGTACAAATAAAGTAAGTTCATCGGAGTATATTTTGTGAAAGTACTTATAAGACAAGCACAGGAATGCAACTCTGCAGCGATGCAACAAGGGGTGGCGCTTAGCAGATAGTGCAGATCTATTAAGTTAGAAATTCTTTTTTGCATTCTGTCCAAGAGAGAGAGGCTAGTGGCTGGTGCACTAGCCAAGATGTGGCAACAATACTCCATGCACAGGCAAATGGTGGCTTTGTAGAGATATATACCTGTCGTGGAGCTTGTAAATGTAAATGTGATCCCTCCCCACTAAAACGACCTTGTATCATACTTTTTCACTCAAATAATAATCCTCTCCACTATAATAAAGACCAATGTGTGTTTATATATATATATATTTTAATAAATATATATTCGGTCAGTCACACAAAATTTAGCCAATAAAAAACTGCCAGACGAAACCATTTCAAGTATTTAGGTGAAGGGAGAAAGCAAATAGCAAGTCCGAAAACGCCTCTGTCATCTCAAATAAATTCGAAAAAAAAAAATCCTTCACTCTATTTCCATAATGAGACGTTTCTTCATTCCCCCCTTCTTTCTATACAAATTGAAACGTTATTTGGCAATCATGCAGTATAGTTAATAATCGAGAAATCAAAGAAAAACAAAATATACAACAACAACAACAAAAAAGACTTACTCTACCATTAATCCTAAATCCCGAGTGGGAGTGGGGGTGGGGGGGTGGGGGGTGCTAGTCGGATAAGAAGATGCTTTTTTTTTTTAAAAACATCGACCGTCATGTTTTATTGACTCGTGTTTGGCTAAGTCAAATTAACGATAACAAATTCAGTGATAATACATCTTGCAATCAGTTTCCATGCTTTAAAATTATACAGTTCGGTAGAAAATTAAATTTTAATACGTTTGGTAAAAGTTATTTGTTGCATTTTTTTCTCGATTTCCTGGCTGTTGACTATACCACATGATTGCTATTTTTTTTTTTTTTAACTTTCCCATTTGAGATGTTTTCTTTCCTTTTTATTTGTTTTTTGTTTTTTTACTTCACCGAGAAATTATTTTAAATGAATGTGCTTACAAACATTAGCGAAGCAATTTTTTTTTTTTTATCATTTTTGAAGGAGTGTGTACATTCTATACTCAAATAAATCAACAATGATACAAACAAACCCAAACTAATTTTAATTCTGCTAATGTTAACCATAAAATACTTTATTTTATAATCCACTTTCCTGCAATGCATGGAATTAGACTGATAGGCTTTATGATGAAAAAGCGTAACATTTTGTGTTTGCGACAGCTTATGTTTGAACAATTTTATTGAATTCATTAAGTCAATACAATTATGTTATCCTGGCATAGACACACATATAAAAAAGTTATTTCCATAATCCATTTGAGAATCGTCACTAATGCTAAAAAAAAAAAGACTGGGATCAAAGTGTCCCATCCCTACTGTATTTCCACCCACTTAAGTCCTTTTCCTACTCAGAGATCAACCTACTTGTTTTGGTTCTAAAGTGACACACACCGGAAGTTGTCTAATTTTTTAGGAAGTTTCAGGAGAGTCTTACTAACCAGTTTCTTATTGTCCCACTTTCCATTTTATTCCAATGAATTTCTATATACATATATATTTTCTTAACTGAGCTGTGAAACGTGCGTAAGATATGAAAAAAATTTTAAAATTGGAAAAAATAAACATAAATTTTGTTTGTAAGATGAAGGAAAAAATACAGGTATTCGTCGAAGTCAGAAAATGAGAAAAATAAATAAATATAAATTATGGTTATGGATTGATTTTTCCTTTGGTCATTGGAATAAGTATATATGCTCTGAAGCTTGTAATACAACCTCATTGAGCTTGCAATTTGAAACAATTTTGGAGATTATAAAAAGTATATACCTAAATATATACTTTTTATAAAAACTCAAAAATATATATCTATATATATATATATATATATATATATAGATATATATATACGAAAATCAGTCAGAAACCAGACAACACAATGCAAGAGATTTTTTTTTTTCAAATAAATGAAAACATCTATTTAAATCCAAGATTTTTCAGCTTAACAAGCCTTCTTCAATGGTTTACAATTTTTTTTTCATTATTGAGATTTAACAACATCGCCGCCTTAGATACCCAATATCTCCCGATGTTGCTGGAGAGACTTTCTTTTTTTTAGGTCCAAATAGTGAGAAAATGCTGGCATGTGTGTGTGAATATTAAATTCAATAGGACTACATCAGAAGCATCGGTTGATGAAAAATATGAAAATCAGTTAGAAACCAGATAAGATGCGAGAGATTTTTTTTTCGTGTATCTTTGGCGGCGATGTCGTTAGATCTCGACAATGAAAAAGATAAGAAAAAGATTTTCTGTATACCACTAAAGAAGTCTTGTTAAGCTGAAATTTTTTTTATTTAAATAAATGTTTTCATTTATTTGAAAAGAAACCCAAAAAAACCCAGAACATCTCTTGCATTGTGTTATCGTATTTTCATTAACCAATGCTTCTTATATATTCCTATTACATTCAATCTATATATATATTCCATGATAAATGCCAGTATACTGAAATCATATGCCCTTAATAGGGATAAGATGAAAATTCATATACACTAAATATACAAAAGCAAGGAAATTCCCAAATTTTTACACTTTTATTGTCATTAAGGGTATGCGAGCACAACAGGGCTATGTATTTTACTGGTAGGAATTTTTCTTCAGCGCACCTCACGCACTTCATTCACTCATGCATAGAGATTTATACTGTAGTGATGTGATAATGAAATGGCTTGGTTGATATGTAGTCATACCCTTAATGACAATAAAAGTGTAAAAATTTGGGAATTTCCTTGCTTTTTGTACATTTAGTGTATATGAATTTTCATCTTAACCCTATTATGGGCATATGATTTCAGTATACTGGCATTTATCACGGAATGTCACTACTTTTGTAAAGGCTATGCCTCAAGACAATGGTAATTTTAAAGTTTTTTTTTAATTTTCTGGAAAACTAAGGTATATGGTAAACTGAAATTAAAATACTATCAACTAGATCCTAGAACCTCTATCTCTGCCAAAAATCAGCTGAATCCATCAAATAGTTGATGAGATACAGGGTGGCACACACGTACGTACGTACGTACGTACACACGGATAACACAAAATCACTCCTGACCTTTCTGGATCTCTGGGTTTCCTTGACTAATGATGCTGAAATTCGACACACTTATAGAACCTCTCAAATAAAAATTTTGGGCAAAGTTTTAACTAATTTGGTTTATTGGTTTTTGAGTTATGAGTGATCAAAGAAATGAGATTTCTAGCATAGGTCGTTTTTGAAGTCTATTAAGGGATAGAGCGCTATCGCGCCTCCCTTGATAAATAATATTAAATTCCAATAATTGGAAATATTTTAAGTAGAATAGCGTCGAGAGTAAATGTGGTATTGTGGTGACTGCAATGATTCTAGTAAAGAGTAAGATAGAGAGAGGTTGACCACCAACCCTCTCCCATTCTCACAGTTGATGGCCTTGTGCTTAATTTGTTCAAATGTAACTTTTATATTTCACACTGAGGGAAAATAAAAGATTTTTAGATGCAAATGTTGTTAGTGGCAAATTTTATATCCATACAAATTATGAAAACAGCTGGACGTTTATAGTTCTAGTATGGAGATTAGTCACTAGGTTTCAATTAACAAGATGAATTTCACCATTGTTTAAACAAATGCATTTATATATGCAGAGCAAAATGCTCGTGTGTGATGAATAAATAAATGCAGAGCAACTTGTTAAATGAACACAAACCCTTATTGAAATCGAGGAGGTTATTTCTATACTAGAACCTACATGGTATTCATAATTTCTCCCAAAATACTAGAGTCGGCCATGTGTGAACCTGTGTTTGTTTGCGTTTACTGCACACACTGTGATCGTGAACTCATCTTTGTGAAAATTTTGTGCAAAATTTCGCCACTGACTGTAATGTTAGTCATGTGGTCTCAGTCACTGCCGTAACAAAGGGATTTTCCTTCTAATCACAACGCAAGTTTAAAACAAGCAACAATGTCTTATTTTGAGGTTACATGACACCCAGTTTTACCACCGAACGACATACTTGCAAAACGAATAAAAAGCTCTTCCAACAAAACACAAAGTCCTTCAGCTAAGGGCCCAGAGTCTCCTCTCTGTCTCTCAGAACAACAGGGAGCCAACTGCCCCCCGCCCTCTACCAATCTTGCTGGCCTTTTGGCTAAGATCAAAGTGTAGTATCTGTTCCCGTGCATACTACACCCCATAAACTGGTATTGTCCTGGCCTTCGGGGCTTGATTTATGCCGGTCTATGGGTCAGTCCTGTGCAGTTCTAGGAGGTCCACCCGCCCGGGCTTTGCCTCCCTCTTTGGGGAGGAGTGAGTTTATTGCTTACTGCCTGAGGCGCCCCTACCGGGGAATGCCGACGGGGCTGCCCAGGCAATTTTTAATGGCCAGAGTGCTCACTTTCTCGGGCGCTGGCTTTTCAAACTCCACTTTCCCGACCTGACCTTGGGTCACATCTTACTTGTGGGAGTAAGATAAAACTCGCCTTGTGCCTAACCTCCTGGAGAAGAGGTAAATAAATACCCATCTTGCTGGAATATATATATATATATATAGATAGATAGATAGATATTGGTCTCATATGGAGTAGACCACCTGATAATCATAGACTGTTTTATCACTGGACATAAAAACCTACTGACTAGGGAGTCCTGTATCTGGAGTGGACATTAATTGTTCCTGGATTTCAAGTGGTTTGATTTCTCAGCATGATCTCCCCCCTTCCGTTTAAAGAGGCAATAACCTTTCTAAGTGAAGAAAGCAAATTTTGGGTGGTCAAATCCTAAACCAGATATTTTCCCCATCACCAGCCTGTCGTCTGCATGCATTGCAACTATGCACCCTTCTAAACATGCAGCATTGCGCATGGTTACACATGGATAGTGGTCTATACTAGTATCTAAAAAAAGGGACATAAATAACTGAATTTAAAGCTAAGGCAATATAAATGGTAGATAATTTAGTTTTGCCCTAAATTATAAAAATTATAAAATAGTACAAACACTTGAACAATTCTACTTAATGTGTAAATAAATTATTTTTCCTATATATTTCTTGTTATGTTTTTCTGTACAAAAGGTCATAAACTTTAACGATTCCGGAATTTTAATGTTTTTGAGAAACTCGGTTTATATGCAAGATTATATTAAACTAGTAGGAAAACCCGATGTTGCTCGGGATTGAATGAGGATCACTACTATGCTCATAACACCAGATTACCTTCTTTGTTTTTACTGCCTGCTTCCTCCTGTTACGCCTCCTAATATAGTCGGAAAAAACTGAAATATTGTAAAACTCTCTGAATTAGTCCCTTATATATATTATTTAAATTTCATTAAAATCGGATATACTTATATAAAATTTAAAGGGAGTTCTGTCCCCATGAGTCACTTAGAGGCAGGGGCACGTAGATATCTGGCACATAGAGAGTAACGTAGAGATTCGGGATCATTTTCATTGTTTTCACTAGAGAATTTTATTCATAGGATATAAATTTCACCAAAATAGGATATATTTGAAGTTTTAAGGGGGTTATACCTTCATAGACCCCTTAGGAGTGCACTTAGAGATTTGGGAATGCTTCCATTGTTTTCATTAAAAAAAAAAGATTCTGGAGGTTGATGGTTCAGGTGATAATAACTAAGAATAATATCATAATTAACATTTCTACCCGGTCATGGCTGATGGAATAAGGACAATCTACCTCCGTGGATTAAATTGGGGTTCAGTTTAAGCTTGTTTGAAAGGACGTCTGCCCGTTCAAGGTGTTCCTTTGTTATTGTTGGCTCCTTATTAAGTTGAAGACTGGTGAAATTGTTTTTAAGTGTCTCGACATTGTGGTTATGTTGCCAATTTTGTGCTGCACTGATTTGAAATATCTTCTAGAACAAAATGTTCCTAACATTTGGCATGTCACTATTTTTTAGTGTCTGGTGTGAGTTTTTTTGTAGTTGTTTCATGTACAGAAATTTGCCCTGTAGTGTATGTGTTCTAAGCAGGGTTACGGAGTCGGAGGGAGTCGGGGGTTTGGGAAGGAGTCAGAGTCGGACTCATAAAAATGCTAGAAGTCGGAGTTAGAGTCAAATTTTTTAATCTCTGAAGAATCAATAGACAGTCTGAATATTATAAGACTTTAAAATAAAAGTCGGATTCGGATATTTTGGAATTCTAGAAGTCAAACCTTATACCTTCCGACTCTGCAACCTTGGTTCTAAGAGTCACCATTATGTAGTAAACCCTTCGTCCATCAGAATGCCACCATTTTGTGTGTGCTTCATCATCAGAATTTCAGCTAGAATAGTAAAACACGACTGCTAGTCCCCCAAATTTAATACAATATATAAACATGAAGAATCGAAAGGATAGAGTCTGAGTTAAATGACACAACAATATTTACATACTGTCATGAAACAATACCTGAGTGATGGCGTAACCTATGTCACGAACTGCTGGGCATCAATCACCTAATCTCCTTAGTGTTATACAGAAAAATAATGGTCTGAAGTAGAAATGATCCCATCGCACTACGGTTGAAGGACAGCTCAGTGAAATGGTCCTGTCCCATTGAAGGACTGGTCTAGTCAACAACTGGACCAGCAGTCTTAGTCAACTTAGCCATGACTGTAGCAGCTAACTATGTTGCCAAACTGTAACAAGCGTCCTGTTGTCAGACATAAAAATTGGATCAGTAATTTAATATAGACCTATGGCAGGGGATCAGATACAAGCCGATATCTGAAATGCGATCAACAGAGTTACTGGGGCTGAAACAGATACAACACTTTGAATTATTTATTTGCAGATAAAATTAGTATCATTTACAAATTAGGCACAAGGCCATCAAAAGTGTATGGAGTAGGGGGAGGGTTGTTGGTCTTCTCTCTATCCTACTCTTAACTAGATGCAACTTTGACCTATTCGTACAATCATTGTTTCTTTCATTCTTTCACCATTTGTTCATCATTTTCACTTTAGCAGTCACCACAATACCACATTTACTCTTTGGACTACCCTACTTAAAATGTTCCAAGTGGTTTATAATGAATTTTAGTTACAAAAGATATTTACAATTTTGTGAAAAGTGATGGGGAATGGTACAACAAAAATACCCCAAAAGAAAGAAAAAAAACAAAGAAACTGAATAAAATCAGGGGAAGGTTAGTAAGACCCTCTCAGCCCTTTCTAAAAATAGCTAAAAATTTCCGGGTTGTTTAGAACCAAAAAAACAAGCAGGTTCATCTCTAAATTGGAGTGAGACTCAAGTGGAAGCAAATGAAACAGGGGTGGAGTTTGGGAATGGATGGTGCCCTTCCAAGCTAAATACAATTTGAGGAGGCCAAGGACAAAATAAAAAGTGATGAGTGGACATATTGAATTATTTCTATTACCAAAAAATAAAATGGGGCAGTAGTCACTCATTGAACTAGATAAAAGAGCAGCATAATTAGGCTGGGGTCCAAGAAGACACAGAACAATGTGCGCTGTGCTCAGACAGGGAACACATACTCATATCAGACTCCCTTTTGTAGGCACAAACATGCAACTTGTACCAATCTTGCGTTAAATTCTATGGAATATAATCTTTTTCTATTACATCTAATTTTAATCTTAAGCTGACGTTTGAAGAATAAAATGATGAGAAAAGGATTCAATCCCATTAGATGTGTCATCCACATCACCATTCTAGTGACAATCAAGATTGCAAGAAACACTATTTCTTCATAGTCCATGACAGAACAGAACATATATGCAATATTCAGCAGTTACCAAATGCTCAGAATCTTGACGATTATGGTCATGCAGCCGGCCCAAAGCGATTTTCTGTTCGATTGTTGTCGAATTCATGCTTAACAAGCTGACGACAGTCGATGAACTAGAAAGGAAAGGTGAAGATGATGCAAACAGGAAGTGGACGTTGTAAAAACGTGTTTATTTGCAACGGTGAAAAATCACCTATCATTACTAACCAGCAGAGCATCATCACTGTCGACCATAGGAAGAGTCTATCAGGCATGTATATGAAGTGTGATGATGTATGAAAGTGAAACTTGGCCAGTCTGAGTTGAGGACATGCGTTGCATGAAGAGAAATGATATGATGAATGGGTAATAGAGTCTTAAAGACATGCTTAGATCTGATGACTTGAGAGGAAGATTAAATCTAGATAGTATAGAGATATGTGTGCAGAGCAGGCAACTTTTTTGGTTTGGTCACATTGAAAGAATAAATGAAAGTTCTTGGGTTAGTAGATGTAGAACAATTGAGGTAGCAGGGTCAATTGGCAGGGAAAGGCCAAGAAAAACATGGCAGCAAATTATAAGGATGGATTTGAGAGAAAGAGGGATAAATAAAGACCTGGCCAAAGATAGATTAGTTTGGAAATCAATTTCTAAACACGGTTACTTACGTTTGTCTTCTTTTGCGTTCGATTACAATATTTTGCTGTCATGCTTACTTTTCTGTTCTTGAATAATCGAATGCTATTTAAGATTAGAAACAAAAACAAACATTTATACGTCTACCATGGCGACAAAGACTTTTTCTTATTTTCTTTTCTTTTATTTTCTTGGGGGTGGAGCCAAGCCATATTCACGACTATTTAAAAATTATTATTAAACAAAATCTACCTTAATTTTTTTGAAAGGAAATACACTTGTCAGAAACAATTTTTTGCTTTGACTATCCATTTGTGACCTATTTGCGTTATACCTCAGGCCGACAGCAACAAGGTTGCTGTCAACATTTTTAATAAACAATGTCTGCTTTTATTATCAGTTTCTTACAAAATATACTCTCCATTAAACCTACCACTAACCCTTAGTCCGTGTGACAAAAAACAAAAAACAACCTCCCAACAAACTGAGAAGGAAATAAATAGAGTATTTTCCACCAGGACTTATAGTTAGTGGTAGGGTTAAGAGAGTTGGGCTTTTTTCCCTGACAAACGCTAATCTCTACTCATAATTCCTGATATTTTCACAATAAATATGAAACAAAAAAAAAAACAAGCACAAAGAATCACACAATTTATTTGCTAACTAATCTGCATTAATAAAATTTTATCCACAAATTTCTTGAAACAAATTAGTGTTACCGACATAATTTTTTGGTTTGGTATGGTTTGGTAGTTTTGTTTTACGGCATATCAACCCTTTTTGGGTTATTTAATGCCGAATCTGGTCATTATAGTAAAAGATTTATGCTTCAAGTTCTAAAAATAAAATAAAAAAGGGGAGGGAGAAAGGGAGAGGGGCTGTTGTTTTTGTTTTTGGTTTTGTAGAACATAATTAAGTTTTACAAAAAAAAACAAAAAAAAAAAACAAAAACAAACAAACAAACAAAAAACGTCAATGTAGGTGAATTTCGTCTCAGGGAGCCACAGGGCAGCCTGATCTGGTATCACCAGCATAATTTTTTAAAAAGGCAATACACTCGGGATATTAGTCAAAAATAATTTTTTTACTTTACCTATCCATTTGTGAGCTATTTGCGTTAAAACAATTACTATTTAATAGAAGTTATGAGCCTTTTAAGTTTGTGTAAATATCGATTCTGAGCACAGTAGCCATCTTTGTTTGCATTACTGACTAAACAAACATGGCTACTTTGTTCAGAATCGGTATTTACATGAACTTAAAAGAGCTGTAACTTCTATTAAATATTAATTTTTCACGCAAATATGTCACAACTTCATAGGTAAAGCAAAATAAATGTTTTTGAAATGATTTCACAAGTGTGTTTGCTTTAAAATAATCTATGTGGGTAACAGTGATGATTATCCCCCAAAATAATATTTGCAAAATAAAAAAAAGGAAACATCAGCACAATTCAGACACCGAATTAATAACGTGCCTTGCGAAGTCAGACTAAACTAATCGCTAAAATTTGCAAGCCATTTTTACAGGTAGACGCTTAAATATAATCTATTTATTATTAGTTTTATTATTATTAGTAGTAGTAGTAGTAGTAGTATTTTTGATACATGGACGATTATTATTATATTTAGTAGTAGTAGTAATAGTAATAGTAGTAGTACTAGTAGTAGTAGTAGTAGTAGTAGTAGTAGGAATTTCCAAAATAATTTCTTTTTTACCCCTAAAGATTTCCAGGGTGTTTACACACAATCAACTAAAAAAAAAAACAAAGTAGCATCTCTTTTATGGAGAGGGAGAGGGAGTTATTTAACTGGGGGTTCTCATCTACAATAATAGCAAGACTGTTTTTATCCGTCATTCAATCTGTCACACTTCGTAAGGTATTTAGGAAAACGCCTATTTTAAATACAACAGGGTCGAGTGATTTCCTTTCGTCTGTCACGCTCCTGGTTGAAATAAATTTACATCTTTAAATGCGCAAAATGAATGGACGTACTGTCACTTTTTCCATATCAACCCTGCTCTCCCTATTGACATGGCCACCAGCGATTAAATCATTTCCTGACAATTACATTTTATACAGTTTTTGACCTTCTAAATTAGTTTCCATTAAGGAAATACATATTTACATTGTACATTAAACACAAAGCCTCCATCCGAAACACACAGCCCAAAAGTTTGTTTTTACTTTTCTGATTGCTGTTTTACATTAACATCGTGAGGTCTGTGTTCGCTCCGGACAACCATAAGCAACAAATAATTCAATAGTTCAAGGTTGAAGCATGGAATTTCTTGAGTTAATCTGATTTCCCGGGCAACGGGGGACACGGGTCAGCTAGTCTACAATAAAAACCTTATTTGTTTTAAAAGTTATATTCTGTTTCTGATGTAAATTAAAGTTGCAATACTGAAAAATATCAAAAGTTTTACGTAAATCTAAAATACAAAGTTAATTTCTTTTGTATTATTGGTACTTCTACAGAATTTGAACTGAACTGTTCTTTTTTGTTTTTTTTTGTTTCTTTAAAAACACTAACCTTAATCTAACTTAACTATAACCTAAGTTTTAGATTTAGTTTGGCAAAAGTCGGTTAGATTCGGTTAAAATTCTGTAGAAGCATCGTATTATTTTTTTAAGGAGAAACTTTTGTGCTTTGCGTTGTTTTTGTTTGAGTAAGAGAAAGAATTACAATGTTTGAAATTGTCAACCTCCAACAAAAATAAATAAGTTATTTTGGGGGTTTTGTTTTAAATCAAATGCTTAATGGAAAAAGAAAATACTACACATACTTTGCTATATTCTTTTTTTAAAGTTTGTTACATTCCAAAACCAAAAATATAAAAGCCTTTGAATTCCACTTGCAATTCAATTATTTTGAACTAGCTCTCATACCCGGAGTTGTCCGGGAGTCCCTATTTACACTTGACTCCCCAAGAGGACAGAGTTAGACACGAGGTCGGTTTTTAATAAGAGAAATATCTAACTTCCCCAAAAGGGGCGCTCTGGATTAGGACAAAAATTTAAATTGTCTTAGTCTAGAAGGATTTCTCCTTCACTGACCGAGAACAGAACAGATGAAGTGTAGTATCCCAACAGATACTACACTTTGCTCTTAGCTAAAAGGCCAACGAATTTTCACTTTCATTTTTGTTTCGCTTTCCTTTTTGAACTATGCAGTTTTTTGTTTGTTTGTTTTTTTTACCAAATTATTATTTTTTTAAAATATGATTTTGAAAGTTAAATTTAATTATTACGGCATCATTTGCTAATTAACTTACTATCTGAAAGTGAACGAAATTGTCATAAAACTATAACTAATTTTGTTAAAGTAATTCTGTTTTAATCTCAATTTATAAAATTATTGGATGTAAATAGCTTCCAAAACTTTCAATGAGGATTTACTAAGAATTTTATAGCCAGAAATTACTTTCTATTCGACAGTTTAAATGCTTCCAAATTCCTTTCAAATTTCGAAGGGTCACGAAATAATTAATTCTTTTTCTTAACAAAAGATTAAAATGACCGACTTTTTTTACGAAGAAACTGAAATGCATTATGGTGGATTTAATTTCGTGATTAAATTACTTTTTTAAAATCGGACTTTTTTTTAAAGGTTATTTTTGGTAATTTATTACATTTTTATTTCAATAAATAACCAATTAATAAATAAATAACTAATAATGTGTAATCATGTAGAAGAGGGGATATATAGTATATATCCCCTCTTCTATATATTATATACACAAATCCACACGAGAAGTGGTAACACGATTTTTATTAATATAGAGATGTTAATGACGCGTAGTTCAAGTTCATCTCATCGGTGTCGGTGATGACAAGGAGGAAGGAGCCCCACACAAATTGGCAACACCCCCATTGTTAAAATTCAGTCAGTTAATTAATAAGGAAATAAAAGCCTAAAACTGCATACATAACCAATATATCGTTTTTTTAATGTTTGTATTTATTTATAAATGTATACAAGATTACATGAAATGAGTCGGGAGAATTACGAATGAAAATAACAACATATATATATATATATATATATATATATATATATATATATATATATATATATATATATATATATATATATATATATATATATATATATATATATATATATATATATATATATATATATATATATATATATATATACGGTCGCATTGAACTAAATACGAGATTTGCACACCTGTAAAGGGAAGGTGAGTAGTCTCATTGCAGGTTAGCACCGTTTCCATCAATTTTCTGATTCTCTCTAGCAGAATAATCAGAATACTCGATCTCTTCTTGATCGATACAAATAATGGATTTTTAGAAGTTCCGGGCCAATATAAAAATATAAAATATCAGTTTTCAACAGCAAGAAGCCTAGCTAGGTCATTTCTATTTTTTCCTTCTTTCTTTTCGGAAAGAAAAGCATAATTCTGAAAAGCAAATTTATATTATTTGGGTTACTGTTCTCATTTTCGGTGTCATATTCACAACGTTTCGGCCGATGTAACCTCGGATCATTTTCAAGTGCATATTTGTTAGACTTGGTGATCTTCTAGACGAACGCGGGAATATTTATGTTAAACGCGGGAACCTGTACGCACGTCGCACAGAATTTCGAACTGAACCCTTTTTTTGTTTGTTTTAATCTATGCAGAAAGAAGGTTAGGGGTTACATCGGCCAAAACGTTGTAAATATAACCACCAGGATGAAAATATCATTCTGAATAATACAAGTTATCACTCTTCATCTCAATTCCGAATCACTGAAAATCAAAGTAAAATTATTACAATCCCCCCCCCCCCGCACTAATAGTAATAGTCAGCCAGTAATTGATTATTTTAATGTAATAATTGAAATTGAATAAACGTCGAATTCATAGTTTATTTGGATTGCGTACGTTTTCAGCGTCACAAATTCTCTTTTCAAAAGACGTCATTGTAGTGTACTATTATTCAATTTGTAGTTTTAAAATTACTTTTTTAATTAAAAATTTAGTAACAAAATAAACACCTAATTACACATCGATTCTTTTTTAATAGAACTTAGTTTGTTTTACTAACTTTAATATTAGAAAAGAAAAACTTAATGAAAGATGGGGAAATGGGCTCTGAAATCATAAATACAGAGAGAGGACACAAGATGCAAATTCAAAACTTGGTAATAAGATATGCAAAACAACAAAACACGTTCTCTTAAAAAATGAATCGATATCAAATTAAATCTTCACGAATAATTTTACTTTGTTACTACATATTATGGTAAATTAGTCGTTTCCCAATAAAAATGGCAGACAATGAATCGGCTGCTTTTTTCCGACCTCACAAATGAGTAAGTAAACCCAAATAAATTGTTTGGGATTAATTTCAAATTTACCGTAAATTATTTTTAAGGAAATACAGCTGGGAAATTAAGTCCAAAACAATTGATTTAGGTTTATTTACTGCTCATTTGTGAGGTCGGAAAAAAAATCAGGAAAAAAAAACAGCCGATTCATTGTCCGCCATTTTGGCTGGGAAACGACTAATTTACCCATATTAAATTGCAATGGAAATTTAGAACTACAAATCAGATAAGCGCATAGAATGACGACCTTTTGAAAAAGAAAAATAGGGACTTTTAAAAAGTTTTTTTTTTAAACATTTAGCCCCAGATATTTACACCATTACATCAACATAGATCAAATTGTGAACTATTTCATCCGATATTCCCTCCAAAATGCCCCTTTATTTTCTGCCTCAAATTATTTATAAAATTATCTTAAGTTAAAAATACTAATAATCCAAAATATGGAAAAAAAAAAAAAAATTAAAAACGTATTTCAATAACTAAAGGCACCTGTATACAACACGCCTCCAAAAACACGTCATACATTTTATTTTGTGCAAAAATAGGCTCCAGGGAACAGCGTAAGTAGGAAGTGATCCTAATTTTACACGTGCACATGATTTAATTAGTCGTTACGTTGTTCACATACTAAACACACGCGCGCGCATGTATTGGAAAGTAGAGAACGTTTTATGTAAATGGATGGAATTAGGTGGGTTATATTACGATGGCCGTGGTTGTGTACGTTGTGTGTATATTAAAGTATAATTACTAATTATCAATCTAGACAGGAAATAAAAAGAAATAGAACGAAAAAAAATAACATTTATTTTATTTTTTACCTGTTTAACTTTGAATGTTATTGTATTTATTTATTTTAATAGCTGTAGCTACCCGGCGTTGACCGGGAGTCTTTTTTACTTTCATTTTTGTTTCGCGTTCTTTTTAAAATAGGATTTTGAAAGTTAAATTTAATTATTACGGTATCGTTTTGTCATTAACTTATTAATTGAACCAAATCGTTAGAAAACTATAATTTATTTAGGTTTTGTGAGGTCGGAAAACTGCAGACGATTTATTGCCCGCCATTTTGGTTGGGAAACGACGATTTTACCAACTATAGCTTTCAAAACAGTAATTTCATAGAATCACCCGCGTCTCCAAATAGGGTTAGGGTTTTTAGGGTAAATGCCCCAAATCGTTCTCATGGAACTTGAAAAACACATAAATTCACAAAAACAACAACAACAAAAAAAAACAACAACACCCGATTGGAAATGGGAGTGATTATATAAAATGATGACCTCCCAAACTTTCAATGCCTACATGAGTATTTATTTGCTAAGAATTTTAAAGCCAGTAAATTACTTTCAATTTCGAAGGGTCACAAATTCATTCTTTACTTTTTAAGAAAATATTAAAATGGCTGACTTGTTTACGAATACATCGAAATGCATTATGGTGGATTTAATTTCGTAATTATTATTATTTTTTAAAATAAGATTGTTTAAAGTTCATTTTAGTACTACTTTACACTATTGCATTTTTTTAATTTCAGTAAATATTCGATTAACAGTAAATAAATAGACATAATATAGAGGCGGGAAATACATAGACACACGAAAAGTGATAACTCAATTGTAGAGATTTTCTTCCGTAATTATTAGATTTACTTTTCCCTTATTCTCTCAGTATTCGCTAAGATTCTCAACAAATAATTGTAAGTTTATAGAATCACTCCCGTCTCTTCAATTGGGTGTTTTTTCTTTGTTTTTTGTTTTTGTTTGTTTGTTTGTTTGTGTGTGTGGTTTACTGGGTTTATTTTAGAGTGCATTGAGAATTGCTAACCTTAACCTTAAAAACATGCGATTGGAGACGGGGGTGATTCCATAAAATAACCCAAATAATACGCATAAAAATTTACACGTTCATTTTTTTTTTTTTTTAAATTTACAAATATTTCTTTGCATATTCAATAACAGTAAATGCATTATCACCATTAAACTTAAAGTTACTTACCACTGACTCTTTATCGGTCGGTGTGTCCCGAGTTGGTGGTCGACTCTGGTGACCCTGGACAAGTGTTTATGAAGACGAGAGAGAGAAACGTACACTAGAAACGTATTACAACACACAACATTATATTATTATTAGTAGTAGTTGATAAATATATGTCAATAATAACCAACGGATCCGCCGTCACGATCCTTCTTCGTGTCTTTTTTTCTCTTTGTTTTTTCGCAGACTATTAACAAGAGAAAACATAAACATGAATAATGTAGTATCCTTTCGATGATGGCGGTCAGTTTAGTTACACTTAATAGAAGAAAACAGCAACGAGAGAGAAAGAGAGAGAATTCCAGGGCAAAAGCTGCAGTAGTAGAAGAAGTAATAGTAACGATATACTGCTACTCGTTTTTCATGCAGCCGCAATAACAGTAGTAGTAGTTGTTGTAGTAGTATTATACACCTCTGACGTAGGGGACAGTAAAAGAAGTAGCGATAGTTTTCCGGTTCCACCATATCGTCTTTCCATTATTATTAATCGTAATGATTTTATAAGTACTTGACTGAGAATGAGCACTTCTTAGAGATGAGGAGCACTTGCATGTGTGTGTGTGTGTGTGTGTATGACTCACACACACACACACACGCACGTCAAGTGCTCCTCTTGTATGTGACTGACACTGGCTATATTTGCAGTATATTATTTTTTTTGTGCATTAAAAAAAACAAAAACTATTTGATACAAAATGGTATTATGATAATACCATTTTGTATCAAATAGTTTTTTGTTTTTTTTAAATGATAATACTATTATCGGTTGTGGAAATATCGGGAAGCATCCAATATTGTTTGCACATAGTAACATACCATTGATTTTAATGGAAAAATTGGCACTTGTGCAGTTTAGTAAACAGCGGCAGATAACCCACATGAAGTAACGACTAATAGATTAAAACATTTTAATACATTTATTTATTTAATAAAATAGTTTCTAAAAGAAAAACATAGTAATAAAATAAAGTTTATTTTTTAATAAAGTAACATTTTTGCCAAAACATCGTGAATAAAATATACTTTTATTATTATTATTATTATTATTATTATTCTTATTATTATTATTATTATTATTATTATTATTATTATTTTCGTTTTATAACATTTTAAATTATTTTTAAAAAAATCACTGTCAATTTCAGAAACTACATTTTATTACAATGTTTGCGCCAAAATGTTACTTTATTGAAAATAAACTTTATTTTATTACAATGTTTTTCTTTCAGAAACTATATTTTATTAAATAAATAAATTTATTAAAATGTTTTAATTTATTTGGTCGTTACTTCCTGTGAATTATCTGCCGCTGTTTACTAAACTGCACAAGTGCCGAAAAACTAATTAATACCCCAAAATTTTATATATATATATATATATATATATATATATATATATATATATATGTATATATATATATATATATATATATATATATATATATATATATATATATATATATATATATATGCAGCATTGTATATATTTATATTTTTTGACTTTTAGAATTTGTTAAAGATAGCTAATTTTGGGACTTGTGCATTTTAACATCTCCGGCAAATTAATTGTTTTCATTTTAGGAGAGTTCCGTCCGCGACAGAGGAAAAGTTAACAAAACACCTCCCCATGTTAAGAATGGTTTTCTAAATTTGCTGGGGGGTGTTAACATGCACAAGTGCCCTAATTTTTCTAAAAATAAAAAAATATATTATAAGTTGTCGTCGTTGTCATCATCATCATCATCATCATCATCATCATCATCATCATCATCATCATCATCATCATCATCATCATCACTATTATTTACAACTCGCACGTGCATACGCACACATCAGAAGAGTGTGCTGAAGAGCTGGGAAATATGTTGTTACTCGCATTCTAGTAAGTCTGCATCCACTCATTAAACTGGTATGAAAGAAAAAATAAAAGCAGGTCGTAATTAAAAAAAACAAAAAACAATAATTTATTTAATTAAAAAAGTTAAACACTTTTCGGTTAAAGAGAGCATTTTTCAACAAAAAATTAATTGTTTTTTTAGTTTTTCTTTTAGTCATTTGAACTATTTGAGTATTCAAACCCGGCGCAAAATTACTTTTTGTTTTAATAAAATCACTTATTTCAGTTTTTAAAGGAGCGGGCAGTTTGTAGAATCCCTGTTCCAGCAGGAGTAGAAAAGAACAACAACAGCAAAGAAACGATATCTCTGTAAAATATTCGATATTTATTGGTTGAAATACTTAATACTGATTGGTCAATTCTATGAAAATACTCAATCTCGATTGGTTACCGATACCAAATTTCACCCAATCAGAAATAGTCGGTCTGGGAGCCTAGCACCTGCCAGTATTGACAATATAAGCAACGAGAGACTCAAATTGCCAAACGAATCCTTGCCAATCATAACACTACTCTTTGCAGGCAACTAAATGTAATCGTGGCTGCTTGGCTATTGGCATCTTGGCATCTAAAGACAACACAAAGAAGTGGGTTAAATACATGTTTACCTTAACAAACGACAGCACAATCGATATATATATATATATATATATATATATATATATATATATATATATATATATATATATATATATAGCACTAGATAAAGTGAAAGAATAAAATAAGGTGCGACTCAAATTTTATTTGCATTCAATGTTCAAGCAAAGTCCTTTAAAGTCTTTAACTCATGAGTTTTCAAAAAAAAACTTCTCCTATATATATATATATATATATAAGTAGACTTGATTTTTACCCTGTACTTTTGGCGAGAGTAAGAAAATAACCACATGCATCATAGGCTACTAAACTCACCACTCCATTCACTATATTCACTCGGGAGTGTTTCAAGAAATTTATGACTATTTTCAACATCTAACAAAAAATGCTACTTTTAGACCTCCATCACAGACTCTCACAAAAACATACTCCATACAGATGGTAGCAAAAAATTTTCCCTCTAATCTTTATCTACTCCTCCTCTCCCACTTAAGGCCGGTAAATAAATTACATCGGATAATTTATAGAATCATCACCGTAAATATCTCATTTCATTCTTCTAATAATTTCATACATAATATACAAGATTGCTAAATTAATTATTAACCGCTCCCTGATATTCCTTAAAACTTACAGAATATTAGATTACATATACTTACCTATTGTCCGTCGTTACTTATAACTATTAAACATACACTTAAATTCATTCCAGAATTTCCGGTTTACATTAACAAACTGAATAAATTATTTCGTACATTGATTCAAAATGCAATTTTATCCATAACACTTTTACGGCTTATAACTCACAGCGTAATACAAACAGCGGTCCATGGTTAAAAAACATCCAATTGCTCATAGAAATCTTATGGACACATGTAATAGCTTTCTTCCACGATACTGACCAGTAATAAAAACACACACAAAACATAAATTGTTTCAATTTTGACCATCTGTACTTATCGAACATTATTCAAACAATCGCAAAACCTCACAATACATTATTATTATTATTATTATTATTATTATTATTATTATTATTATTATTATTATTATTATTATTTAAAATTCGATACTTTGCGTGATTTTTATTTTAAGTAATTTCTAATCATTTATTCTTTTTCTTTTCATTTTAACTTTTACCTATTATAACCATCCGCTCTCTATGTCTCACTCTTTCTCTCTCTTTATTTATTCATTTATTTATTTACTTATTACAATAAAATAAAGAATCTCTTCTCATAGTGAAGAAGAAATTCTTCTAGACTGCGTCAATTTTTACTTTTTTCTCCAATAGATGGATTTGGGACCCACCCACCCAAAAACTATCTCTCTTCATTCCTTTATTTACTTACTACAATAAACAAAAAGGTTAATTTTATTCAGTTTATTTTTACTTATTCTTTTTTAAGTTTCAAAATATACTTAACTTTACAGTGTAGTATCTGTTACTTCTCTTCTCGGTCAGTGACGTACTAAACTTATTATTTTCTCTCCTATGTCAGTGAAGAAGAAATCCTTTTAGACTATGGCATTTTTCCTCCCAGGAAATAGATTTTCAACACATTAAAAACCAACATTGCTTTTTATGGTTGGTAAATTCATTCTATAATAAAAAAGGGCACTTCGGATTGGGATAAAAATTGTATCAGTCTAGAAGGATTTTTCCATTATTGAACTTGGAAACATTCATGCATGTTTTTGGATCACATTTACTTTTTTTTTTTAGGGGGGGAGTGGTATTTATTTTTACAAATAACCCGCTACTTAAAATCGTAGTGGGGAGGGGCCGGTCACACAAAACAGAGAAAAATCTATTTTGTTTAATTCAAAATATTGATAAATCCTACTTTAATCACCTAAATTACTTACAAGGTTCTTTTCAACTTTGTTACAAATTAATACTATAATACTTATATATCTCTCCGGCGCAACGCCGGTTCACGGGTCCTGCTATATTATATAATACATTATTTGCCTCTTTATGGTGCTTATGCAGTTTATGGACCGGGCTTACTTGCCTCCACACGAGGGAACAGTTAGACAAAAGGTCGGTTTTTAATGTGGGAAAAATCCATTTCCCCAAATAGGGACACTCCGGATTTGGACTAAAATAAAAATTGTCGCAGTCTAGAAGGATTACTCTGAATTACAAGATTGCAACAACTAACCATTAATATTGTGGGGTCTATGTTTGCGCTGGTCAGTCATAAGCACAAAATAATTCAATAGTTACAGATTTTGCAAGGAATTTCTGGAGTTATTCGAATTTCCCGGGCAGCGCCGGGGTACGGGTCAGCTAGTATAAAATAAAGAAACAAACAATTAATACATGTCCCAAAACAATTGAACACCCATAATTGTTACTTAAATAAGGAAGTAATGTGGAACGCACGAATCGGTTTACTTACAGTCAACACATTGGGACTTTCTGGAAGGACCAGGTCTGAGAATCTAAAAAAGGTCGGCTTCACTCCGGGAAGGGCCAACAAAAAAGAGGAGAAAAATCAGTGAGATTTCTCAAATCTCGCAAGAACTAGGACAAGGTCAAGTGTCCGCCGAGATCTTGAGATTTGACCCTTTTTCTAAAGGAATTAAAGAAGATATACTCTTGAAAGGAAGTAACTCTGTCATCCCTACAATAGTGACAACTTATACGCAGTCTCTAGAACTCACTTGCATAGAGGTCTACACACATAGTGACAAAAATAACACTTTCTTCGGCTAAACCCTTTGAACCTGGAAAGGGCAGTAACTCCAATGACCCCTTTTATTTTAAATATAACTTTTGGGGAAATTCCATTTTGATGGTTACTCAAATGTTTCGACCACCACCTCTGAGTTATGAGGTGAAGCCGAATTTAGGGTCTAGACCCTTTGAACATTTCTTAACTCTTTACTTTTAGTTGTTCCATGAACTCGTAAATAAAGTTGATATATTATGTATGGATAGACTTTGTCATTACTTTTGACAATGTCTCTCTCCGCATCACTTTTAAAATGTAACATAAATAGAACCCCCATGAGGAAGCGCAGAAGGAGACAAAGACATTTGTAAAAATCGATATGTATATTAATAAATATTTGAAGGTTAGTTACGAATACACAAAGATCCCTATAGTAAATTGTTCTTTTTGTTAGGAAAAAAGAAATTTAGTTGTCAGGTGAGCAACTGTAAAATCTATCGATAACATCTATTTTAATGAATTCCGATCACGTCGGGGTCACCAGTTTATAGGAACGAATCTTTGTATTAATTACAAAACACATACTATATTTAATATGTATAGAAAATAAATTTAAAAAACATTTGTCAAAATAGATGTGTATTAATAAATATTTGAAGGTTAGTTACGAATACATAAATGTCCCTAGCGTAAATTGCCCTTTTTTTTTGTGAAAGAAGAAATTTAGTTGTCCGGTGATAAACTGTGTGTGCAAAAGCATATTTTAGCAGGTTTTATGTGCGCCACGTGGTTGATGTGATGCCATAATATTTTCCACCATACCGAAAAGACGATCTTAACCTAAAGGCAGGAAGTGGGAGAAGGGGGTTGTCGTCACGCCAATGTCGAGTTGATAAGTGTCTCTTCGTCAAATGGGCAAAAGGCTGTAAGTAGTTCGCCAATAAGTTGTTACTATGCCAAGCCGCCTGATTGGCCCACACTTGACCAAGTTCAGCTCCACATAACAACTCTCCGTGCACAGCAAATAGTCTGTTACTGCTACAGCTGAACCTGGAAAGGGCAGTAACTCCAATAGTCCCTTTTATTTTAAATATAACTTTTTGGGAGATTCCATTGTGATGGTTACTCAAATGTCTCGACCACCACCTCTGAATTATGAGGTGAAGCCGAATTTAGGGTCTTCACCATGATCACAACATTCTCAACTGCCACCTCTGAATTATGAAGCTAAACCGGATTTAGTGTCTGAACCTAGATCACAGCATTTTCGACCGCCATCTCAGACTTAAGGGATGTTTTTGTCCTCATCATCAAGTAATCAAATTGCTCATCCATTATGTTCGGAAAATACCGTTATTTTTCTTTTAAACTGCTTACTTCATTTCCATTCACTATTTTAAATTCAAGATTAAGTAGCATTGCTTCATATTCTTTATGACGTCATAAAATGAAAGTAGGGAAACTTTTTCTGGAAAAGCAAATTTCAAATAGAGACACACCCTCCATTCCTCCACCATACAATTGTGCGTATATCCAAAGGTTACCTGTCTCCAGTGGTGTACAGAAGTCCGGTGATGCCTGGCACCAAATCCTTGATTGCATGCCCCAAAGACTCAAGTATAAGTCCTAGTACTGAGAAATAGCTATTTCACTAAATAAAACTTTAACTTGTTGTGTCAAACTTAAACTTGGAGGTCTACTGATCCATTCTGCCTCGGATTCCTCACAGACCTGACTTGACGAATAATCATATAAAATGGTGTCAGAAGTATAAAAGAAGCCACGATTTTTACTACCTTCCCACCAGCGGAAGTTGTGACACAAGGCCGAGAGGTGGAGGAGAGGAAAAACCAGTGCACCCGAGGTGGTACACTTTGGCCCACAAATTTTTACCCCACCTAATAAACCAGTATCGTCCGGGCCTTTGGGTCTGGATTTACGCCGGTCTATTAGGGGTTGTTGGTCCTGTGCAGTTCTAGGAGGTGCACCCTCCCAGGCTTTGCCTCCCCTCTTTGGGGAGGAGTAAGTTTATTGCTTACTGTCTAAGGCGCCCTACCGGGAATGCCGACGGGGCTGCCCAGGCAATTTTTAAATGGCCAGAATGCTCACCTCGAGCCCTGGCTTATCTAATCCCACTTTCCAGACCTTGTGTCACATCTTACCTTGTGGGAGGTAAATAAATAAAACACTTTGGCCCACAAAAAATAGCCTGAGTAGTCCTGTTACATTCCACCGTAGGGGTGCTTTAGTCAATTGGCAATAAACCAACCCCTTTCTCAAAGAGAGAAGATAAAGCCGAGGAGGATGCTTTTCCTACGACTGATCAGGACCATATCTCACCCCGACAGAGAAGGTCCAGCTGAAGTCTCAGTTAACCAAACTTTGTCAGATCGATTGTCGAGAACGTATCCTCGAGTGATATAAGCCAAATTTGGTAAATGTAAAGATCGACGGTCTAAACAGAATGTGATAAAAAATTGTGTATAGACGATAAATATTATTAAATGAGGAACCATTTAGTATTATGCATGTATTCTAAATGAACTTGAAATGTGTAAATAAGCTAGAAAAATCGAGATTTTAACAAAATGTAGTTTTATGGGATTGGAAGTGTTCTTGTATTGCTCATGGAGCCGTGTTTTTTTTTCTTGTATCGCTCTAGACAAAAAAGTTTTTAAACATCTTTTTTCCCCCTATTACTACGTAATACTACATTGATTTTAACTCCAAAATGTTCTTAATGTCATAGTTTTTAGAAAAAATATATATTATTGAGTATACACTAATTTTATTCGAATTTTTGAAGAAACTGTTGAAACTCTCGGTCTTTATATTGACCGAAAAGTTTTGGTGTCGCCTCTGTCCGATATAAGAAGCTACTGTTCCACAAATATATAATAATTTCTACAAATATGGATGTCTTAACACACCGAAAAGATCTAAACTTTCATAGCAATAACCTCGTCATCATAGGGAGAAAATGACGTGAAGAATTTTTATTCTTCTTTAAAGCGACAGAAGCTGACACTAAATCAAGTAAGACCAGTAGGACAGTATTCCTCAGATATAAGCACGATGTTATATTTTGTTTGGGAATTTTTTAGATGAGGATTAGTATTATTTTGATTATTCGGACTACGGTTCTCATCTTGGATGTTATTCTCACAACCTCCAACCTTCTTCAAATGCATCTTGTCGAATTTGTGAAATTTTATGTTGAACTCGGGAATCCATATGGAATATGAAACTAAACCCTTTATTTAATCCACACAACACAATGGATAACGTTGTTTAGTAATAATCAGTTCTAAGTGACAGTCTTCTGGCGGTTGAAGATTCAATCCTCACTACAAGCGATACTAAAAAAGATTGAAATAAACTTATTTAAGATTTCTACTCTGCCGTGGCTGATCGAACAAGAACAATCTACCTCTGTGGATTAAATAAAGGATTCAGTTCGAAATTCCATATGGATTCCGGAGTTCGCCATGAAGATTCCCGAGTTTGAAAAGACGCATCTGAAGAAGGTCGAAGGTAACATTGGCGGAAATGTGAGAATAATCTAAATAATATAATGTTATATTTATTCAACATTTTGTTTAATAATCAAGAAGAAAGAGCAAACTTAAAACCGATATTGCCTAAATTTCACATAAACTGTCAGTCCCCCCCCCCTCCCAAAAAAAACCTTTGTTGACTCAGTGTGAACTTGTATGCATGCGTTCACTGCACTGGCCGTGATCGTCACACACGTTGTGCCGGTCAAAAGTTGTTGTTCAATTTAGTCTGTGCTGCAACAAAGAATTCTCATCCCAAGTAAAACCATGAGTCAAGTTTATAACAAGTAACAGGTTTATTTGTTGGAGGTTACAAAAGATACTCATGTTCTTAGGTTGAATGGCAGACTTGCAAAATGAGATCTTTTACCACGGCAAAATAAAGTATAAGTCTTTCATTTCACAGAGAAATAAGATTCTGGGTGGACGGATATAAAATCAAAGACATTTTCAAATTTCTCTATGCCCCTCCCTTCTTCCTTTGGCCGACCATCTATCGTCTGCCATTCACATGCACCACTAAAAAATGCAGCCTACTACGTATTTAAATCAGTATATTCAGAGTTATTGACCTTGAATCACATTCAAGTTATTGCCTCTAAATTATACTATGCAACAATAATTTTGAAAACCAAAAAATATATATAAATGTGTTAATTTAGAACTGGATATTTTGCCTTTTTCTGGCAATAGGTTTGAAGCTAGCAGATGTATCCAGCTCAGCTCTACATTTTTATATGGTTTTCACACCACTGACACCGTGCTGTCAGATCTCTCTTCATGGCATTTAGGACGGGACTCCCAGACAGCTAGCTATTTCAGAATAGTTCTTTTCTCCTGGTAAAAGAATTTTTATCAAAATAGTTCCCAGATAATATCAAAGTAATTTATATTAACTTTGCATAACCCATACATTCTCTATAATTTGTTTTCCCTGGCAATACATGTTATTTCAATTTTACGAAATTTTAACATAGACTCGTAATTATGTCTGTAATTTGCACCTCTTTTCATGTATCATGTTGCATTATCTCCCTCTTATGTTGTCTTTAACAAACTTTCTCTGTGAGAAATAAGTTGTATATGCAAATTCAATCATTTCTTTATTATTATCATTTGTCCTCATTGTCTTTTTCTCTTTATATTCTGACTTTGTGTTATTCAGGATAGCACAACATGTTCACTTGTTGGAGAAGCATGCATCGCTACCCAAATATAAAAATTGGAATATAAAATGTTCTAATTTCATACCTATCTTCAAGATATTCGAAACAGACAGAAAAACAGAAATTTAACGATTATATCAGATATTTGATATAGGAGAACAACAATGTGAATTCAAAAAATGAATGCATAATCTGATGAAAGATATTTTGATATCCTAATTTACCTGATTCCATCTCTTTCCTTGCTAAGGATTAGAGTGGATTAGAGGCAGGAAGATTAGTAATGTCTTTGTGAACCCACATCTTCATATATTTGTCCACATGGTTTTTGAAGCTGTTGATTTATTCTGCATTCACTGCCTCCTCAGGGAGTCTGTTCCAATGCCTTATGGCACGTACATTAAAAGAAAATCGGTTTTCGTCCTTCCAGTCTAGCACGTGGAGTAAACAGCTTCAACCATAGCAATAATGAATAGAAAATTTCTTTGGATCTATTTTTTCATAACTATGCATCATCATCATCATCATCATCATCATCATCATCATCATCATCATCATCAGTTTAACATCGGTTTTACATGCTGGCATGCGTTGGACGGTTTTAAGCAATTTATTTCTAAAGTAACCTGTCTCTGGCCAGGTCTTTATTTATCTTTTCTTCAGATCCATTTTTATCACTTCCTCCCAGATTTTCCTTGGCCTATAGACTGAACCGGCTACCTCAACTGCTCTACATCTACTAACCCAATAACTCTCATCCATTCTTTCAACATTGCTATGCCATCAATGTCTTCTGTTCTGCATACATCTCCCTATACTGTCCAGATTTAATCTTCCTCTGAGGTCATCAGAACTAAGCCTGTCTTTAAGCCTCACATTACACACCCATCCTATCATTCTTATATCATTTATCTCCATGCAGTTCATGTCCTCAACCATTACTGGACAGGTTTCACTTCTATACATGATTACACTGCATACACATGCCTGATAGACTCTTCCCTTAGTCGACAGTGGTAACACTGCTGGTTAGTAAAGGCAGAAGTTCTCTGAACTTACTCCATCCATTCCTAATTCTTGCAATCGCACTAGCACCTGCTCCACCCTGTGCTCTAATTGTATCACCAAGTTAACAAAACTTCTCGACAAACTCAATAGTTTTGCCATCCAGATATATTTTCTCCGCATCTGTGTTCTCATCCATCTCCATTGTCTTCCACTTCGTGCTCACCAATTGGTTATGCTCTCTCAGCCTATCAGTAATTGCGCTGCACTTCTTGTGTATCCAATGCTTACAGGTACCATAAAAAAATTAAATTGTACCTGACTCTCTTTCCACACACAACAAGCAAGGGAACCTTCCTTTTTTAGTGATCTTTCCAACACTACAACCACTGATCATCACTTCGGTCTTGGTAACATTTACTTTCAGACCTTTACTTTCCATAGCATTCCTCCAAGTCTTTAACATAACAAGTAATTTGATCCATTGTTTCACAGCATCTCTTCCATACAACCTGTACAGAACTCTCTTGACAATGCTTCTAAGACACAAATGAAAAGAAACGGACTCAGTACAGAACCCTGATGTACTTCTACTTTAACATTAAAGCTGTAACTATATGTGCTGTTAATTCTAACACAACCTTGTAGCATTTCTGTACATTACTTGAACAACTTTCACCAACCACTCGTTAGCCCTAGTTTACGCAAAGCTCACCAGACAACCTCTCTTGGCACTCTGTCAAAAGGTTTCTCCAGATTTACAAAGGCAAGATACAGGTTCTGTATACAGATGCAGCAGCTTCAATGTTTCAATGAGGTCACCCACTTCATCTTCTTTTTTTCAAAGTAATTAAATTCATCTTTGCCAGTATCTGCTTATATGACGTTTGCCATAGTTCAGCCACCATTTTTGTTGCCTTTCCTTAAACCTTTTCTAACTTTAGAATATACTTTTGCAATATGTAGTTCTCCATGCTTGCATATTCTAGATGTGGTTGCACTAAGGATTTGTGCAACTGAAATACAATTTTCTTGTCTTATCTTGCATCATAACAAACTGATGTCTACATGAAAGTATATTTCTTCAAACAGGAAACGCCATTTACTGATCAATAAAATACTAAAACCAGACTCTTCTAAAATTGATACTATAATAAATATGTTACAATCAAAATGTAAAAAAAAATCTACAGAGATTTCATCTATGTAAGTTCTTACCATTTTCTTATGATGTAAGTCTACAACTATGTCAACTACTCCAAAAAAATACATTATGGTTATTCAAACAACCATGAAAAGAAAAAAATTACAATTTATTTCGATAGTCCTATATATATGCTACAAATGTCATATGCATTGTTTGAGCATACAATGAAAGATTAAGCTTACAGTCATTTTAAAAATAGGTGCAAAAAGAAATTTAGCACTCAGAGGCTTAAGCAGAGTATTTGGATGTAAAAAATGTTAGAAATTTTTATACGGCAACCTTCAAATCTGAAAATAACCACAAACCACTTAGACAAATATTGAAAAAACAAGACTCACCATAGAGAATTTAAAAATTCATATTAGCATTGCAACACTCAACAGTATGATTTTGATCTCAGCTAATTAGTCTGCAGAGATGTTTGAAGTGGATCGTTTTTGCAAGTGAGTCTGCAAAGGTTGATCAAAGTGGGTCATTTTGTAAGCGAGTCTGAAAAGACAGTGTGTTGCTTTGCAAGTAGGTCTGCAAAGATGTTCAAAGTGATAGACGCAAGCATGTCTACACTATTGTCGAGATCAGTGATACAAGACGGTCTGCACAGTTGTCAGAACACGATTCTTGCAAACGAGTCTGAAAAGTAATTTAAAGTGACAATTTCAAGTGTGTGCGCACTGTTGTCGGAGCGCATCATTTGAAGTTGATGAATTCTTTGTCAAGGAGTTAATCCATGAATGCCCAGTTGTCGGGAAATTAACGAGAGTAATGCATATTACTCGTTTTAAACTGAGGATACTTCTTTCATGATTCTGTTGGTGATGTCTTTGTTGGTGTTTTCGTACTAGATAAATGTCCGGAAGTAGTTAGTCATTCTATTGTTTGGTTAAGGTGATTGGTAATCCTTGGAGTATGATGGGATGTTCGTTGAGTCTGGATTTTATGCATCAGGTATTTAAGTCAATGGCTAGATATGGTGACGAACATTTCAGCAGGTTTAAAAACCATAGTGGGTCATGTTTGCTCTGGTAGATTCCCCTGTGGTCTTGTTGTAAGGCGTATGATGTACTAAGAGAGCTGTTATATCGATTGCCTGTGTATCACGTTAGGGTCACCACTTGTTGCATAGGTAGAGGGGGCCACGGGGCATGCATGTTGATCTTATAAGTGCTGACCAAATAACATCGGGATTTTCAAAATATATGAATAGCTGGAGCATATTTTGTAGAAAAATACATTCGATAATGGTTTGATTCAGAAAAAAAAATCAGGCCAGTTATTCCAAATGGTCCTGGAACAGGGCATCAGATACGAGCCGATATCCGAAGAAACGAGCGACGAAGTTCCTGGGGGTAAGGAAACAGATACTACACTTTGAATTATTTATTTGCAAAAAATATTCATGTTACATTTTTAAAATTTAGACAAAAGGCCATCAAAAGTGTGGGGAAATGGGGGTCGTTAGTCATCCTTGGGCTACTATGAAATAATTGACTATCCTACTTTTGGCTAGAATCATTGCAATAACCACAATACCACATTTACTCTAGGGGGCCATCCTACTAAAAATATCCTCAAAGTGTTTGAAATATAAAAATTTTATTCTTCATAAATATATGTTTATACATATTCATTGACAGTGGGAAGTGGGACAAAAAAAAACGGTTAGTAAGATACACCATCCCTTTAAAAACCAAAAACAAGCAGGTCAATCTCTAAATGGGAGTGGGGCCTAAGTGGGAGGAGAAAGAAATAAGGATGGAGCTTTTGAAGTGGATGGTGCTCTTTCAAATAAATACAATTTGAGGTAGGTCGAGGGCAAAAAATAAGAGTGGGGAGTGGGCATCTTGGAGGAGCTCTATTACCAAAAAATCAAAATGGAGATGGGACTTATTCACTCAACTAGCTAAGCGGCTAACTTACACAAAGGACTTGTGTCTGACATGTTCAGGCCGGAAACACATATTCATATTTGACTCACTTTCGTACACACCAACTTACAACTTGTATCTATCTTTTGTCGGATTCCAAAGAATGTAATCTTTTTCCGATCTTGACCATAAGCTGGTACTTGAAGAATGCAATCAGATCCTGATCAGAGAAAGATTTAACCCTTCGAGATGCTCTCTACACGACGTCAACATCACCATTTGCACTACAGCCAGGATCGTGAGAAACACCATTTGCCTCTCCCTGTCTCACGGCGGTCTGATGTTACCAATTACATAGGACACAGTTAGCGACAGAGGATGCTCAGAATCGATATGAGGCGTCACCTCGTTGACATACTCCTAGTACTGCTCAAGTTCACAACATTTGAAGAAAGCGTTTCTTTTGTTTGTTTTTTTGCAGTGAGAACACACAGGCGAGTCCTCGATTCTTGCACTGGCTAGTATGAAATTAATGAGTAATGCATTCCAGGCCTATTGCCAGGTCAGATAGAACTCAGAGTTGTTGAGATATATTGCACCTGGCGCTTAACCCAATTCGGAGCGTATCTCCTCCTCCGATGCTCTAAACCGCTTGATGAGCAGATCCTAAGCTACACTACTAATCTGCTGTAGAGATTTCTTCTAGAAGACCGTGAAACGTCACTGGACTGAGCAAGCTTTTTTAGCATGGCTCGGCACTTTCTGAAGAACTGCGATTCACCCCTCGGCCTATGATGGCCCATGACCAACAAGATCGGTTCTTTAGTGTGGGTAATCTAGCTCTCCCGAGTCAACACTGTGGAAGGTTATAAAAATAACCTGGATTAAACCTGCATAGGGGTACCTCGGGCAAGCAGCAATAAACCAATCTCTCCTCCAAAAAGAGGGGGTAATGCCTAGGAGGGACGCCTCTTGAGACTGAACAGGACATGTCTCTATTTTTAGCCCAAAGGCCTGCGAGACAGTTTTCTGTTTGTGCAAGGCGATTTTCTACTTTGCATTTGCTTTATTACTTTGAAAACAAGCTGATTGGACCTTTTTGCTACTTTCCATGGCGATACTTCTTGCATGGCGCTGATGGTGATGTCTGTCGCTGTTGGTGTTTTCATACAAGATGAATGTCCGGAAGTAGTTAGTGGTTACATTGTTTAAAAACACTTTGCTACTTTCCAAATCTACTCATGACTGAGAAGAAAGCACAAAAGATGTCAATTGTCAGCTGAGTGAAGGAGGGGTAAACTTTAATTATTGCCTGCTGTTTTGTGTCACTGTGGTCTTTAATAGCTAGTCTGTAGATTTATAAAAAAAAAGTCTCTTTGTGGTGGAGTGGAAGCAGTATTTTACTAAATGTGTGCATGTTTGATTCAATTAATTTTTGGGGGCGGGGGGGGGGGTCCCACCGACTTAAATATTTCCTGTAATGATAGCTTACTTACTCTAGTATTTTGTTGATATAAATTATATTACCACAATTCTATCAAATCCATCTTCGTGCACCCACCCCTTCTCCCATCTCCTTGGCATCAGCCCGTTCTCAGGGTCATTTATTGTGTCATGTAAACCAAGGCGCAGTCGGATATATTTTAAACACAAACAGACAACTTTACATATGCCTGTTTCCCTAAACACCTAATCACTGATTTTGATTTCTCTCAAAAAGTCAATTCCAGAACTTTCAACTACGGAACGGGACATTATTTTTCTTTCTTTTAAACTGATTCAAGCTAAAGTATTTTTTAACTCAGGATTTCAGAAGTTTATTTCACACACTTTATTTGTATCATAAAAATAAATTTCCATCTTATCTCTTTTCCTGGTTTTTCTTCGACTTTTAATGATTTCAACATATATGAGCAGTTCCAATTTCTCTTTCAGACAATTTAAATTTTCACCTTTTTTCCCTTCTTTCTTGTTAATTGTATTTTTTCCAATAACACTTAATTCTGTTATTTTTAAAGATAGAATGGCTGCGGAAACTCAACATGATCCAGTGCTAAGTAGAATAACACACTGAATAAGAAAAAACATATGGGGAAATTGTTCCGGAGCAGAAAGACCCGACAAAGAAATAAGACACAAATTAACAATAGAAAAATAGAGTAGAATTATTTCATATCAATGTACGTTAGCTTTAATTGAGATGGTGATTCGGCTTTGCGCATGAGTAATCATTGACTCTTTATTGCGCAGGCGTATGACACATCAATTTGTAACGAAATTCATACGTGGCAACATTTTTGTGCGCCAAAGACAATATACGATGTCAAGACGCATACTTATCCTGATCTTGTTCTGCTTTAACCAAAGACAGACGAGATGCCGAACTTCAGGATATTACATTATCTAATCGACATGAGTGAGCCCATTGCACCATTAGGGCAGGTCGATTTTCCACTTTTTTTAGAAAATCAACGCTGCTACGGTGGCGAAAGCTGGGGTTTGGTGTTGTGAGAACTGATACCAAAAATTAGATTCCTAACTTTAAAACTTAACTGAGCATTTAGTTTTAAAGATCGGGTACGAAAATGTTCAGAAATACCTAATTTCCGCAGGATTTTGCTGACAAATTGACTTCAAAATTTTACTATTTCACTAATAAATCCAGATAAAATTGATATTTTTTGTTAGATACAATGAATAGAAAATATATTCAAACAAGAATTCTAAGTATGAATCACCACTAGTAAAATATATCATTTTTTAACTGTATTCAATAAATGAGAACTGTAGAAATTGTACAAAATTACAAAAAAGGCTACATTTTTGGTCATAATTACTTTTAAAAATATATAAATAAAAGTGTATTATACAATAATACTACTGGAAACAGATTATAGGAACAAATGTTTTAAATTTGAATTGTTCATTGAACAATGTGCTAAAACCTACTGCACCATATAAAATTATGGGTAAGCTTACAGTGTAGTCCTCAGGCCATAACTTCTAAATAAAAAAAATAAAACAACGCTTACCTTATATAAAAACGCATCAGAATGAAATTCTCTACAAACCTGCATAGTTTAAGCATGTGAAACCCGAATTTAATTTCATACATTTTTGTCTTTCACCTGAAGTGTAAACGATTTTAAAAATACCACCATATTGGATTGAGACTGTCATGAAATGTCGCGCCATGTTCTTGTTTTAACTGCTGACTCTTTTCTAGCTACGATAAATAATAATTAGTTTTGATACCGTTAATTTCGCTTTTTAAAGTATGCGATTCGATATATTTATTTAAATTTTTGCATTGAAGTTATTTTTGTTTTAGCTTATGTAATTTTTGTTGTGAGGACAATACTGTAAGTTTACCAAATTATGTTATAATAGAACTAAATTGTTCCCTGTAGTTTCCCTTCGAAGTAAATGAAGGTCTTATTTGGTGACACAATGTTTTGGTTATAATGTGCTTGTGCCTTGCTTCTTGCCGCTGGTCACCACTTAAATCATTCATTTACCTCTGCAGTAAGATATAAATTATACAGAGGACCACTAATACTATGAAATGCTACCTGGGGCAAATCCTGGTAATTAGTTCCACAAAGTTTCCCTAAAGGACCAGTGAAAGTGGTAGGGCTTCTTGTAGTTCCATCAATTAATTTAAAGATGGCTCTAAATGGCAGTTCATTTTGATGAAGTGAACAGCCAATGGTATGTAACTTTCTTTTAAGTTTTTTCTCCAAAGCTGTAACCATTGTTTGTACTGGTATTGTCCACCAGAATTGCCTTAATAGTATTTACACTGTTGTACTCTTCTAGAACAGCAGCAACATCCTCTGCTAGAAGAACACCAGTTGCACCAATGTTGGGTATCACTCTATGGGTGAGATATTTACTTGCAGTTCCTATCTCTCTGGTAAATGTTAAGTGGCGCTCTGGTCCCTTGCTTTTCTTAATCATTTTTTCACCATTTTCCCCTGTAACTTCCTTGTAATACAAAGTGCCCTTATCAACTCTGGAATCAACTCCAATGCAGATAAGATGTTCATATTCCTGGACATGTTTTTGATGGCTGGTTACTTTCACTCTTGCCCTTTCTCTATCTATTTTTGATTTATCTATAATAATGTCTTTTAAATCAATGGTTGGATGAAGAAGGCCCATGTGTTGTAAGTCTAATAGAAAGGAGTTAACAAGGCAAGCCCCAAGGTTAGAAGATATATCACCTCTAATCAGTTCCATAGAATATCTCGGGACTTTTAAAAGACTGTAAGGTCACTGGAAGATGTATGTGAAAAGATTTCTGATGTAGAAGAAGCAACATGTGAAGAATCTTGTTGCTGTCTTTTAATTTGCCTGTCTAATCTATCTGCTTCAGCTGAATCTTTTTTGTATTTTTTGACAGCATTTATGTCAATAGGTCCAAGTTGGAAACTGCCTTTTGGTCCTGTTTTATCTCTCTGATCTTTTAAATATTCTCTCTCTTCAATGGGAACCTGAAATGTCAAAATGTTTATGTGTTTAATAACATATCTAGCATACATGACAAATATTAAGGAAAATATCACAATATTATTTACTAGAAAAAGAAAGATTATCAGAAGTTAATTCATATTTTCCAATTAATTTCAATATTGAAAATTGGGACATGAATTAGTTCAATTTAAAAAATTCAAACAAAAAACAACCATAGAATTAATATTACCTTCTTGTTATGAGGACAAGTGCAGATGATATGCCTTGTTTGGCAATTTTCTGCATTGCACTTTACAGCAAAGTCATCACATCTTAAGACAGGCAGTTTGCAGCAACATGAAGAAATATCAAATAATGTATCCAGCTGTTCCTTAATTATCTTCACTTTGGGTGCAGTAAGAGTTTTCCTGTTAATCAGTTTGGCCCTCTTGAAGAAAAATACATTCACCCTCTGCCCTATATAATATTCCCTTAACAAGGGCAATTGTGGGTTCACTGCTTGCCAAATATTGATTATTTCCTTTGTGATCAATTTGGAAATATTATTTGAAAAGTGGGGATAGGTATTTTCAAGGAAATAACTAAACTGGATAACTTGTCGTAAAGTTGGGGGTTCCGTTTTATCCAAAGGACAAGGTGGACCAGCAAATCTTTTGGAACTCTTACTGCGAGTTAAAACAGAACGTCCTTTTACAGACATTTTTATCTGAAAAAAAAGAAAATAAATGAATAAGTCTCAAACAGTTTGATTTATATCTTCTAGTTTCATATTTAAAAAAAATGGCTGACAATTATGGTAAGGAGTTTTGGTTAGCTCTGCATCTAAAAGTGTGGCTTAAAATGACAGGACTATTTAAACAGACTCAATACTGTTTGAGTTATGGTAAAATCCTTATTTTTTTACCCAATAATTTAGATTTTAGAGTGGGGGATCACTTTCCCAAATACATTTAATGTAAAATGATCACACAATTCATGACAACTACACTAAAAATAAAAATATTCTAAAATCTAAAATATTGCGTTAAAAAAAAACGGATTACTCTAGCGACATAATCGGTAATTTTACACAGAAAAAAATGGTCCGTAAAATAGAAAAATAAATGATGGGTAATAACTTTAAATGCACCAAAAATTAGTTTTTTTCTAATACAAAACTGAAACATTATGGTATTTTAATACAAACTTCATTGATAAAATTTAATTTGAAACACGAAAAAAAAATAGAACGAAAATAAATTACTTACCTAAAAATGGAAATCTTTCTTCGACGGAGAAAAACAAACGCGTTTGAAACGCCAGATACACTTAAAATATAAAATTATGTAGATTAAACAATCTTTTTTTCTTTCTATGTCAAATAATTAAGTTTCTTACATAAAAATACAAAATTACTAATTATTTTTACAATTAAAATCCAACAGTGGTCAATATTTCATACATTCGATATACAATAGGATGCATTTAAAACGGTGTAAATTTAAATAATACCCCCAAAAGAAAGTTCCAGCGTCACTATTGATAAAAACATTATATTTATTGTATTTCATCATTAAAATGGAGGCATTTTTCGGTATAATAGTGTTTTATTGATAATTAAAATTAGTCTAATTTGTTTTCTACTGAAAAATCACAAATCCTGAATTCCACGAGAGACAAAAAATGAAGCAATCTTTTATCGGTCACTTACGTAAATAGTAAAATACTGTGTTTACTAACACTGTATATTTAATCTCAATTTTGCCTTTAAAAGTGAATATTTTTCATTATTTATGATCCTTATTTATTTTTATTTGATTTATTGAGAATAATGTAAATAATTTAGTTGACAAAATCTTTATTAAATGATATTTACACATGTTTATTTCTCCAACTGTATGGAATGTTTTTACGGCGGGAAATACTTCACTGATCACCGAAAACACATGCGAAAACGCTAATTTCCAACCTTTAAAGTGGTTTCCTCACTTAACGGTAACGATTTGGGAAAAAATATTTTGTATCGTTATTTACCATGCCAAACCCCAACTATCATTGGCATCGCATCATCACGATTCCAAAATCGACCTGCCCTATTGCACCATCTCTCTTAGTGTTCCTGTGAATAAATATTAACATCTGTTTAGTTGTGAAGACATTATTCATTTCAAGGAAGAATGGTGACCCTTTTCTTGTGTAACATTTATATTTCAGTCAGATTCGGCCAGACATACTATTCTTCCAATAAGTTCGTCGTTCTGACTTTCTTCCTGATTTAAACCTTCTGAATTCACACCATCTGAATCTGGTAACACAAAATGTCTCCACTCATGCAACCTCTACAGAATAAAACGTCAGAAGACAAAATAATGAGTTTGAAAATTCGGATAAAGATCAGATAATGCAAGAAGATCACTCTGGTTGCAATGTAGAGCGAGTTAGATCTAGATCTCCCAGAGAAAGAAATATGGGAGAAAGAGAAAGAGAGGAAAGTAACTCTGAAAATTAAACCATCAAAAGAAGTACAAGATTGTACCATTACCTACTATTCTCAAACACAATTACACAGACAACTCACCATAGGGCGTTTTCAGACGGAAGTTATCTGCCCTTTGGAAATGCCAAGCGACGCTGTATCAGTGATTATAAAAAGAAGTGCTGCCTCGCAAAATTCAATCTCTTTGTTCTGGCCTGGCCTTGACAGACTGCTTCACCCCAGACCTCAATCTGGCGGCTGAGTTGATGAATATCTCGACAGCACGTGCGTGTCCACACAAACACACAATTTGGTATATAAGATTTCTTTCAACTTGCACACAATGTCTTCGAGTTGTTACTTTGTTTTTTCATCGACATGCTTGTATTCTGAACACAAATTTATATTGGACAACAGACGCTGTCCAAATGTCGGCCAAAAAACTCTCTAAAAGATTTACTAGGGACATAAAACATTTATATTTCAGGGAGATGTAGTGATACTGGCTATCCGGTGTGCCTAATTAGCATAAGAGTAGGAAAGTGTATACACACACACGTATATATATATATATATATATATATATATATATATATATGTAAATAAACAAGATTTTGTTACATTCAAAAGACAAAGATTTTATTTATGTTATGAAACATTTTTTTCAAAACAAACTCTTTCGGTACAATTTTATGGTTCCATTTAGTTCAGTATGGGATCAACCAACATTTGTATGTCAATATCAGAACATTATATATTGCGATCTGGCAAAAAGTAAACAAACTCACATTGGATGGCTTCCTGCCCGAGGTGGTGATTTCTATGGCTGGAAACGCATCCGATGTGAGTTTGTTTTGATTTTCGGACTTTTATTTTTTGTCACATCGCAATGTATAATTTTTCGAATTGAGAACTGTTTTTTTCTTTCTGATGAATTCAGAGAGGAAAGATCTGATATTGACATACAAATGTTCGTTGGTCTCCTACTGAACAAAACAGAACAGTAAAATCGAACCAAAAGGGTTTGTTTTGAAAAAATGTTTCATAAGATAAATAAAATCTTGGCCTTTGAAATGTAAGAAAATCTTGTTTATTTATATATGCTCTATTGTTACAAGTTCGCAATCATCGAGCTTTCGATTAGAAGAGGTTGGTATACATAAAATATAGAAGGTATATGCTAAAACATATTTTCTCACTACTATATATATATATATATATATATATAAATATATATATATATATATATATATATATATATATATATATATATATATATATATATATATATATATATATAACTAAGGGTTAGAGGAAGCTTGACTAGCCACTAACTAGGCTAACCTTAGATATCACAACAGGAACTTTCCTGTTTCTGATGGCTTTCCAACATTACAATCACTGATCACCATTTTGGCCTTGGTAACATTCACTCTCAAACCTTTACTTTCAATAGTATTTCTCCGAATCTTTAACTTAGCAAATTGACCTTCTATTGTTTCATAGATGAGCGCTATATAATCAGCATAAAGTATCTCTTCCGGATAACCTATACGAAAATCCCTGGACTGGACAATGCTTCTAAGATGTTTCTGGACTGCAAGTCACGATAACCTATAAAAGAAATGAGATAAAAATCAAAATTCTTTGATATTCTTTTATGTCAGGAAAAAACTTCCAAAAACTAATTTAAAAAAATGAGGTTGCAACCATATAGCAGTAATTTAACAAAAAAAAAAAAAAGAAGTAATTATTTAATTCTAAGACATCTGTCGATTATAGTGTATTTTAATGAACATTTTAGAATTTTGTTAATTAATATTACTAGCAAAAATATATGATCAGAGGTCTCATATTTTTGCTAGTATATCACTACCTCTCAAAAAAAAGGAGACGGTAATACCGCGGAGGATGGTATCATGACAACAGAACAGATACTACACTACCCCCTACCCCCCAAAAAAGGAGTTAATTCCTGGGAGGAGAATGGTATCATGACGAATGAACATATACTACACCTCCCTCCAAAAAAGGGGGGAGGTAATGCCTGGGAAGATGGCCTCATGACAATAGAACTGATACTACACTATCCCCTCCTTTCCCTCAAGTAGGAGTTAATGCCTGCGAGGATTGTTTCATGGCAACAGAACAGATACTACACTGCATTCCCTCAAAGGAAGGAGGTAATGCCTGAGAGGATGACAGCAGGACAGATACTACACTGCCCCCTTCCGAATTCAGCATTGAAAGATGGTACATTATTCTGAAATAGTATAGTAAACTGAATTGAGTATTAAAAAAAATAGTACAATTAATAGACAGACAGATATCAAATCTCCATTAGTAATAGATATTTAGTATTCATATTAGGTCTAACTTATGGGAGACCTGATAATTTAGTATTTTTAAATTGTAAAACACAAAACAACATGAAATTGTTTTTAGTTTATTAAAGCATTATTTTAATATTTAAGTGTTGCCAACATAATCATTGCTTCAAATTGGTCGTTTTTTTTAATTTGAATTTCCTATTGTAAGATATAATGTTATCAATGTCAGACCCAAATAGGCTTAAATCTGACAAATCTAACTTGGCTTCTCAAGCCAATTTGCATTTGTTATTGTTATACTACCATGCTATTGGCAATAGAAGAACATACTTTGCTACAATTTTTTTTTATTATTATTTAGAGCGGCAAGACTCATATTTTTAATTAAAGAATATGAAAAGAGTTGTCTCCCTTACAACTAAAATTTTATTTCTTTTTCTGTATAAGTTTTAAAAAGTGTGCAAACAAATAAAAATTAAAAGTTAAAATCAATGCATCCCGGGCAACACCAGGTAGCTAGTTTTTAATAAAAATACACCTGTGTTTATTTTAGTATTTTTTTTAACTAAATAATTAAATTTAAAAAGATACTAAAAGTTAGTTTGACTTCTAACCTGGCCTTTTAGCTCAGATCAAAGGGTAGTATCTGTTCCTTTTCAGGATGTCATCCTCCCAGGCATTACCTTCTTCTTTCAGAGTGATGGATACACTTTATTACCTGTCGACTGAGGTGCCCTAATTCATCAAGGAGTGCCGACGGAACTATATGGGTATTTTTGTTCTTGATCCAGAGTGTCCCTTTGTGTGGAGCTAGATTCTCCGCACTAAAGGCCTACAGTTTTTGCCCTCGTGGGGGAGGCAAGTAAAAAGAGACTTGACAATAAACTACATTATGTGATGTTTCTATCTGTCTCTCTGTCCATGTCCTGGAATGCAATTGAAAACAAAACCCTATGTCAAGATCAAACCAATTTTCTCAAGTAAAATTTAATAAGGAATCCAGTGATTAATTAATATTTTGTATTAAAGTTTTTGATAAAATTTTACACTTTGCCCCCATGCTGTCGACAAACAATATATTTATATTTTTTAGCAAGGATTTTTATCTATATATCACTCCCCTTCCACAAAAAGAGAGAAACTAATCCCTGGGAGGATGGTATCATGACTATAGAAAATATACTACACTACACCCCCTACCCACCAAAAAAAAGGAGGAGCTAATTCTTGGGAGGATGGTATAATAACGAATGAACATATATTACATTGCCTCCTCCCCAAGGAGATAATGCATGGGAAGATGGTTTAATAACAACAGAACAGATACTACACTATCCCACCCCACCCAGCCCCTGAATTGAGTATTCTTCTTTATCTTTGCGTGTCTTTGAAGCGTGTGGTCATATGACGGTTTCACATTTTTATGCACACTCCTTTGCATTATTGTTGTGCTCTGCAAGATCTTTCAAGCTGCACCGTATGGGCAGTAAGGGGCTAGACAAGGCAGTGTTGCATCGTATGGTCCTGCTCTCCACATTCGCAGATGGTTGGTTCGGGTTTTTAGCCCCATCTAGCCATAGCAACTTTTGATCGTACCATTTCCGTTCTCAGGTGGTTGAATGTTTTCCACTGGACACAGGGTGCTTCTGAGCTAGAAGAGAAGACCTCAGCAGGGGGGAGTTCCCACGTCAGTGGGAGGGGGGCATTCTCTAGCTCTCTGGTCCACAGCTGTAGTCTGGTCTCTTCCTGAGATGTTAAGAGCTCAACATGTCTGAGGAAGCTTCTCCTTGACTTCAGTCGTTGGCCGTTGGTTGACGTCCATGAAGGAGATGGCGTTCATCACTGGTAGCCTTTGTAATCTCTACTTGGCTGGCAACTTCTTGTCTCACATCTACAGGGGCAATGCCAGCGAGAAGATGCAGGCTGTTCAGGTTGGTAGGCTTCAGGCAACTAATTATTAAGCAGCAGGTGTTGTTCAATGTTGGGTCTAATTTATTGCCATGCATTGATCTCTCCCAAACAGGATATGTATACTCCACAGAGGAATAGCACAAGGCTGTACATCTTAGTGTATATGATGTGGTTCCCCACTGGGAGTTGATCAGTTTCCACAGGATGCTGTTCTGGGAGCTGACTTTCATTTTTGTCTTTTTTATATGTTCTTTAAATGAGAGAGCGTGGTCCAGGGTTACATCACGGTAAACATGGCAGGTGCAGTTCTCAAGTTGTATTCCAGACCACATAATGTTAAGGGATCAGTTGGCCTCCTTGTTCCTTAGATAGAATGAGCAGAATTGAGTCTTTGCAGGGTTTGCATGCAGGTGGTTGGTCTCATAGTAGAGGAGTAGCTCATCTAGGGCTGAGTTTAGGTTTGTTTCTACTCTTTCAACCGTACTCTCTTGGAATGTTACATAGACATAAACCGATCAGTGTTCTGGCCCATTGATTGGTCATTGGTGTAAATGTTATACAGTAATGGAGCCAGTGCACTACCTTGAGGTAAGCTATTTTGTCAGTACTACCGACCTTTTTGCTTAGAATAACATAAAAGCGCCTGTCTTTCAAAATCGCTCTGATGAGGTTTCTGAGTGCCAGGTCTTTTGTCAGCTCCAGGATCTTTTTTAGGAGGAGGCGATGGTTCCATGTCATTAGCGACTTTGGCAGCCTCATAACTCTCACTTCTCTTATTTTGTCTTTTAGTCCTCACATTCCATGAGCGATGTTTCTGAAAAAAGAGGAAGAATTACTGTGTTCTGGGTCGGAATCTATCCATCTAACACTTATTGTTGGCTAGTTTTTGACCTTGAAGTAGTTTTGTTTTTTAGCTCCTTACTTCAAGTGGCTTCATGTCTTGTCTGAAGCGACTTCCATAAAAACAAAGATCAATAATGATGGCTCCTGTAATCAGTCCTTTCTGAAACCCATCTTCAATGTGCTAAGTGAGATTCAGGAGTTGGCTTGTTGTGGATTTGCCAGGTTGGAATCCTGTTTGTTGGAAGATGATACTACAGCAACTAAGGCCAACCTGTTGAGGATTAAACACTGAAACAGCTTAAATTGGTGGCATAGCAAAGACATTGCATGAAAACACTTTGCATGCACTGGATCTTTGCAAGGTTTGAGAAGTGCAATGATTCTGTTTTTTTTTTGTTTTTTTAGATCTTTGGGATGTTTCTTGTCAGCATGCAGTTGTTCATCAGCTCAAGGATCCATTTTCGTGTCAGAGATTCAAAGTGCTTTATCTCCTCTGTGAAAATATCCTCTAGGCCAATGGCTTAATCAGCCTTAAGGGTGCTGATGCCGATATCAAGCTCTTCAAGTAATAACGGTTCAGTCAGTCCAGTGCTGTGGAGTATTGAAGTCGGTCTACCTTTGGTCTTTACTGTTTGGTGGTAGACTTCCCATTGAGCAACAACTAATGTGAAACTTGGTTGACAGTGATGGCGTATTATTGTTGTGTTAAAGTTGATGGATCGTTATAATTTTTCGGATTAGAATTGATGCCTGTTTACTATTTTGCGTCATATCAGTTTTCTCCAGCAGATTTGACCATTTCTGTTGGCAGCCTTCTGATAGGGATGGCATGAATCTCTCATCAAAGTAGGTACTTCGATGGTACTTTCAGCAAAAGGTCAGATTCATAGAGCTGTTTGTATTGCTCATATAGTTTGCTACTTTGGGCATCGAGTCCACATATGTATTGAGTGTGGCAATCTCTTGGGATGTTCTTCCAGGCTCCTTGGCACACAGACCTGGTAAAGCTGTCATAAGTTTTAGGGTCTGCTGAGAGATAGGCAATCTTCCTTCCAATATCTTCTTGAAAGCCATGCCAGTTTGCTTTCTCAAAGTTGAATCTCCTTTGGAATGAAACTGTGGCTGGAGTAATTGCAGCATTGACTGTGATGCCAATGGGGCGGTGTTGTGTTTTGGGTAGTTGCTCCAGCTTCTTGGTCAGTCCGGTGATGTTCTGACTGACGAACACAATATCGGGATTGTATCCTGCTTTTCATCGTCAGCAGTTGAAGGACCTTGGTTGCTTTGCATTGGGGATCAGATTAAGCTGGTTGGTTTTGGCCTATGCTTCCACTGCATCTCCATGTGCACTTTTTTTTAGCATATCCCCATTGGGTGCTCTATGATTGTTAAAGTCTCCAATCACAATCTTTGGTTTCCCATATGATGGTGGCATTTCTGTCATCACAAGTCATGTGGAGGGTGGTTTGTAGACTGAGGTGATGATGGTTCCTCTGAGCTCAGTGGTTATTTTCATCGACCTTTGTATATTAGTCTCAAATAGTGTAGGAAACTGAATTGAGCATTAAAAGTACAATAGTACAATTAATAGAAGTAATAGTATAGTTTCGGCTTCAGACAGACAGATAACAAATTTCCGTTAGTCATAGATATAGTAAAGTGAACCTCCATTTCTAAAGTCTAAAAATATTTATTTATTTATTTATTTACATTTTTTAAAAAAATCCTTTCCAGATATTTCCAAAGATTTTGAGGTGTAATGGAAAAAGTAAAATCAGATTTTCATTTTTCTATTGATAGGGGGGGGGGGGGGGGAACGTTAAAATTTGAAGTTTTTTTACAATAATTTTATGGGATTCGATATCGCGCAGACATCCATAACAGCAAAGGCGACGTTTTACTTTATTTTATTATTTTGTAGGCTTAAAGGGCCGATAATAAATAAAACAACACGGTGGTAGATTTACAAGAGTGCGTATTTATAGAAATACAGAATAGTATGTTACAGAAAGACTGTGTCCGAGACTGACACGACACTCTGTCTTAAACTCTATACTTAGTGTCTGGAAGAGTCCATATATTCCCGAAATAGGGTAGATCACCATCACACCATAACATATTTATAATTTGAAAAGTGAAAATTACAGAAATTACAAAATAAGAATAAAAATGGTAATATGGGGGTCAGGGTAAAGAGCAGGAATACTCAGGATCCTCATTCATTCACTGGCAACGGCGGTGTTCATGCGAGTGAAACATAAAATACTTGTGACATAAAGGAAGAGAGCTATGTTTCTCAAAGATTTTAAATCTGTGTTTTCACTTTATATTGCACTAGCAAGGCTACCTGGTGTTGCTCGGGGGCATGGATAGCTAAATAGAAGAGTTTTAAAAATAGTGTGTCATATCATTCTTTTAAAACTTCTCTCTCTCTCTCTCTCTCTCTCTCTCTCTCTCTCTCTCTATCTCTCTCTCTCTACCTCTCTCCATATACCTCTGACTTCCGCCTTCTCTCTCTCTAGCTAGTGGTTCAATAAAAAAGAAAGCTAACAGCGTGACTGTTTGACCTAGTTTCAGTGTTGTTTTTAAGCAATATTTTACCCTTCCCCAATACACTAATTTGGTCACTGGTTATCGCAAGAGAATGAATATTTTAATATTCTTTTCCACCATAACCAGGTCGTGTTCACATAGAATCCGATAACGCAAGGTTTGTAAGTGTATTTTGTGTACTTTCTGACTTCTAGCTGGATATATGCAGACAAAATTACGACTTTCATTTATATAATAGACTAAGAGGGCTACCCGGCGTTGCCCGGGTGCTGGAAAAAATAGAATAGTTAAAAAATGTGTGTAACATCTTTCTTTCAAATCTCTCTCTCTCTCTTTCTCTCATCTTACTTTTTAAAAACCAACCGCTCCTCTGTCTAATTAATGCGCAACCTTTTGCAACTGCTTAAATATAATATAAATGTTGGCTTAGAATGATCAGGTTTTTATCCCTTAGACAGATATCCAAGTTATCTTCCTTGAATTATTCTGGCCAACGTTAGGGAAATGTGCTCTCCTGTCCGGAAGTGAAAAAAACTCATTCCATGCATGTGCGGAGGTTAAAACAAGCCCCTCTTTTCTGGCTGGGTTTTCAAAGTTATCGAACATAGTTTGACTGGCTGTCCATCTTCACATGGCTTTCACAAACCTTGATGCTGTGTCTGTCAGACACCTTTCCTGGTAGCAGTTGCATATACTCCCTTCTGGGAGCAGTTGCATAGACTCCCAGAACAACCCAACTCAAATCTAAGTAATATTTACTTATCCAGTGCTCAAGTATCTTCTCTATCCATGACACTGGCAACACATATGTCTTTCTTATTGTATTGGGACTTTAAGGTATTTTTTCTTTGGTATCTGTTGTTTTTTCCTTTGTATATCATATCGTATTAAATACCACCTTATATATATATGTTTATATGTATTTTTGATAAATTGCTTATGTGTGAATAAATGTATGTTTGCAAATCAAACCGTTTCTTAACTATTGTCCTTTCTGCTTCCTTCCGACACATGCGTATGCTATCCACGATAACAGCACACAAAATGGTGGCCTCGTGTTCAGCAAAGATATTTTCATGGTCACTAATTCATTCTCGAGTGGCCTGTGAATTACTAGTACAAAAAACCCCCAAAAATATACATTATACATTTTTTGCTCAAATAAAAAATAAGAATACACTCTATTTAAATTTTTTAAAAGATTTAGTTCATTCTGGTAGTGAGAGTGTTTGTCACTCAACAACAATTAGATTAACAGAAAGAAAAGAAAGAAAAAAGAACGAAAAAGTAATCAGCAGCCGACTGTTTGACCTAGTTTAATAATAAGAATGATGGAAATTATTTTTTTCTAAACACTGTCACACACAGCCTTCATCAGGACCATGGCGGCAAGCGCGTGACAATGATGAATATAAAAAAAAGGTAAAAATGTCCGGAAGTCGCTCATAAGTCCCTAGGTCCCAATATTATCAACAGAATATGGGGGGGGGGATTCTTCAATTCAAGACATCACATAGAGAACAAGGAAGAACGAGCAGGTAAAAGACAACTCAAACACCAAGTTAAGATTCAAACAATATTTATTTATAAAATAGTAAGAGAAGAGATAAACATAATAAACGACAAGAAAAACAAAGTAATATTTTAGGAGAGAGGGATAATGTTTAACGTTAACTAATGGCGAGCAAAATCTCTGAACAAAATAGTGTCCCGAACAAATCACGGAAGAAAGAGGATTACTCACTCACAGAATGTGGAAGGTTGTTACAAGACTACCCATGGGAGTTGAAAAGTTCAATTATGCAGAAATGTTACAAGTCACACTCATCCAAGTTCAACACTGATCTATGGATGGAACAGTCATCAGCAGATATCAATATACAAATGTTTAGAAATCATGTATATACAGGTGTAATCACAGAAATCTCAAATGGGTGCTATGCAATCTTTACATAGGATATGTATTCATCATCTCGGTGGTAGTGTGGTATATTTACAATCACCAGCAGGTTGGGTGATGCAATTTCGAAAAGTTTTTGCTTTCATCAAATTACCCTTCAGTGTAGAAAAAAATCCTGGGATAATTAATCCGGTTATGGAGTCAAAATCTTTCACAGCTTCGTGCTTTCCTTCCTCTCCTTCGTCTTCTTCCTTTTCATAGGTCACAGTGCATACTCTGATAGTGACGGGTTTCCTCGACCGGCAACAGCTTACTCTTCGGCTGACAGGAACTCTGTGGTCAATCCACCAACTTGCTTTTTATATCTTCTCTGCCGATATGTGTGGCCGAGGAGGGTCTTGAAAGTTTCTTTGAGTTAGCAGGCGACGACACTTTGCGCTTATTCGGGGTCACGACATTCGTGGACATTAAGAGATGACATCAGATGTTTGGCCAACATTTGACTTCTCTTCGGCTAAAGGTTTAGGATGGGGGTAGAGGGTGTTGCTAACCGAAAATAAGAATTAAAAGGCAACGATACTTTGTCCTTTGATGTGAGGTCAATACGTTTGTAAATGTTTTAAGAGACGACAGTCACCGGCTGTGTCGTCTGATTTCCTCTCAGTTAGGTTCAGGACAGGATGAGGTGTCGCTAATTCGACACATAATTCACTTCTCTTGAGTGCAAGGATAAGGGACAGGTTAACAGTATTGACCCAACCGGAATAACATTTCTTCATTTATAACTTGTTTGGGTTCAAAGGACAAATAAGAAAGACACAGTATAGAATAGACTTGGCTCGCCTTGGTTTAATATTTATGAAATACATTTTACTTCTCTGATAATTTCGATTCAACTATCCTTTTATTTGTAACACCTCCCATGCATTAAATTGATCCATGGTGACCGCAATTGAAAGAATGTAAGAGCATTTGTTTTATCGTAACCGCTAAACAGTTGAATGACAAACTTTATTTCCTCCTATTCTCAGCTCATACCTTTTTTAATTTAGCATTTTATAATATGGAATTTTAGGGGGTGATGCCGAAAGATGTACCCAGCATTGATTCGATGAGAGGGGGGGTGTAAATATGGTGACATTTGTTGAAATAATTTCAGTGAATTGAAAGGTTTTAAGCACAAATTAGCAGTGGTACAACTACAGCAACAGTCGCCATTACGATTTTGAATCTGTGCTTAATTTCTAAGCTGGGCACTGATTAGTGCCAGCATTTAACTTTCTTTTCTGGCTTGCCCAATCAGGGGCCATCCTTCATGCGAGTTGACCACGTGATGAGAGATTATAAAAAGGTTAACACAGGATGAACTTCCTCTTTTCTTTCCTTTGTACAGGAAGTGAGAACAACTCCCGTTGCTCAGACCATCTCCCAAACTTCTCTCTTGGGACTCAACAGAAACCCACCCAGACCTTTAGCCCAGGATTCGACTTCAACAAGAAGACCCAAGGATTAAACATGGCTACTTCTGCCGACACACATGTGAACTTAATATAGCACACACACACATGACTACTTCAACACGACCGGACTTCCACACCTGTGTATGAACATAAACATTCTTCATATATGAACTCTTTCTTTTTTTATTACAAACAGGGCATTCCTCATATATGAACTCTTTTCTCTTCCCTACTATTTAACACCATGTTGACTTTCTAACCTTTCCACTTCGTCCATACTCATGGACGCGTTCATTCACTAACATCCTTTTTTTTCAGTTCTCCTTTTATACATGTTAATGAAGATGAGAAATAAAGTTGTTATAAATATTAGAAATGGACATCGTCTCATTTCTATACACCCGGCGTTTCCCGGAAATGAATGGGAACCCATGTGTAATTTTGCTCCAAGCCCTGAACCTCATATTACCATTTTAATTCTTATTTTGTTCATTTCTATAATTTTAAACTTATAAATCAAATCAAATAAAGTAAAAAGTTGACCCTACAATATTATTGTACCCCTTCTGATCGAAATAGAATGTATTTATCCAAGTACCCTGGGTAATGTAGTTTCAGGATATATACGATTATAGTTGTCTATCTCCAAAATTTTCAGGAGTTTGTGACATATTTCAATTTTATGGATGTCTGGCACAAATTTAGACTTCACAATATTATTTAACCCCTTTTATCAAAATGAAATATACTTATCCAAATACTCTGAATAATGTAGTTTAAGAATATATATATGATTATGTGGGTTTATCTTCAAAATAGTAGGATGATTTTTCATGGACATTTCAGATTTTATGCAAATAAATTTATTTATTAACTCCTCCCCCTTCCATTTATTGTCTCCATCCGAATTCCCCCCCCTCTCTCTCTCTCTCTCTCTCTCTCTCTCTCTCTCTCTCTCTCTCTCTCTCTTTCATTCATGAGCAAAATTGGAAAAAGACTAAAAGAAAGAAAAAGTCCGCTCAATTTTAAGAAGACAACAAATTAGAATGAAAGAAAAATGAAATAGATAATTTGCAGTCGACTACTCTCTCTCTCTCTCTCTCTCTCTCTCTCTCTCTCTCTCTCTCTCTCTCTCTCTCTCTCTCTTGAGATAGCCGGTTAGTGCATTTGATCTTAATAAAGTATTCTTTTTGAATGTTCAAAAGTAAGTTTCTAAGCATCCCTGCACAAAATCTTGTCCCGGTTGACCCTTAACGTATGAAAATTAAAGTATTTATTTTAATATAACTGGTTTCGTTCCACACTGAATCCGATGATGTAAGGTTTATAAGTGTATGTTGTGTAATTTCTGATATCTTGCTGGACTTTAACACACATACACAAACACACAAACAGAAAATCCGATTTTTCTTTATATAATAGACTAGCATGGCTACCCGACGTGTTGGCCGGGAGTGTGTACAACAAGGTAGAAGAGTTAAAAAGAGTGTATAACTTTCTTTTTTTTTTTACCCCCTGTCAGTCTCTGGGTGGTCGAATGGTGACCATTCAGAAAGATTAGACTCTAAAATTTCCGGTCAAGAGAAAAAGATCCCAGCCCATCGGCAGAGGAAGGGAGTTAAGCCCGGCTCTCTGGGCATGACAGAGAGAGTTGTTTTTTTCTGAGAACTGGCAGTCTCCAGGCAAGATGGGCCCATTGAGACTCTTAGCTAAAGGATTGTGCTGATTGGAATTATCTTTTTTGGTCGAACAAGAAAATCTCATTCTGCTGTTCAACCGAGTTTGATTTGTAACCTCCAACAAATAAACCTGTTACTTGTTTATAAACTGGACTTGTGACTTTACTTGGAATGAGAGTTCTTTGTTGCAGCACTGACTGAGTTAGACGACAACTTTGGATCGGCACAATGTATTGGACGATCGCGGCCAGTGCAGTGAATGCACTCATACAGGTTCACACTCTATGGGGTCCTCTACTTAAAATATCCCCAATGGTTTAAAACGATTTTTATTTACATAAGCTATTTACAATTTCATAAAAAAATCATGGGGAATGAGATTACAAAAATACCCAAAAATAAAAACAAAGAAACCAAATAAAATCAGGGGCAGGTAAGTAAGACCTGCCCAAACCTTTTCTAAGAGTAGACCACAGATTGTTTTCCTGTTTGTTTAAAAACGAAAATAAATAGGTCAATCTCTAAATGGAAATAGGACTTAAGTGGAAGCAAAAGATATAGAGGTGGCATTTGGAATTGGATGGTATCTTTCCAAGATAAGTAATAATTGGGGAGGCCTAGGTCAAAATAAAAGTGGGGAGTGGTCATCTTGAAGGATCTCTATTACCAAAAAATAAAAAAGGGGACAGAAGTCACTCACTTACTCAACTAGCTAAGAGGCTACCTAGAATCGTGTGTACCACGTACACATATCTGAATCTTTTTCGTATGCACAAATTTGCAAATAGTGCCCACCTTTTGTTGAATGTAATCTTTTTCTATTACATCTAATTTTAACCCTAAGCTGATTCTCGAAGAATAAAATCTGATGCCGATGAGAAAAAGATTCAACCTTATGCAATCCCCTCAAATGCATCATCCACACCACCATTCTAGCTATGGTCAGGATCACGAGAAATGTCATTCATTTCTCCCTAGCTCCCATGGTGGGTCAATATTTTAAATCATATACCAACTGCCTGGAATTGATGCAAGCCATCACTGTGTTTATGTACCGCAACCAAAGTTTGCTACAGTTGAAAAAAACATGGTCAGCTACTTCTTCTTCAGCACTGTTGCAGCGTGGATAATCAGGCATGTCCGCTAAGCTTGAACTAAAAAGTATGCCACTGAATGGTAACAAGTTCTGGACCAATCACCAGGTCAGAGTACTCAGAATTGTAGAGATTTCCTGAACCTGGCACTCATCTCCATTGAGAATGGATTAGCTCAATCGACCATCCTAGTTCGAAGCAGCACTCTCCACTAAATCCCTATATAGCAGCTTTCAAGACTATGAAAGGTCCCTGAACTTAGAAAGTTTTCTGAGAGTGGCTTGGCGTGCGGCGAAGGACTGTGATGCACTCTTTGGTCTATGAGAGCCTTCGGCCGAATGCCTGAGGATTAGGTCGGGGAAGGCATTTTTGACCGCAGGGCCCAACAGAGACTCCTTTATCAAGGTTCGATTTAGGAAAGCCAGTCTCTTAGCATGTCAATGACTTGCCAAGTCAAACATCCCCAAGGCTCGCTAACACGGATTTTGAATACAAACCTGTCTATGAATCCATGGTCCTTCTCTCATCCAAAAAAGCGAGAAGAAAAGTAGAGGAAGTACAGCCAGTCAGTAAAGGATAAGAGGAAAGATGTACGTGGCAGATTCCTTAAAAGAAAGATTTCTTTGAAGCCAGTCTGAACCGATAGTTCAACCTTAGACTATACCTCTATACCTCTGACCAATTCCTTTCAAGCTGGAGATCCAGTCTCAACCCTACGTTGTGGATTCAAATAGAACCATCCCTCCAGCAGAAAGGACCCAGAAGCGAAGCATTACCACTCCAAGCGAAGCATTACAAACCACAAGCGAATCAACTTGCTGTGATTAATTTTGGTCCCGTTAATTGTTTTGTAATGTGCAAGCGCCTCTGTCACTGCCTCCAAAGTATGACACAAAATCAGTGATATTCCTGACCCATTCCTTAGTCTGTGAAGTAGTGGCTCCAATACAAGGACATAAAGTAGATATGGCAGCAGACAACCCTGACATATCGACCGAGAGACAGTGAGCGACTCTGAACACTTCCTATTTACCTGCCATCAGCGAGAAATACAGAATAGAGATCCATTTGCGGAAGTCCAGTTTAAAACCAGCAGTCTCTAAAACAGATAACAAAAAGCAATGGTTGGCCCTGTTGAAAGCTTTGGACTGATCCAAATTGATCCATTTCATCTTCTATCCTCTTTATGATCGTATAAATCAGATGTAAATTTTTCTGAATTAATCACCCCTTCACATAGTTTTACACAGGTTCAATCAATTTACCAACGACAACCTGAAACCCGTTTGATAGGATCCATACCAAAATGCTACAGATGTGTAGCCGTTGCATAATTACAATCTATTTTCCTTTGCACTTGCATGTTTTCACTCACTGAGTGATTAGCACGTGGTTCGGAAAGAACACACTTAAATGTTCTCACTCGCGAAAGGATATGTTGGACGATAAGAACACTGTTCATGTAGAAGGCAACTTTCGTTTTCGCCCAAACCTCTTTGAGATGTTAATGTGACAAGACATTATATCTCTCTCCTCATCTCTAGCAATGGTCTTGCTTGACGAGATAGAACTCATGGACTTAATTCCATTTCTATAGTACATCTACGTTGACAGACTCAACCTGTTTTCATAACTATTTCCATACCATGTTTTGTGTTCATAAAACCGTTGAATAAAATTGATTTAAATTGTAGAGAGGAAGTTTGTCCTTTTCGCCAAAATTTAGTGACTCTTTTCTTCATGGCAAACAAGGCCAGGAGGATGGATATTGATGCAGTAACCCTACTACAAACATGGTGATCTGACATCCTCTCTAACTCTACATTGCATTGGGATTTTTAGGTCCCACGGGAGATCCATCATGATCTCCTTCTTGACCCCAGTCAGTCTGTTTGGAATGACATCAGTTATCACCAGTGAAATAGTTCTTCACTGGAGCTCTTCCCATGTACCAGGCACAGGCTTGATGATGTTGGCCTCCGTGTACTTGGCATATGTTGTATGGAAGAGCTCCCTGTGCTTCTCCAAGGACAGCTGTGACTGGGATCCTCATGCTGCTCTCCCTGCTGGCACTAGTTTCTGTTGTTGTCCAGCAGGGATTAAAGCTGCTGTGTTGCCACTTCTTGTCCATGTTAGTTGGGACATCTTTGGGCCGTTTAGCTCTGCTTGGCTGGGCAGCGCTTTTTGGGACAGCCTTCCCCGACATGAAACCCAATGAATGCTATCTCGAAACTGGAGGATTAATCTTGGCAGCTCTTCTCAAACTTGGAGAGCTGTTTGTGACAGCCCTCCCCAACATAGAATGATGGACTGAGGTGTTGCCGAGTGCAAAACCTTATGGAGGATGCCCGAACGTCGGGGTATGCAATCCCAACGCTTGGAGGAACCATATTTGTTTGAGGCCCCTACATGGTCTGGTTCGTTTACAATTGAAGGGCCTTGATTACTTAAAGGTTTTTAATCCTTATATTATTGAGATAAATATTACTATTCAGGTCACAAATTATTTTAAGGGAAATACTATTAAGAATTTATATTTTGGGTTCACTTAGCAATTTGTGACCTATTTACGTTACACACAAAATATAAAATATGGAATTATTAATCGACCACATGGCAACCAAAATGTCAACAAACATTATAATAATACCAACATTTATATAACTAATTTTACATTTCAGAGGGGCATTTAAAGCTCAGTTCGTATGTAGAAAGTATTCATTTTTCGTTTAGGTAACTCGTGGTTTTGGTGGAGAAAGTTTGTTGAGTGTACACAAGTTTTTGAGAAATGTCTGTATATATTTCCTAGTGTGTATATACGTGTGAAAGATACAGAAATTGTGTTTATATGAATGAGAGCGTGGAAAGTTTCCTTTGTTTATTTGCGGCAATGTGATATGTGTGTGCGTTTGGATGTGAGTTCTTTGTTTAGTGAGGAGAAATAAAAGATGTTACATACTTTATGTTTCCCCCCCTCCTCAATCTTAGCTGACATGTGCGTGCTACCGTCTGTAACGGTAAAGGGAAGAGAGAAAAAAAAGAGAGAGAGCAAACTGTAGCCACTCCTTTTATAAGGGTTAAAATCTCGCATTGGTCACTGGCGTGTTGTTCCTTGATTGGCCAAAGTTTTCAGCCAGTGTGTTTACATGAGATTTCCTCTTCTTCTATGTCAGAGACAAAGAAAGGGTATCGGTTAACGCCATTTGCTTTCTCGCGTTGCCTTTTGATTTCACTACAACCTCTCCTTTTGAACGACTTCTCTTTGTCTATCCCAACCGCCAGCTTAGACCAAAATCTAAGCTGGAGATCAGAATCTGGGTCAGATATGAACAAAATGTCTGTGCTAGGACACGGGGTAACACTCAAACTCGTTTCATCTTTAGCTTTCTCTTGTTGCGGTGCAGGCCTTAGCTGAGTAAGATATTGTATCTTAGAGGAAATGCTAAGACCTACGCTTACATTTAGATTGTGTAAAGAAATGTTTAAAAGAGTAAAAACAGATAAAACATGGAAACACATGTATGAAAGTTGAATGAAAGATAAAGCATGCATAAGTTGAAGGAGGAATCAAACGTAGTTTAAAAGTAACACAAAATATTTATATATTTACAAATCTTACATGGTAAAATGTTAGTTTGAAATGTTCGTTGAAAGTCAGTTCCGAGAATAGTAGTAAGCACATGTGTGCGACCATGTTTGTATGTGTGTGTGTAGCCATGTGAGGCTTGGCGTTAGTACGTCGAAGTGTGTGAATGTGCGTGTGTGTTTAGTAGTAAGCCGACACACATGGAACCACCTCTAGCCCAAAAGCGAGGGGCTAGAGAAAAGAGGAAAAAGAGAAAAAAAGGAAGAAAGGAAGTGTGTGCCTTCTTTTATATCACTCAAATCACGCGTGGTCAAGCTGACCTGTTGGTCCTTGATTGGCCGGAACCCTCTGGCAACGTGATTTTGCGAGATCAGACCCTGTTCTCTCTCTTAGAGACGAAGAAGGGCTGAGTCAACAAAGAAAGAAAGGTCGTTGCCACTGGTTTGTGTTCTTCCGCCCACGCCGGTATGATAACATATAAGGATATTAATCCGATACTCTATCCTAACCGGTCACTCTGAATGCAAATTCAGAACCTCCCACCAGTGGAAAGATGAAAAATCAAATAGTTAATTGTCCAAAAAGGGCAAAACATGTGCCCAAAATGATACACAACAAGAGGGAGAAGAAAGTAGACAAGGGAGACTAATTCGATCGGGTTGTCTCTCTTGTAAAAGACCACACGATCAAAGTGAAGTGAGAACAGATACTATACTTTGAAAAAAATTATTTGCAAAAACAAAAAGGAAAACAAATTTTACAAACTAGTATAAAAGCCCTAAAAAATGTGGCCCTTTTTTTATTTTATGGTGGCATATTGGTATACTAAGGAAGATAACTTATCTCAACTTATTTCTAGGTTTTTTTTCAGTAATTGATTTTAATAGCTTTTTTATGTTAAGAAACAATGAAACAAAAAATAAAAACATGTTAAAAAACAATGAAACAAAAAATGAAAAAATGTTAAGAAACAATAAAACAAAAATGGTTAATGAAACAACAAAATTAAAAAGTGATAAGAAGGCAAAAAAAATGTGAAGAAACAATGAAACTGAAACAATATTAATGAAAAATACGTTGTTTTCTTTTAACTGAATCTGTTTCTTCCAATGGAAAAGTTATTTTCCTTTAATTAGCCAATAAAAATTTTCAATTACATTTCAAAACAAGTAAAAAAAATCTTTGCTGTTTTTGTAAATAAAAATCAATTGTCGAAAAAATCTTTGTTAAAATAAATTATTAAATATCTTATTTTATTTTTTCAACAAGTTGAGATAAGTTATCTCCCTTGGTATGCCAATTTACCACCCTAAAGTAAAAAAAGGACCCAAAAGTGTTTAGATGGGGGTGGTCGTCGTTGATCAATCCTCTGTCTATCCTACTCTTAACTAGATGCATTTTGACCCATTCGTCCAAGCACTGTTCTTTTCATTCTCTTATCATTTGTTCATCACTTTGACTTCAGCAGTCACCACAATACCACATTTACTCGATGGACTACCCTAATGGTTTAAAATCAATTTTATTCGCAAGAGATTCTTAGCCGATAACTGTATGTGGGTTTTTCATTTTAAAGAACTTGGATCGGTGCGATTAAACTCCTCTCATTGAGTAAGAGCTTGTTATCGCTTTAATTCGTTGGGTTATTTAAAAATGTAATTAAAAATAAGATTAAAACGTTCGGTTTTACTGCTGATTTATGAAAAAAAAATGCTTTCACGGTATATCTACAAAATGCTATCGGGCACGTATAAGCAGGTGCACGGTTATGATAGCAAGCAAAAAAAACCCAGATAAGACAGTTCCAACAACAACAAAAACCATGAGGTTTTATTTACTTTGGAGTGTGTGCGTACGTGTGTGAACGCATGTAAGTGAGAGCGTGATGAGTCACAGAAAATAAAGGATCTGAGAAGAGTTCAACTTTAAAACGGACAAAATACACAGAATCATTAAATAAATAGAAAATAATAATTTTAAACTGGGTAATTTAATTGCAAAGAAAATATAGCAAATGTGTTTCTAGCGATAAACGTGATGGAATAATAATCGCAGTAGGTTTTATGTTGATCATTCAACTTCAGTAACTAATATAAAAGAAGGAGATTGAAAAGAGGAGAGAAAAGTAGAAAAACAAACAAATATGATATCAATATCGTAAGAAAAATAATAGATGTATAAATTGTAGGAATTAATTTGAAGGTGATCGATATTTTTTTGAGGGGAAATAACGAAGCTGGACCAAAACAAAGCGTGCGAAAAAAAAACTTCGAATCTCCGGCTCGAAAAAGTGATTTGCATCGTAGAAATCTTGTGATGTAAATGACGTCATCGGATCACAGGACTTGTTGGCCACCAGTTTTTTTTTCGGGTTAGCTGATTTTTTTTTCTGTTTATTGTCGGCTTTCTCTCCTCTCGTGTTCTTCGTCAGACTAAAAGGCCTCCTGGATTCTGGCTCCGTCCCTGCATGGACGCTTCTCTACCGGCTAAAAGTATCCTGCTACTACTGTGATAAATATATATATATATATCACGACCACCATTATCGTTATTACTGACCCGGCCGCTGTCCCTCTTACCCAGTGGTCTTCTTAAAAGTCGAAGAAATTAAACACAATAATTCGTCATCATACCTGACCTGATATCTACTAGTATTTACATATATGTATATGTAGATACATACATAACAGAACCGGTTTGGGGTCATTTACGCTTTTTATTGTCGCTGTTGATTGAACTAAGTCATTATTTTCGTCTCGTCTAAAAATTACTTTGTCTTGAACAAAACAACGGTAAGTTATTTAATTACATTTTGTGCGTGTTTAAAATGTCCGTTTCTACTTACAATATATATTTTATTCGTACAGTTTGAGTAAAATGGGATAAGATGCCCCATCTTCCCCAACTTTCTTACCGCTTTCAATTCAATTAAGAAAAATTTAAAAGACTATTTTGAATTTGTAATTGATATTTTTAACTAATAATTATATTTATCTATCACTGCCCCCCCCACACACACACAATAAAAACAACAACAAACAACCCCAGAGTTGATTTTGTTGACAATCAAGTCCAAGCTTGCTTTTCTTTATTTTTGTTGTGTATGGGGGAGGAGAGTAGGGAAGAGTTATTTTATTTACCGAAGTATATTCCATCTCACGCAGACAGATGCATTTTGAAGGCAATTAAGGCCTGAACTCACAAACTTAAAAAAAAAAAAAATACCCCAAGAAATCTACTAAACTTTTTTCCACTTCAGAAAGAAAAAAAAAACAACAAACAAACAACAAAAAAGTTAATCACGTAGAAGCAAAGAAGTGGTAAAAAAATTTGATTAATATAGAGATGAGATTACTGATTACTGATTATTATATCACTCATTAATCTCATCTCTATATTATTAAAATTGCGTGACCACTTTTCGCGTGTCTCGTCTCTGTGACTTACACTTTTTTGTATTTACTATTAATCGATTATTTATTGAAATAAAACTGCTTTTTTATTAAAAATAATTTGGTAAGGTACTTCTACAGAATTTGAACCAACCTGTGTTTTATATTTTTATATCCTTAATCCAAGTTTTAGGTTTAGTTCGGCAAAAGTCGGTTTGGTCGTGGCCGTCGTGATAACGATGGCCACGGTTTGATTAAAATTCTGTAGAAGTACCAATAATTTAATTACAAAATTAAATCCACCAGAATGCATTTCGGATTATTGGTAAACAAGTTAGTTATTTTAATCTTTGGTCAGTGGTTGAAGCAAAAAAAAAAAAAATTAATTACTTTGTGACCCTTCAAAATTTGAAAATAAAACGGTGCTAATGCAGTTTACGGACCGGGCTATTTTTAAAATATGATTTTCAAGTTAAATTCAATTTTTACGGTATCTTTTGTTTATTAAATTGTTTGATAAAAGTACAGAATAATCAACCCCACCTTCGCATGTTAATGGGTGTCCAAATTATAACATTATTATTTCAGCCCGGTCTGTAAACTGCATAAGTACCGAAAAAACGATCGAATCGAAATTCATTGCTGTCTTTTTAAATCCTCGTGTATTGAAAGTCTTGGAGTTTATTTACATCCAATAATTTTATAGATTAAAACAACATTACAGTAAGAAAATTAGTTTTTTTTAATAACAATTTGGGGCACTAGAGCAGTTTAACATCCCCAAGCAAATTAATTATCTTCATTTTAGGAGAGTTCTGTCCGCGACAAGGGGGGGGGGGTAACAAAGCCCCCCCCCCCCCCCCCGTTAAATTAAATTTGCTCGGGGATATTAAACTGCACTAGTGCCAATATATAATGGGGGGGGGGGGGGCGAAGTGAAAATATAATGACTCCCGGGCAACGCCAGTGAGGTACAACTTGTGTGAAATCTGTTATTTTATAGAATCACTCCCGTCGGGTGTTTTTTTTTTTGTGCTTCTGTAGTTTCACAATTACATTAACATATTTAAATAAATGTATATACTTTTTTATGTACTTACGTGTTAGCTAAAACTAAAACTGTACAGCAAAATACGCAAATTCACCCAATTATAAGAAAAAGAAAAAAACGATCTAACGTATCGATAGACATTTCAGCTTGCTGATTAGGCAAGGGAGATAACTTTCGGAAAAAATCAAAATATAAGAAAAATGGCGACATATAGATAACATCGTTTTTTTATTTTTAATTTAATAAATACTGGATGAATTTGCGTATTTTTTTTTGTGTATGGTCTTTTCATTTACCACGTAAGTACATAACAAAGTTTATACATTTCTTTAGCTATTTTTTTTTAAGAGGTTTAACATGTCATTGTAAAACTACAGAAACGCCGTTTTTTTTTAAAAAATGTTTTTTCGAGTTCTCTGAGAACGATTTCTAAATCTAAATTGGAGCCTGGAATGATTCTATAAAATTACCTTGAAATCAACTATAATGGGTTTGAATCGCGTGATAATGTGAGCAGGTTTTTATACATGTGCTTGGCGATTTTTCTGAACTTTTATCAACACAACATAATCAATTTGCATGCCACAAGCTTTTTAAGGACGTTAACACTCAATTACTAACGACTTTGCACGAATAGATAAACACAAAACTACATAAAAAAAAATGTACCGCACCCCGCAAAAAATGAGATTCTACTTTTTTAAACGATTACGTGTGAACAGCCTGAAAAACTTGGCGGAAAGACAAGCAAAAATCGGTGCTTCTGCTGGTAGACACACGAGTGAAGTATGGAAGTTAAAAATAAAATAACAGGAAAACTTTAGGAAATACTTGGGCACATGTTCGTCTTTAACCACTGTCCGTTTTTCACAACTTTTTACTGACCATTTTTCTTTTCTTTTTTCGGTGTACACTTATCTATCAGGTTGCTAGAGAATTCCGGCGTTTTTGGAATTTTTTTTCAACTATTTTACATTTTAGGAGGGGGGCTCAGTTTCCAATGTTAATTCAACGTAGACTGATCCCCCTCTTTTTGACCATCTCAACTTTTAAAAAAATCTTTTTCGGTGTACGAGTACCTATCATGTCAATAGAAAATTCCGGGGGTTTTGTAAAGAAATTTTTAAAAATTGTGATTTTAAGACGGGGGATCAGTTTTCAATGTAAATTCAACGTGGACTGATTCCCCTCTTTTTAACCATCTCAAATTTTAAAAATTCTTCTTCTGCTTACAATTACCTATCATGTCACGAGAGAATTCCGGCGTTTTTGGAAAGAAATTTAAAAAAATTGAGATTTTAAGACGGGGGATCAGTCTTGTTCGTCTTTTACCATAGTTCGTTTCTCACAACTTTTTACGTCTTAAAATCTCATTTTTTAAAAAATTTCTTTCCAAAAACGCCGGAATTCTCTCGCGACATGATAGGTAATTGTAAGCAGAAGAATAATTTTTAAAATTTGAGATGGTTAAAAAGAGGGGGATCAGTCCACGTTGAATTTACATTGAAAACTGATCCCCCGTCTTAAAATCACAATTTTTAAAAATTTCTTTCCAAAACCCCCGGAATTTTCTATTGACATGATAGGTACTCGTACACCGAAAAATATTTTTTAAAAAATTGAGATGGTCAAAATGAGGGGGATCAGTCTACGTTGAATTAACATTGGAAACTGAGCCCCTTCCTAAAATGTAAAATATTTTTTTAAAAATTCCAAAAACGCCGGAATTCTCTAGCAGCCTGATAGATAAGTGTACACCGAAAAAAGAAAAGAAACATGGTCAGTAAAAAGTTGTGAAAAACGGACAGTGGTTAAAGACGAACATGTGCCAATACTTGTGAATGAAAAATATTAGCGTACACATAAATTCTATAGAAAATAATTGAGTAGAATTTTAATAAAAACTAAAATGAATCCATGTATGAGATTAGTGATTTTGACGCCATTTGTTGTGTTTCTGTAGCCAAAGGTTTAAATTATCTCCCTTGAATGGCTAACAATGCCGGCGGTTGTAGCTTCCAAATAAAAATTGAGTTTCTTAAATAAAAAATAGGCCTCTTGTATAGATCGAGTAAACAGCCGAAATTTATTTTAGAGTTCCAATGGTGGAAGAAGGGGCAGACAACTCTCTAAGTACATAATTTCACGCCGTAAATATAATACCGGCCGTATTCCACGACAACTTTGGGTTTTTGGTGGCTATGAAAAGGACACTAAATCGGATTTTTTAGTGACGGTCCCGCCCAGAGATGCCGCCATATTAATCCCAATAAAAATAAAAACTATCTGCGATAATATAATATTTTAAACTATAAAAAAAATTAAATCTGTTAATCAAAACAATAGGACTGTTCGTTTTGCTGGTTTTGAAATGAAAAAATCTACTGTTGATTTTCTCAAATTGTTATTTGGCACTTCTGCCGTATATATAAAGCAGCAGATTTTCTGTCTTTCTACTGAAAATAAAGGGAGGTAATTCAACCGGAAGTGATTTTTTTACAACATTAAAAAAATGCAAGACTGATTTGTTTTTGGGTAACAAGAAACAATTAACAATTTCTTTTTTTTATTATATGAAGTAAAAAAAATTTAAATAAAAAACCCTAAATCCTAACCCTAAGAAATCAGGCGGTGTGCCTGTAAAAAATCTATTGTTTTTTGCGGCTGGTTCATTAAATTACCAATGTCTCGAAGATTAATCTCATTTAACTCCATTTTCTAAATACTAAATTCAACTTCCGGTGAATTCTGAATGAATGGTACTTGGAGAAAAAAAAAAACGGAACTTTTCGATTTCTTAATCGGCAGCTGCTTCATATATACGGCAGAAGTGCCTGTTATTTCTTCGAAAAATGTTGTATTAATTGAATTTGCATAGCTTCTTATTTAAGAAATGGATATTTTCCATTTTCGGAGACATTGCGTACTAAAAAGAGTTATCTGCCCCTTACACAATTGGAACTCTTCTAAAATAAATTTCGCCGTGTACCCGATCTATACAAGAGCCAAAAATAGTATTTTTTAAATACTGGTAAATTTCGGTGTATGCTAATATTTTTCTATCACAAGTAAGTATTTCCTAAAGTTTCCCTGTTATTTTATTTTTAACTGCCATATTTTACATGGATGTAGCTCTGGAGAACAACCTAATGTAGTTAATGCCCTAAAAAGTTAGAATGATCCGGACGTGAGGGATCATTGGTAAACGTGAAGTTTCCTGACCTTAATTGTATATTATATGTTGAATGTATTGGAGTTAAAATCAACTTAGCATTACGGTTTTTATTTTTTAAATATAAGGCCAACACATTTTATTCCTCGCCACTAATCATAATCAAGGATTTGTCTCACGTGACTCAAATTAACCAATGACAACCATTTGACATTGAAGAAAATTCTGCTTTTAATTTGTTTATTTTTACGTCTGCTTTAAATATTTGCGAATTTTACATTTTCGGTTTTGTTTCGGAAACGTCAACCATAGATTTTACTGGTCTGACGTATGTACAACGAATGTTACGAAATCGAGAAAAACGAAGCAAGTGCGCCGTTCCGAATGTTACCGAAGCCCCCCTCCCCTCCTCATGTTAAGTATGGATTTTAAAACTCCGACAGTTAAATCTATGGTTGACGATTACGAAACAGAACCACATTTTCTTTTAACTGTTCAAAATAAAATTAACGTTAAAGTTGAGTATCGGTGTTCTGATACTAAACTTTATCTTCTGTCCTCGGTCAGTAAAAGAGGAAATCTTCTAGACAGCGGCAATTTTTATTTTGGTCCCAATCCAGTGTCCCTTTTTGTGGGTAGCAATTTTCTTCTGTTCGCCTGACTCTTGTTCCTATTTACTTGCCTCCCCACGAGGGTAAAGTTAGACACAAGGTCGATTTTTAATGTGGGGAAAACCCATCTCTCTAAAAACACTGGATTAAGACAAAAATTTAAATTGCTGCAGTCTAGAAAGATTTCTCCTTCACTGACCGAGGACAGAAAAGATAAAGTATAGTATCAGAACACTAACAGATACTAAACTTTAACCGTAATTCTATTTTGAAAAGTATAAAACAAAATAAAAATAAACAGAAAAAAATATATACATATTGTAAAATCAGCAAATATTCAGAGCAGACGTAAAAATACCAGTTTTTATTTTCTTGATATTCAAAGCAGATGAATTTTCTTCAATTTCAAATAGTTGCCATTCACTCGTTCGCTATTCAGGTTTATCGTCTATGTTCCCTTTGACAAGAGGTTCAACGTTGTCTGGCTGTCCTTATGCTAAGTATCCAGTGATCACGATTGTGGGGGTTGACTGTCCATTTACCACTGTTTATGGTTTTGCCTGATGATTTCTTTCCATGTCTTCCTAGGGCGCCCAGTTTTTTTTTAGGTCTTTGCATGTGCTTATATACTCCTTGCTTCTTTCAACATGCCCGAACCAACGAAGACGGTTTGCCGTTATTAGGACGACAAGTTTTGGAGTGTCTCAAATAGAGTGTCTGACCTAATGTTCTGTATCTGGTCCGGCTTTACATTGCATATCTACCTAATCATTGCCCTGTTATTTCTCTGGAGTTGAGCAACACTGACTGCCATACATCATCACGTTTCTTACGCAGCTATCTTACCCCTGGTAATAATTAAGATGGCTCTGGATGTCACGATTGGGAGAAGTTGTTTGAACTGTCCCCAAGCTGTCTTGATAGTCTGATAGTCGAACTTTTTTGCAGTCATCTCCAGCACTCAGCATATCACCTAGGTAGCAAAAGGAGTCTACCACCTCCAGGGTATCCTTACCTATTTCAACTTCTGGCGGCCCTCAATTAGACATCTCTTACATCTGGATCTGGTGAGAACCTACCATGCACTTTTTGTGCACCCATAGAGTGCAGTGGTTGCACTTATTGGATAAATTGAGTCACATGATACAAATCCTTGATTGTCATTAGTGCATTAGTGACAGGCATAAAAGATGTTGTCGTAAATATTCTGAGCAGACGTTTTTTTTTTTTTTTCCAATTTCAAATGGTCGCTCTTGACTGGTTAATTTGAGTCACGTGAGACAAAACCCTTCTCCAGATTCATCTTTTCAAACTAGGGAATCTTTTAGTGAAAATTCTGTACAAGTTTCAAATTTCGACGAGAAGGTTCCTTATGGATAATATAGAAGTAAATAAGCTTATTACACACGTGTATACACTGTGTATGAGCAAAATAAATCAATTAAAAATCAACGCTGAAAGAGTCACTCTTTCTCTAAATGCTCACCTAGACATTAAAGATATTAGAGAATGGCTGAATCAAGATACAGTGAGAAGGCAAGAGAAATACATAGATAACCAAATGAGAGATGGGCGATTTGTTTAGTTAATTACAAATTACAGCTAATTAGAATTAAAATGGATGTTTATTTCAAATATATAATTCAATGCCAGAACTATGGAATATTTGTAGGAACAATATAGTTACCTGCCCCTCATGTTAAATATGGGATTCTAAATAATAACGCATTGTTAACTATTCTGTACCTTCACTGACTATTTTAGCATGTACTTTGTGTCATTAAAGCATATAGGAAAAAGCCCTTACGAAACAAACGTTGAGTGACTCGGCTTTTAATAACAGATGTAAACCTTTGTTTTAATCAACATTCTGATCTTCAGTTCGTTTGGGAGCCCCCCTTGGGGCACCTGTCCAATTTACACCCTCTCGTATTCATTTATTTTTAAAACAACCTTTGACTTGGATGTAAAGGAAGAAATAATGAAAAGTTTTTTTTAAAGTTTTTTTTATTTTTTAGGAGAGTAAAAAGTAAACCCTGTGTTTACTTTCGGCAGCTTCGTAACTCTCGCTTCCTTTATTTTACATTCCATGAGCGATGTTTCTGACAAAGGGGGAAGAATTGCTGTTTTCTGGGTTGCAATCCATTTTTTTAGCTCCTTACATAAAGTGGCTTCATGCCTTGTCTGAAGCAATTTCCATAAAAAATAACGCTCTCTTGTGATTTTCTGAAACGTCGTATGATTTTATAATTAATTTATTTCAATATTAATATAATTCATTCATTAACGATATTTATTTTTAAAAAAATATAAAATGGGAAAGTTTAGCAATACGCTTAGGACGTTGAAAATAAACAGAATAAAAGTTTTTGAAGTGATGGCAACTGATAAAGAATCAATTTAGCCTCGCCATTTATCTTTTCTTTTTTTTTTTTTTCTTTCGAAGCGTTGTACCATATTTCTTTTTTTGTTTGTTACTGTTTCTTCCTATAATATACTAATTTGTATGTCCTGGCCGGTCAGTGAAGTGTGTTTTATTGTACTTAATACTTTAAAGACTCCCTAAACACAACCCAGTATTGAGACCATCATCCCTTCAGGAAGTGGGTGTTGCTGGCAGCTGTCGCAAAAGAGTTGTTACTTTATTGACCGACTTTTTGTTTGTCTGTTACATGGCAATGCTTATACTTAGGGAGGATCGCCTTGGTCTATGACTCGTTTATCTATCTATCTATCTAATCATCGCGTAAATGATGTGTGCGGAAAATATTACTAAAAAGGAAAAACAAAAGAACTCCATCCACAAATCGATATTGAAATTTCTAAAAACAAAACAAAAAAAAATGCATCTTTTTAATTATTACAACTTAAAATGTGTTGTTGTGTAACGCATTTTTTTTTTTTTTTCAAGCAGAAAAAAATATTAAAATTTATTCAATAACGACAAATAATAGTTTATTAATAAAATGCCATTTTTTTCAAAACGGTGCTTCATGAGTTAAACACCTATATGTGAATAAGGAACTCTCTTTTTAAGAAGAGCTAATTAAAGGGGAGATAACCATTGATTAAAATCTACAGAATAGTTAACAAAGCCCCCCCCCCCCCCATCCTCTCACTGTCCTAATGTTAAGAATAGGTTTCTAAATAATAACGTTATTATTTCAGCGACGAAAAGTATTCTCATTATTCTCCAGCAGCATTTTTTTTTTTTTACTTCTGCAGTTTACGGACTCTGCTGAAATAATAGCGTCATCATTTTTTACACCCTCTTTTTTCTTGTTAACTATATTGCACAATCGCCGGTCTTTGATATGACCGTAAACTGCATTCTGTAGTAAGGCTGAAATTTGGTTGCTTTAGTTGCCATTACTCCCAGGTCCTTTCTCGGAGCACTGGCAGGTACTACCACTCTATGTATGGGTAGGATGCGGATTTTCTGTTATTTTTAATGTTGTTTTTATGTGAATTAATGTTGTATTGTTGATAGATGCTATGGATAATATCTGCTTTTTGAGTGAGGACCAGGGGTAAAAGTTTATTCTTATTCAAGAACCTTTCCTCTAGTAGCTGATATGTGAAATCATGTTCACGTCTCCAACTGACCGCCTTACTCCAAACGCATGTGCTGTGGTTTTTCTTGATCTTATTGGCCGTGTAGTCTGTGGCCAGGGTGCAAAGTCATATTCTACAATTTACATGCACAATAAAAGCAACACACAGGTACAAACATTGTATACACATGACTTATCAGGCATGTGTGTGTCGTTGGGGTTCTGTCGCTAGTGTCTTTATGTCTGAGCTAAGCCTCCCATCTTTCAAATTCAGGATCTCAGCTAAGTCTGACTCTCACTCGCCGCGATCCTTCTGTCACCATTCTAATTCTACCCCCTAACAGCCAACGTCTCCTGAATATATCTACTTTCCACCAAAAATCCGTTTTTTCTCAGCTTACTTCCACCGGTAACTAGAGATGTCTGCTTTCTTTCTCATCCTTCCGGAATTTTCCATCTTGACCCTCCCAGCTGTCAATGGCTAACTGTCCATGGTGTCGCTTTGTCTGTAAAGTTCAATGGATCAGTCGGTTTTAATGTCTTTCTTTTAATGTCTTTTTATTGTCATTCATTTTACTATTCTCTACTGGTGGTCCTGATTGTGGGAGTGGGGGCACTCTGTAGTATCGCAGAAAAAAAGAACCATTTTAACTGTATTTTATTTCCTTAACTATTTGACATTAATTTCCTTAGCTCAGAGTTTCTAGACTATCTTCAAAGAAGGTGCGGGTGGTTTAAACACACCTGTCTACCAGGACCTTAAATTAAATGTTTCTTGAGAAAGTTTTCTTTAGGAACTGAAATCCAACTTCAAATCTTTCCTCTGTCACATGATTAAATTAACCAATTAGATATCCACCTTGTATGGGGTAACAGCAGACCCCAAAAGTCATCACCTGTCGATCATGACTAATAATCTAATGCACCTAGCAAATGATATCTACATTTCTTAACTTTAAAAGTATATCATCAGGTAATATTTAACATTGATTAATTCTGAACATAGAATCGATCTTTTTAACTCTAGTGATATAATCTTATACCTGACATTAGAAACAGTGATTTGCAATGTTGCATCCCTGTGCTTGTTTTAAAAGTACCTCCATGGAATGTGTTCCGACAAACTTACTACACTTGTACCCCTCAACGTAGATACCCCCGACCAACCTGACTAGCAGCAAAATCCCACCCCTTCACTGTAGAGTTCCCCAGATGCTGAAAAACCTTCTACTCTAATAGCTTCTTTCCCCGAACCGCTTGCTATTGGTATTCCCTCCCTGCTCCTTTGACTGTATCAACATGCAGAAATTTAAATGTAATGTGAACGAACATCTTGCTGCAAAACTCCTCACTTAGGATGCCCCCTATGGCAATCACAGTAGCCCCTTACATCTCAATGGCAATGTCTTGTTTGGGGTGAATGAAAAAGAAATAAAGTATGTCTGGCTTGCAAACCTGGTTCAATCGTAGGCGTGTCCCTTTTTCTTCCTGAGATTCTTATGGACTCTGAAACTTCTTGGTCTTTCTTTCTCATCAAATCTTTCTTGGAGTTCATACATTAGATCCATTGCTCTTTCTGCTTCTCGTAAAGTCGGTTGGTTCTCTCTATCGCTCCAAACACTCTCACACCTGAGGCTATTCTATATCTCTACAAATCTACTATCGGACCATTTATAGAGTACTGTTGTCATATTTGGGCTGGTGAATCTCTATTTAAGGCTCTTTTGACTATATCAACATGCAAAAATTTAAATGTAATGTGAACGAACATCTTGCTGCAAAACTCTCCACTTAGAATGCCCCCTATAAATCTAGCCTCTAATCACAGTAGCCCTTTGTCTTTGTGGCAATATGCCTTGTTTGGAGTGAATGAAAAAAAAACACATAAAATGTGTCTGGCTCGCAAACCTGGTTGACGCAATCAATCTTTGAACTCTAATGATTTAATCTTGTTATACCCAGCACTAGGAACAGTGATTTCTTTATATAGGTAGAGTATGTGTCTGGTTTGCAAACCTGGTTGGCATTAATTGCAATCCCTTTTGACTAGGAGCAAAGTGTAGTATCTGTTCTGATACTACACTTCATCTTTCTGTCCTCGGTCAGTGAATGAGAAATCCTTCTAGACTGAGGTAATTTAAATTTTTCTTCCAATGCAGAGTACCTTTCCTCTTTTTGGAGAGCTGGATTTTCTCGCACATTAAACACCGCCCTTGCATCTAGCTCTGCCCTCGTGGGGAAGCAAGTGAATAGGGACAATGTACAATGATGTCATGTCTTGACATACCTTTCTTTTGAGAAATCCACCAATTCTATCATATAGAACCCTTAAAATGATTGGCTTCCCCATAATCTCATCATAGTTTCACATGAGCTGAACAAGATAAAAATTTACCGAAATTGGCTTGGACATTTTTAACTCTAAAATAGAATAGTGTTTATAGTTTGTTAACGTTTCTGGGACATAATCAGTTTATTATTGCATGAATAAGCAATGTTTCTTTTGTGATTAGTTTTATTGGAAACAATGACAACATATAACAAATATAACTTAAAGTTGTGACCATATTTTATATTCAGAAATTAACTTAAAATAAACTGCAATGTACAATGTAAAATATTTGTGACCAAAGTTCAAAGTATGCACTTCAAATTGTGTTTTTTTTTTTTTTCGTTTTTATTTATTTATTTTTTCATTTTTAATGAAAATAACTTGATTCTCATTTAGGTTTTGTTTTTAGGAAAACCATTAAAATATCTGTATTATTTGGTTTATTCGAACAACTGTTCTCAGCTTGGATCTTATTGATACAATGTTTCGGCTAATGTAACCCCCTATCTTCTTCAGGTGCGTCTTGCCGAACTTGGAAATCTGTATAGAATTTCAAATTGAACCTTTTATTTAATCCACTGTGGTAAATTGTTCTCGTTCCATCAGCCATGATCGGGTAGAAATCTTAAATATTTTAAATTGTTAGTATCACCCGTACTGAAGATTGAACCTTCAACCTCAAAAACATTGTCACTTAGAATTAATTATAACTTAGCACTTTATCCGTTTCACCACTATTCATGGCTGAGGAAACAAGGACAATCTACCCCTGTGGATTAAATAAAGGGTTCAGTTCAAAATGATTAACATCCAATATGAGAACATCCAAATGCAAATTATCAATCTTTATTTTACAAAATTCCGAAACCTTAAAATATTTCTATTCAAGCTTTTTTTTTTTTTTTTTTTTTTTTAGTTAAATGCTGATAAAATTTCACCAAAACCTGACTTTGAAAATGGCTATAAAATATTCAATACTTGAAATCAAGAGAATTAATAAGTGATAATAATTTGTCATTAAAATAAGCTTAATGAAAAATATACGTAAGCTTTTTTAATAATTCACGAAGATTGGTTTGCCCGTTTTACCTCTACCATGTGTGATCGAATTCTGTCGATAATGTTATCTCTGTGGATTTTGAAATTCCTTTTATACATTTCAGTTAACTGCTCTGCAACCCCAGCACCACACTATCACTGATATCAATTTTCATTCACTTTTTCACTGCATGGACACATCGATATATATCGTGTGTATTTAGGCAGCATTTTCTCATTTATGCAAACATTGTTAAAAATAACAGAATTCGTCTGTTTAATTATACTTTTTTAAATTTTTCTGATGGTCTTTTTTGTATTAAAATCAAAAAAATTAATAAATGTTCCATAGGTTTCACATGTTTCACAAACGTTTTTGATTCTTCGTCGAATCATCCTCAGGTGTCAAAAGCAAATGAACAAAAAAGCTGGAGAAAGAAAAGAATTTTAAAAAGACGGTGGAGAAACGCGCATAGAACGGTTTCCGTATTGTTCCAGGAAGTCGTTGGCAATTTTAAATTCAGCAACGCTGGATGGCATTACAGAACAAAATCGCATTACGTTAAGCATTTTAAAATGTTACCACTGGTTTCATATGTGATGTTGTTAATTTTAGGTTGTGTTTTTATGTAGATAGCTTTAAGTATTTTTAATTTTTAAAAATCGTTTTCGGAATGTATAATTTTAGTGCTATTAACTAGAATTTGTCTTCGCCAACGACTTCCTGGAACAATGCGGAAAACGTTCTATGCGCGTTTCTCCACCGTCTTTTTAAAATTCTCTTCTTTCTCCAGCTTGTTTGTTCATTTGCTTTTGACACCTGAGGATGATTCGACGAAGAATCGGAAACATTCGTAAAACCTATGGAACACTTAATTTTTTTGATTTTAATACCATCAGAAAAATTAAAAAAAAAAAGAAGGTATATTAAACAGACGAATTCTGTTATTTTAACAATGTTTGCATAAAATATATATATATATATATATATGTAAATTATAACTAAAAGGTAAACTTTTAGAGAGTTGGACCTATTGTGAAATAAGGAAAGCTCAATATACTGGATAGAGCAAAAATATGGTACGTCAATAAATACCGATTTGCTTCCATTTGCAGGTCTTATTAATTTTCATTGACGTACTATATATATATATATATATATATATATAAAGCAAAGTTGTGTGTTGTGGCGTCACAGTTAAACGGTTGATCTAAGAACCAAACTAACTGCAGATTTGGAGTCGGCACCTTCCATTCGATACTGGTAGTTCTTCAACCTTTTTTAAGACTCATTATTCAAAACTAAAAATACATAAAAATAACATTAAAAAGAAATGTTCCAACATTTTTAATGTTCATTTTCCAGTTTAATATTTTCTATGATGAGTTGACCAAACCACAAGTAGGTTAAAAAGACAAAATATTTTCGTTTGATGGGTGGCCATGTGGATGGAGCATTTGCATTCAGTTCCAATATTTTATGCCATCTTTCAGGGTTCAAATCTCCCACTAGACAATTCTTTTGTCTATGGCCTTCCAGTTATTCCCTAACTGATATCGATCATCATCATCATCATCATCTTTTCTTAATTATTACATGACGATACTTTATACCAGGCCTGGCAGACATGTGACTTGGGTGGACATGTGAAGACCAAAATGACTACTAAACAATAATTACTGAAAAATGTTTTAGTAAGAAATTTTGTAGTAATGTCCAGTAATTAGTTAATTAGCAACTATACATGTTATTAGGAAGTAGTTTACAGTTAATTTATTTCCGTAAAATCAAACGCAAAAAAGAAAGAACAAAAAATATATAAGTAAATTCACGAAAAATTACTTTATTCACTATGACTTGGACACATTTTATATATTTTAAAATTCATGAGTCAATTTGTTTATATTGACTAATTGATTACAGAAAATATAATTACATAACATAATTGGAAAACAATTTCAACATTTTACAAAATCAAATACTTTATAAAGAAAATAAAATGTTCAGAGAAACAATTTTTATGATTTTTACAAAATTTGTGATGTTTTTACATGTAAAGTTTATTTTACAGAAGATTATTTTAAAGTTTATGAATTTTAAAATGAAATCAATGTGGAACAAATAGTGGTTGTGACCCAACGGGTCACGGGTACGTCTAGTATTGAAATAAAAACGTGCAATTTTGTATTTATATAAAACTAGCAGGATCCGTTGCCCGGGAGAAATATTAAAGAATGAATTAAAATTTGTAAACGGCCGACAGAACGCAACTAGGTCACATTGGATAGTTTTAATGTATCTAATGAATGTAGGTGGTCAATAATTACTAGTTTAGTCACGCAAATTCCAATTTCGTATGGAGCTAGAAAAGCAAAACCAATCTGATGCGTTGGTCACTAAATACTGTTTGAGGCAAGTGTGAGTGTAAAATGACAAAACTATCATTATTTGGTATGGGCCACGTGTATAATATCTATTATGAAAAATGTTCCATGAGAAGTAGTATTTTCGCTAAAGCATTTTAATATGTACGATAAGTCACAACTACGAATGTACTGTCTGTTAATGAAAAATATTCTTATGTTTATTTTTAATGTTATATGATTAAGAAGTGTACTTACTAAGGTTGGAAGTGGTTTTGTTATGCTGCATGTGATGCATTTGTTTTAATGTAATAACATTATTCCGTTATGTAATAATGTTATGTGTTCAGAATAGCGGAATGATATTCACATAATCTATACTCAAGTGTTTCTGTTTAACAGTTCCGAATGAAATAAAAGTATGGCAGTGTTATGAGTGACGAGTACAGTAGATAATTTGCAGTAAGTATAGTGATCACTCTCTCTGTGGTAGTTGCATATGAGAGAGTGAATGATCTAGGAATAAATATAATCTAATATATAAAGTAGAGACGTTTTTTCCCCTGTACCTTCTCGAGGTATAGGAAAATAACCACATGCATCACAGGCTACTAAACTCACCACTATACTACACTTATTCACTCGACCATGTTTTACTAAATTTATTATTTTTTTCTACATAACACTAAATATTACATTTGGCCCACCATCCACGTCTCTCCGAAAAACCAACTCCATATAGGTGGTAGCAAAACCTTTTCTCCCTAAGAATTATGTACTGTCACTCTACTCATCGACACTGGGAACTAATAAGCACAGTTTAATTTTCACAAAACACTCAGTTCTTATTTATTATTGGCCTGGTATTAATTTACTACATAATATAAAGCAATACGCAAAGACTTAATGACCGCTCCCGTTCACTCTGATGATTTTCCGCGAATATCAGATTACGTTATTTCAAATTCTACCTATGACTTCTACATTTATATTCATTCTGGAATTAAGCGAATGAAATTAACGAACACAGTTCCTGTAACTATAATTCATTCAACATATCGACTACAATTTTTTGATCGAATCGACTTCCTATTTAATTCAATAAGCACCAAGATACTGGTAGACCCCGATACATTTACATTTTCAAAATCATACACCTTTAACACGCATATTATAGAAAACTTGCCCAAATAAACCGTGTCATTGCTGAACATTACATTTGGTCGGCAGATCTTAACATAACACGCATGCCAATAAACAAGCTTAGATTAATTGGCCTATTTTCACATGTACCTTTAACTCGAACCTGTGGTGCAGTGGTTAAGACTGGAGGTTTCATGATCGCCAGTTTCAGCGTTCGATCCCATTCTACTCTGCCACTTTTTTCTTTTTTTTTTTTTTTAATTTAAAACATTCGTCAACACGGTAGAGGGGGGGGGGGAGAAAGAACAATAGGCTGTTTCTTTTTTTATTCGATGTTATGCAATAGGTAGTACTTTCTCCCATGCAACGCTGGGCGATAGGTTCCGCTAGTAATTAATATATGTTGATGAAATTATGCGAAAGTTTCTGCAAACACTCTTGAGTGAATAAGAGTATTTTAGTAGTGCATGTGGTTACTTTCTTACTCACGTCAAAGGTACAGGGGGATAAAAAAGAGTCCACTTTATATAGACAAAAGATTTGCCATTAAATAACCCACAAGATTGATATGTCATTAAACAAAGCAACCTAACCATAAAACTGAACACCTATTTCCTTGTTACATTGTGTTTAAAATTATACATTTTTTATGAACATTTGTCTAACAAACTTGAATAAAAATTTTTTTTTTTTTTTTTTTTTTTTTTTTTTTAGAAATGTTGAAACTTAAAATGAATTCAATAGCCTATGGCTAACAAATCTAAGCATTTTATATGAATACTATTGTTAATGGCTTTGGTTAATCCTATATTCACAAATTGAGTGTTTATTTATATATATATATATATATATATATATATATATATATGAGCACACATATACATACTAGCATATATATTCGGTGTTGCTTGGATGCATAGACACCAAAAATTGCTAAAAAGTATTTAATTTTTTAAATTAAAAAAAAAAATTTTTTTAGGACTTCTTTCTCTATCTCTGTCTCCCACCATCTGTCCAGTCAAGAAAATGGTTTCCCTCCTCAGACTTGGGACAGAACAGATACTACACTTTGAAATATTTATTTGCACAAAATATAAAATAATACATTCGCAACAAATTGGGCATAAGGCCATCAAAAGTGTAGGGAAAATGGGTGCTTGTCATCCTTTGTCTAACGTGAAAAGATTGTCTATCCTAGTCTTAACTAGAATCATCTCAGTCACCACAATACCACATTTACTTTAGGGGCCGTCCTATTTGAGATATCCTCGATTGGTTTGAAATTTTTATTTTTCATAAATAAGCTTATATGTACAGAAATTCATTCAGAGCAAAGGTTACATAAATAAAATCGCTCTAAATGTTATCCCCCCCCGCCTAATTAATTTTGTTCCTAGTGACGCCCCCCCCCCCCCCCCCCCCAAAAAAAAAATTGAATATTATAAAAAACGTCCATATGCTAAAAAAAATATATCAGCTTTGTGGGTGTGTTTTGCGTAGTTTTTGAGTTTTAGCTAACCACACACAAAAAAGAGAACTTCCCTTTATATGATAGATGTATAAATTCTAGTTGTACAGACAAATTATTTTTCTGGCTAAAAGGTCAAAGTGTAGAATCTGTTCTTTGATAATAATAAATACTTCCATAACTTAAAATTGGAATAAATATTAATACAATAAAATCTGTTTATTTTTTTTTTATTTATAGTCGAGTAAGGTAAATATAAAAATACAAGTTTATAAAAACCAATGTATTTTTTCTTTCATAAAATACCAAAATCTATTCAAATTATTTTAAATATACGAAAACTAATGCAATCATAAAATTAATAAAACTTGAACCATTTTCAATATTAAATTATTTTTCTTGAAATTTATAAATATAGAGGGCTTAAATGAGGTATAGTTTGTTTTTTTTGAACATATTTCAAACAAGGCAGGCCACCACTGTAGATGTAAGGGGTTACTGAGAATTAAGGTGTAGGTTTTGGGTGTCATCCTAAGTTGGGAGCTGTGTAGCGACATGTATGTTTACATTAGTTTTAAACCTATGCATGTCAGTACAGTCGGGAGAACAGGGAGCAGGAAGGGAGTTCCAGAGGCCAGCAGTACGAGTTTGTATGGTCTTAGGTGATCCTCCCAAGAATTACGCCCTTCTTTGGTGAGGGTAGTTTATTACCGAATGCTTGAGGCGCTCCTATGAGGGTCTGTTCAATGCTATTTTTGTACCCTCTTAGAGTGCCCCCTTCCCAAGTTAAACTGACTTAATGCCTAACCTTGTGGGAAGCAGGTAAAACCCCAGCCCGGGAGCAGGGGTTCCTTATTATTCTGGCAACCTAGGGACTGTTTTGGCTTATGGCAAATCCTTCTTTGTCAGAATAAGGTATGGTTTGGTCCTAGGAGGCTGCCCTCCCTGTCATTACCTCCTCCTTTTGGAGTGAGGTGGTGGTTTATTGCCAGTAGTCTGAGACATCCCTACCAGAGAATGTTGATAGGTCTGTTTACGGCTATTTTTGTATCCTTTCAGAGGGTATCAAGTTGTTGGGGGCGATTTTTACTAGGCTGTGTCCCCTCTCTCTAGCAACATTTTCTTGCTTCAAAGAATCTAACACAAGTTCAATGAATGACCCAACAGCTCACTTTTTTTTCTGGTATATACATATATATATATGTATATTTTATAATTTTGTTTCACCGTTTTACGGCTAATCAGTGTGGTTGATACTAGCAAGATTTGAAACCAGGAACACTGGCTGAAGTTCAGCGCCCTTATCACTAGGCCAGTTTTTGTGACCTAGTAGTAAGGGTGTAAAACTTCTACCATTGTATTCCTGATTTTGAATCTCGCTAGTATCAGCCACACTGATGAGCCATAAAATAGCGAAACACGTGTCCCTAGATAATATAATTTAACTTATCTCCGTGATGAGATAAGTTATATTACTGTTTGTTATAAGGCTCTGTCTTGAATAATGTTTATATTTATTTTTCCATTGTTTGGTGACGGTGACTTGGGTCATGATAACAGAATTTAATGTGATCTGTTCTATTGTCACATAACGGTAACAAGATGACAAGTTTCTTTTTCTCTAGACCTTAGAACAGACACAATAAAATTAAGTAGTTACCGCAGAGACAAATATTTAATTCAAACACAGGATATATTAATCTTAAATGGAGTCGCATTCCAATGTTCATTATTGATACCAGCATGTGTATACTATTTAAATGGTATTTTCTTCCGACTTTATACTGTTTGATCTGAATCTTTACGCTGAGGAGCTACCATTATTTATGTTTTTTTTGTTTCTTTTTTCTTGGACTATTGTCCTCATCAATATTGATACTTTTCTGTTTCAGTCGAATTGCCCTCAGACCGTATTCAAGTATATTGTTTATTTTTGTCACTTAAATCCCAACTGAAGATTCATCAGCCAAAACGTAGTAGATATACAAATATGAACATCGATGTAGACAATAGTACTAAAAACAAAAATTAAACCTAATCTTATTTAAAAATATATATTTAAATATTATATTTATTAAAAATAAATAAAGTAATGTTTTTTTTCTTTTTCTTTTTACCAATTTAGAATTATTAAAATGAAAATTATTTGAAACTGCAGAAATTAAAGATGAGTATTACCTTAAAAATATTCTGAGTTCGTCAGAGTACATATATTTGTATAGTAGAAAATTACTTCCTTCTTTCCGATTTATATGAATACGAAGAAATGGAATTTCGACCCAGATAAGATGTTTTTAATAAAATTAATGAAGATACATTTTTCTTTTTTATATAAAGAACATGGCTGGATCTGCTATAGTTGATTATAGCGAAACATAATTAAATATTAAGGTTGTAAGTGCTCAGCGATAATGCGCAAACAGACTACAAAAGATGTCCACATTACTTTACGCACTTGTATGCGGAGCACTATGCTCCATGCTAGTGAAACCTGGGCATCGACAAGGCCAGACCTCCAACGTTGGTTATGCGGACAAGTGAGTTGCTAGGGAAACTTGGTATTGCCGACATCGATTCCATCTTGAGGGAGAGAAGACTCTGCTTGCTTGGACAGATCCAGCAGTGTAATTAACTGTGCACTAAACCTACAAGTCTCTGGTAGATGCGGAGTTGTCCGGCCAAAGTTGAGGGAGGGGGAGAGGGCGAGAACAAGATCAGGTATGGGAAGGTGTCCACATTTGACACACACACACACTGTATGGAAAACTAATAATGAAAGGGGAATGATATTATTTATGTCATGACGTGCTCGGGTGATTGATTTTAAACAAAAAGTTGTAAGAATATTCTCACAGAAAGAGACCGCAGAGACTGGAGGCTCTTAAATGCTGACCCTCAGGATTGACAAAGTGGATATCTGCGGTGAGGAATGCCATACGTGCAGCTAGCCAGCTGTTTGGAGGTGGGGGGGGGGGGGGGGTCCACTGGTGTGGACATTGCCCCCAATCCTGCACGATAATCAAAAGACCAATAAAGAAGAGACATGTTCATTTTGTAATATTTCCTTTGTTATTTTCACTTGGAATTGTCTGTTACATCTAGTTAAAGTTCAGGTGAAGGTTAGCTTAAGAATAGATTGTGGACGATTCCAAAGTTACACACCACTAGTATGTACTAGTAGAATACCCATCCCAGTTCTGGTATTATAGCTGCTAGTCGTAGCAGAGTGTTAAGATCAACTCCTATATTATTTGTATGTAAGTAACGAAAACTGTCGCACAAAAGGAAAAACAAAACCTTTTTTATAACAGCGAAAGGGTTTATTCAAGTTACCTGTACCATTTCGTATAGGTTTAAGAAAGTTGGACAGTGTCCGAGTGAGGAAATGAAGAGTTGGAAAGTTTGGCTGCCGCTTTTCTCCGAGCAGTAATTCTTCCAGTAGAGAATAGCTGGTGTTCAGGAATCCATTGAATAAAAGGCAGGAGAGAGAGAGAGAGAAAGGGTGCATCTTTTCTGGTTGCTTACTGTGAACTCTCTGATCATCGTCTGTGATTCCCAAAGGGGCTGAAGTAGTTCTTCTTGAGACTGATGAAATACTTCCTGCAAGCTGATTGGTCAGTGTGTAACCAGATCACTTAACAGGGACATTTCTCCAATAAATCTAGCATTTAGTTTTAAATTTTAATGTTGTTTTTTTTTTCTTTCTTTCTATAGTACAGTTTTAGTAGCACCTTCATATTATGGTATAGTTTTTAGAAAAAGTGGCCACCTTACTCACCCTGTTGCCTAGAATAAATATTCCATAATTCAAAAGTTCAATAGATTAGGATTTTAACAATCACACACATATTATTGATACACACACTAGCACCGATCCTTTTAAGAATGTATTACTTAATATAACTCCAAATTTGATGTACATCAGTTCTTTTCTCTATTCAATTTCTTTGTATCTAACTCATTTTTAAAAAATTCTGAGGCCGAGTGCAAATTTGGGTGGACAAGCCCCCATAACCAGTAAAGTTTACAAACAAAAATAATGTACCTATGTTACTTGCTGTATTGCCGAAAATATATATTCCAAAATTCATCATGATTGGTTCATAAAATAAAAAAAACTTATATATATATATATATATATATATATATATATATATATATATATATATATATATACGAAGTAAATCCAACAAAAGATAAGAGACAACTAATATCTTTTAATTAGTAAAACATCCGGATAAAGACTGAAGCTCAATATACTGGATAGAGCATTAATAGCATAATATAAAATGAAATAATAAAATAGGTGCGAATCAAATTTTATTATAATTCAAAATTCAGGCAAAGTAACTCAAAGTCCTTAACTCATGAGTTTTCAAAGATATATATATATATATATATATATATATATATATATATATCTTTATAAATCTCTCTGAGATTGAGTGTGGGGAATTTTTTTTATTCAAACATATTTGATTAAATATCACAGAATGTTTCTGCTATATGAACCTTTTTAGTTTTTAATTTTTCTGTTTTTTATCAGAGTTGCGGTGTCGGAGGTTTTGGAAGGAATCAGTCTGATTATTCTTGAAATAAATCTATTTTTATTTATTCATGGTGAAATATAACGTTTAATATATATTTTTTAAAATTGAATAATTTAACTTGTGACATTAATAAACCGTCTGTAATGTTAGATGGGGAATCCTTTCCATCCTCAACCGATTACCCTGAAGCATATTCTCATTGACAGACAACAGCTGAGTCTCTTGTTGACATGTAAGTAGTTGTCTCATTTCAGTGTCTTCCTCTTTCCTTTGGTATTGTAATGAGGCAACAAATAATAATAATAAAAAAACATGCTCAATGGCATCCTGTTCTTTAAAGTTTAATTCTGTTACAGCACTTTCTTTAAAACTATTTTAACACACACAATGTTGCTAAAATTTTTAAATCGTTAACTTAAATAAAAAATTTTTTAATTGTTAACTTGATAAAAAAAATCTAAATCGTTAACTTGATAAAAAAAATCTAAATCGTTAACTTGATAAAAAAAATCTAAATCGTTAACTTGATAAAAAAAAATCTAAATCGTTAACTTGATAAAAAAAAATCTAAATCGTTAACTTGATAAAAAAATTATTTACTAATAATTTGATTTAAAAATTTTTTTTTTACATAAACATTTTAACAAGTTTCAGAGTTTAAAATTCTCTTAATTTCTGAACTTTCTAAAACGTCCCCCCTTCACCTCCCCCCTCAAAGTCACAAGTTGCCACTGCTGTTTAGATGATTCATTTTAATTGTTTAAAGTATTTAAATACCGAAAAATATTTAAATAGACAAAGCAAGCTAAAGTTAATACATGTGAATCGGTACCAATGAACATTTGGGGAGGAAAGTTGAAAGCTGACTCTTCATTTTTATTTTTTTAAAATAATTAAATTTAGATCATTTTTTTTTCATTGATTGTAAACATGTTTTTTTTTTTTTTTTTAATAAACACTTTTCATGAACTTTGATCTGTGAAATTGTATTCCTATCGAGTGACTAATTAGCTTATCTTTCTCAACTGTCACACCTAACTGAACTTTATGCTGTTCATTTAAAAAAAAAATTTTTTTTTTAGTTTAATTTTTAGAGAACAGCGACCAATGTGCCATGAATGTAAGATTACATCTTCTAACTATAGAATAAAGTCAATTTTTCCACTATTCCATTTGTCATTATCGCTTTAGAACCTAAAGATTTGTATGCATTCGTTTCGTTTTTTTCCAAAATTTCTTATATTTTTTTCAGGGTAAGCTGCTTCTCCCAACTCTGTCTTTTACAGAGGAGGTGGCAGCCATTTTCACTCTCATCCTAATATCTACTCCTACTGCTCCAGAATCATTGGCGAATTTTCTTAATAGAATGATTTTGGGCTAAATCCCCGCAATTATTTTGTATTTTCCTTCTTACTAATGTTAATATACTACACTAGATTTTAAATCTAAATACAACCCCTCTCTTAAAGTACTTTCTCCTTTCCGGGCATATTTTAGAATGGTGGAATGTTTTTCTTTTCATTTTTCTTTTTTTCTTTTCTTCATTTTTTTTTTTCTTCATTTTTCTTTTCTTCATTTTTCTCTTTTCTTTTCATTTTTCTCTTTTCTTTTCTTCATTTTTCTCTTTTCTTTTCATTTTTCTCTTTTCTTTTCTCTTTTCTTTTCATTTTTCTTTTGATTTTTCTTTTTGATTTTTCTTTTTGATTTTTCTTTTTGATTTTTCTTTTTGATTTTTCTTTTTGATTTTTCTTTTTGATTTTTCTTTTTGATTTTTCTTTTTGATTTTTCTTTTTGATTTTTCTTTTTTTTTTTTTGATTTTTCTTTTTTTTTTCTTTTGATTTTTCTTTTTTTTTTCTTTTGATTTTTCTTTTTTTTTTCTTTTTTCTTTTTTCATTTTTACTTTTCTTTCTTCATATTTTCTTCATTTTTCTTTTGAGTTTATATTTAATGGACTATAACAGTAGAACATGGCTTTGAACAATTTTCTTGGTCTTTTCAGTTATAAAAACTATAAAGTTTAAATTTCTTTCTAATCGATGTGTAAACTGTCTTCTGTTACAAAGTTGACGTATAGTTTTGTACTCAAATCTTGAATTTAGTATCTTTTAATAATAAGATGGGAATGAGGTAGGAATCTATATAATACTAAAATTCTGTAGACTCTGTTTGAAATCAGCAGCAGCATAACCAGCTTTTCAGACATTACTGCTGATTGTTGTTGTTAAGATAGTTGGACTTCTGCATAGAGCTCACGAAAATCGTGCCCCAGGATTGTCTGGTCTGCATGAAGTTCTCGTTGGTCATGGCTATTTGTTAATCTGAAGGATTGCATATTTTACCTCCGACACTGAGAGCAGCAAGATTCAGTGGTTGCATGCGAAGTCTGGGAAGGTTTGGCCCAGAACACACAAAGGCATTGTCACTTTCACTCCATTGATTTACAGTTCTGCACCTGACACGTCTTTGCTTGCCACACGTATACGCAGAGACGACCAGAGGACGACAGATCCTGATGCTGTCTCCTCTTTGATTTTTCACCAAAGCCCTGTTAGCCAGATAGCTCTGACACTACCACATTACCACTGCCCCAACCACGGTAGGGTAGGGTTGGACTTGGGGAGGGGGGGGGGTAACAAATTGTACTTCTGCACAAAGCCCAGGAAGATCGTGCCTCAGGATTGTCTGGTCTTCCTTGTTGATCAAAGCTATTCGTTATACCCAGAGCAGCAAGGTTGCATATGATGTTGAGGAAGGTTTGGCCCAGAATGCAAAGGAATGTCGGTTGCACATGCGAAGAACCAACATTGTTATCCACACTCCATAGACTTACAGTTCCGCGCTGCCTGACATGCTGTTGCTTGTCACACGCAGACGCAGAGACAACTAATGTTGACTCCTTCTGAATTTTCACCAGGGCCCTGTTAGTCAGGTAGCTCTAACAATATCACGTTACCACCACCTTGATTATGTTGAGGAAGGGTTCAACTCGAGATGCTACTGCTGCTGATTTTTTGGATCCATTTATTTACAACTCTTTCGATTTTTATTTTTTAATCGTAAATGTACATGCAAAGAAACTTCTGAGACGTTAAATTAATCATTAAAATTGCTATGTATTATGCCAAATTAATTACATCTACTATATAAGAATTTCCTCTGTATCTTTTGTATAGCTTTTTTAACAAAAGGTAGATAAAAATATCCGTTTCGTCGGTCATTTATTGGCCTGTGTTCTTTAAAACAAAATTATTTTTAATTTATCCGCTTATGTTTTTGCTTTGATTACTAATATCATAGTGTGATTAGGAGTATGAAGTCCTCTTCCTGCTACCAATGGACACTGGGAAGAAATTTAATTAGTCTATTTTTCAAAATTTGCTGCTAATATTATCTCCCCCCTCCCCTCTTTTGATAAGCGAAACATTTTCAAACATGTTTTATAATCTGTGTATTAATTGGACTGGCACAGTGGGAGGATTTATAAGACACTAATCTGCTAAAATGCAAATCTAATTTTCATTCTTGCCTGAGGAGGCAAAATCAATTTTACACTTATTCATAACCCAATACCTCCATATTGCAAATATTAAACTTTACTTTTCAATTAAGGCTGTTCAATTTAAAATCTTTTCTCATTCTCCCATTGCTAATTATGATTTTTCCAAATTTGATGTTACGTTTCAATTTTGTATTTCAAAAAAAAAAAAGAAAAAAGAAAAATAATTTAGTTATCAAAAACATTGGCCACAAATTCGCCGACTGCAACCCCATGCAGAGGGGTACCCCCTCCTCCCCGAAAATGGGGCCACCTGTTGGCCGTAGGTGGCGACCCGTGATGCTGTAAGACGGGATCCCGGTGGCTAGGCATTCGTCAACATTCGGCCCTTACCTCAGCTAGATGGAGGCGTCGAGAGGCCCTATCTGATCAACTGGCTAGTCACGTCATTCACTCTGATTTTTCAAAATAAAAACCTTATTTCTTTTTCTTTTTCTCCCCAAATAAATACTAGAAGGCGGAGGCTGAGGGTCAATCACGCTGCAAACAAAGAGCAATGTATTCTGAGATCAGTGTATTCTGAGAATATAAATAATTATCCTACTTCCAAAATTATATTTGACAACTATATTCGGCATTAAATCACCCATAGCTGGTTGATATGCCGTAAAATAAACCAGTTTGGACGATAAAAATTTTATATTAAAAAATTGATGTAATATATACAATGCTTAAAAGTATTTTGTTAGTAAAAAAAAAAAGCCCCCCCCCCTTTCTAGATATGTGGCAGATATACAGATTTGCCAATCGAAAAAAGTGATGCAGGCCCAAATGCTTTATTAGCCACCACACCTTCGAAAATTTCAAAAGGTGACCTGCATCTCTGGAAAATCAAGCAATCTGTCTGTCACCTGATTGGGGGTGTGAATGGGGCATTATCAAAACAAAAATAGGGGTAAAAAAAAACGGAGGCGGGGCACTAAAGAAAAAGAGGGGCTTAATGAAACCATATATGCACTAGCTAAGTTATGAACTACTATGGACTTAACACAGACTGAACTGGGTCATGCTCAACATTCGTTTTGGTCACCCAATATTCTTTTGCTAAGGCACATCCAAATACCATTCAAGATTAGTACCTCTCATTCGACACAATCATGCAGTTCTCACCCACTTTTCATTAAAGGTCACAAAAGGGATCTTAACTCTCTCGGCCCTAATGCGCAGGTTCATTAAATGTTTGAAGATCCGAATAAAGCTGAGAGAGATAAAGATCTCCCGCCTATAAACCACTTTCATGCACGTCAACCATACTCTCTCATAACTGCAAGTAGGCTCAAAATAATATACTGTTTTTCCTTATCTGTTGTTGGAAGCCAATTGCTACAGACATTAGTATGTTCCAGTTAAAAATAAAACTCATTCTTCAATTAAAAAGGTACAGTTTTTATATTAATAACACTACCACCTATGCAAATTGACTGCCAGCCAGAGCCATCTAGCTTTAGACACTCTAAACAACCAGTATACAAAGGGGAGATAACTCAATTGACAACTATTGACTGTTAATGCTATCTCAATTAAAAAGCAGAATACCTCTACATTTTTGTAGCAGAAGGTAAAACCTTGAATATTGTGCATCCAAGGGCTTTGATGCGATCCCGTATGCACTTTAAGAGTAAGTTTAGTATGGAAAGTGGTAACGGATGGTTTTTACTGTAGTTACTCGGGAAGTGGTTTGGTCTGCTTAACAATGTAAACTGAAGCAATGTTTATACTGCCCCAAATTCAACCTCTGCTCGATGTTCTGGGAGGTGGTAATGGGGTTAAAAAGTTATGGTGCTGTGTATCCTGAAATAAAATGTGACTATATTATATTTTCAATGGTTTTCTCTAAGCCCTCCACCCGGCACTATGGCTCCATTTGGACAAATACCAACTTTTTATCACAACAGTATTAAGATAATTAATTAAAACTAAAAATTACAATAAAAAAAAAATAACACAAAAAAAAGATCAAGAAATTATTTCAATAATAACTTTCTTCATGTCTTTTTATAAAAAAATAAAAAAAACTTTAATAATTTGAAAGATGTTTTTTTTTTCTTCTGTGTATCTTTGAAAAAAAAAGAAAGTAAATAAACAAAACTAAAACTCTGAACAAGGTTATAATAAAAAACGAAACAATAAATAAGACAGATTCAGTCATAGCTTTAAAAAGTAGTAAGCATAATTAATAATATATAGGCTCGGATAAAATAGAGAAATTTTACGAAGTCTTAAAATAATAACAAAAAAATAATTTAATGAAAATTTATTGAAATTCATTTTTATTTTCATTTACTTAATGCAGTTTTAAAAATAAAAATAAAAATCATTTTTAGAAACAATCATGGCGCTTATTATTTTTTATTTAAATACACTAATCTTTTTTGCTTATATAAATTTACAAATATTACTGAATGAAACATCGAAGTCTTTCTGTACAAACAACAAATTATTTTTCAATGGAATCTTTCTATACTAGCAAAAACTATCTGCCCTCCAAGCAGCAATTAATGTAGCTATAGCCTCATCTACAGAAAAACAGTAACTTTTATTGCCTTTGGTAACAGTTATTTGTTTTTTGCGCACCTTGTTATTCTATTGGTTATTCTTGATAAATACACTAATTTGTTGAATGCTAATTGGTCAAATAAGGAGAATAGAAAGTGGACTTTGGGTTTATTTTCGGCAGTCTCGTAACTCTCGCTTCTCTTATTTTTGTCCTTTAGTCCTCACATTCCATGAGCGATGTTTCTGACAAAGGGGGAAGAATTGCTATTTTCTGGGTCGAAATCTATCCATTCAACACTTATCGTTGGCTAGTTATTTTTTTACCTTAAAGTAGTTTTTTTTATCTCCTTACATCAAGTGGCTTCATGCTTTGTATAGAGCGATTTCCATAACAAAAAAAAAAATAACAAAAAAAACAATTATAAATTCCTGAGCTATTTAAAATGGTTACTTTGTATTTTTCACCTTTATTATTAAAGACAGAAATATAAAACCAAACTTAATGACGATTTTTTTTAAATATATGATTTTTTTTTTAATGTAAAAAGGTGAGAGGAAGTGGGGCTTTTTTTTATTGTTTTTATGGCAAACGTAATATTTATCGTCGTCGTCGTTAACGCCAACAAAAACCAGAAGTAAACTTTCAAATTACAAAATAATTATTTTGAATGTTAAACATTTTTCATTAAATCTTTGTACTTAATATTACTACTACTAATGATATTAATATGAAAAAAAGTATTACATTCATGTAAGGAAAGTGGAGTACAAAAATAGAAATGAATTGTGCAGAATATTAATTTATTTGAGAGTTTTTATAAAATTATTATTCAAGTGAAGCATCTTGGTCAGTGTGTTTTGGCAGTGTTCTGTTGGGTATATATAATGTGTTTGAAAATATTAAAATGTAAAAGTGAATTAAATAAGCTTAATGTGTTTTAGTCGGGATAAATGGAAAACAAAACTTTCACATTTATTCATAGAGATAATACTAAAACTCTGATAAACTTGCTGGGTTGCTTGCACATTGAATGTATTATATAGGATGACGGCCAAATGAGACAGGAAGTGATGGGGGAAGGGGTGTATTAAACAATGGTTTTCTAATTTAAAGGATATGAGTTCAATTACTGTACAGGCAGTACATTTTCATTTTATATTCAACTAGCAGAGCTACCCGGTGTTGCCCAGGTTAGAGTGTGAGATAGCATCATATGCAACATCATGGTAGGGAGAGTTTACTTTAACAGCAACCTTGATGCTATCAGCTAGATATCTTACTCACCGAGCTATTCAGATATATGTTAATATTCTTAAACTAACGCTAATTGATAGATTAATTTCATTGTGTAACATGTTTGAAAATTGTCATTAGCTTCTTTAAGGGGTGGCCAGAAACGCAAAAATACTCCCATTATGTTCACATTCAAATTGTGTATGTGAATACAATTATATTGAAAGTACACTTCTTAGTATGTCTTCGTTTTTAGGGACAGACATGCACAAATATAGAGGTGTTATCTTTGAATAATATATATATATATAATTTCATTTGAATCAAAGGGAAAACAGTTTTCCGTGGAGGAGTTGTGGACCCTCTTAATATCAAAATTTGCTGAAATTTTGGGAATAAACATTATTTTTGGTCATTTACCTATGGTTTAAATTTCATTTGAATCTAAGGGAAAACAGTTTTCGGTGGGGGGGGGGGGCAGCGTTGAAGTGATATATTTCTTATATAGCCTATGACCTTCACTGAGAGGTCAGTAGTCCACATGCCAATTTTCAAGCAATTCTGTCCAGTGGTTTGGGTGAATATAAGACGCAAAGATCAGGCGGACACACACACACACAATTATTATTTTATATATATAGAAGATCACATCCAAAAATAAATTTTAGTATTTATTTAAATTGAGTTGAGTCCAAAGGCAGCAAAATGTTAGTCTTTGTTAATAATGGGACAAATTGTAAACAAGAATGTTTTGTAAATAGTTTTACAATTATTTCATGTCCCATAAACTACCAATAAATAAATATACTTTTGAAATATCTATTTACTTTCACAATCTGTTCAGGACACTAAATGTATACATTGACCGAAAGAGTCATAGGTCTTCTATGGAATCCTAAACTTCTGAGATTATACAAGTTAAACTTAATTCTGATCTATAAAATTTACCTACATAACTCGATGAAATAACGCACTCCAATTTTTTAAATTTGTTAAAGTATACCAACTAAACAGCACCTGACTTTATTGTAACGATAAAATAGTCCACCAAATAAATAGTTCAATGTTTAAGTATTTATGTACTGATTGATCGATTTGGGTGATTATAGTTGAACCAACTGATACTGTACACAGAATAAGCTGAAGATAATTTAAGAAATTACTAAAAATGAACTATTTTTATTAACTATTTTAAAAATCTATTTATACTAGCTGTACTGACCCGGCATTGCCCAGGATCCATTGTGTTCAAATTCCTTTGATAAATATTTCTATGTTCTATAATCATGCCTTTGTTATGTCGGTATTTAAGTTGAAAGTGAACCTGGTTTTGATTTAATAAGAACGAAGCAAGATGTAAGTAAGTAAAAAAGAATAGGTCAATAATCAATCCATCAGTGTCTAAATTACAAATTGAACCATTGCTTTTGTTTATAAAGAAAAGAATGACAAACCTTAACTGTCAGTAAACCGTGAATGAAAGAAAAAAAGGAACGATAACTCTTACTAAAATAATAAGTTATTCCCCTTGATTTATCTATGATTTATTTTTTATTTAAAAATTTCAACATATTTCTACATTTCAACTGCTAGATCGGATTAAGTATTTTTTAAATAAATTATAGCAAAGTATGTTAATCTATTGCAATTAACATGGCACAACAATAACAAATTATAGTTGGCTAGTCAGAATCAAAGTTTGATTTGTCAGCTTAAATGCTATTTAGGTCCAATTTCTATAATCCGGCCAACATTATTTTATGTATTAGATATATAATGGATATAATCAATTTGTCAGTTTGTAGTAAATTTGAAAAGTGATATGTACTTAATCCAGAAGTATTTAATATTTTGACTCTGAAGAGACCGTTGAATCAATGTGAGCTATATACAATCCTACTTTATTTTATATACTCACACACATAATGGCTTGCGATATGATTTTCTAAGAATATTTCTTGTCTCCATTTTATAAACTGTTTAAAATTTGGTTAACATCACAATATTATTGTTTTTTTTTGTTAAACACTAAGCTGACGTGTTTGTATGTAACAGCAAATTTGATTGGAATGTTGAACGTTAAGTTTTATTAAATTTCTACTTTAACCGATCGGATAATGAACTTTTTTGATATTTTTGCAGTGAGTAAAGATGTCCGCACCACCATCAGCCCCACCTGCTCAGCCTGGTGGATCTGCTGTGCCAACGTATACGGGGCCACCACCCAGCTATCAAGAATCACAAGGAATAAATGGTAAGTTGAGACATTTTAGTATATTCAGTTTTATTTCGTTCTGATGTTAATCGGGAAGAACCAGTGTTTTTTGTCACTCTCCGTTTGTCTTTTGCTGGTCTAAAAATTGGTTCATTAGTTTTAAAAAAAAAATCTTGCATGAAGTTGTATGACCATAAGTGCATACCCGGTACTGGTGCGGCGTTCATCCTGGTTGGGTTGTCGGCTTCCTTCGAAGGAGGAAGTTTCTAGGGAATATTAAATTCACAAGCAGTCTCCAGTAACATGTATATCCCTGTCAGAGGAGATGAGGACGTTTGTTTTTGCAGGGAGGTGTCATCGTTCTTCCACATACACCTCCTGCTATCCCCAAATGGTCACCCACCTGATACTAGTACAGGTTCAGTGTCACTCGACTTCGGTGGCATAATGAGAACCGGTGTGTCAACATGATTATGCCTTACAAATCATGAGTGCATGAAACTAACTGAGCAGGATTCTTTGGCTGAAACCCTGTATGATTATGTGGTTGTACTAACGAATTCTATTCTTGTTTAACATGAAAGAAACAAGCGAAAACGTCAGTATCCAACACAACAACAATAAGAAGTAAGAACCCAGCACTCAAACATTTATATTAACAACAACAATTTGTTAAACATATTTGCCACATTAAAGTTGTACAAATTACTCAATGAAAGTTTCTCCGAGTTTTTTTGTATAGAATGTCTCTTTCACTGTTTGAATAATGAGTTTCTTTTACTGTTCAAAGAAATGTCTCTTTTAACAGTTTTTCGTTGGAAACCGCACGTGTATGGATGTGTGTGTAAGTAGAAAAAAAATGAGCCGTCTCTTAACCTCCTTTTTCACTGTGTAGGCATTTGCGTGTGTGTCATTCTTTTGTCCGTGTGCGTACACATGTGTGTGTTTGACGGTAATTTAAAAAGAGAAAAAAAAGGTGTAAGCTTACTATTATCTCGTGTCAGTGAGGAGAAAGGAGAAACGATGTGGAGTTAAAACTAAAACAGCAGCAGGCAGCTTGATACATCACATGGTGGAAGATCGGTTGACCGGTCCGTCTTACTTACTGGATTGGAAGGAAAAAGAGGAAGTTTGACGTTGTGTGATGCTGTTTATGTTTTATCACGCATGGTTGCACGGACGTAGTAGTTAACAAGTCACGTGACAAACTTTTTTAGGGGTTTTCAGTAAAAAATGCCCAGTTAGTCTTGGAAATCGATTTTTGGAAACAAAATTCTGATTTCGCTCTTAACTGCAATTTGTAGGTGTGGCTTGTGTTTTTCGCATATGCCATTGGTCAGTTAACATGTTGTCGTCCCATAATTACGAAGAGACCTCGAAATGGGCATTTCTCATGGAGGCCTGTAGAGTATGTCACACAACGTCTCAACTGGCATGGCCACATCGTCTGCCGTCAGTCATCTGAAATACTCTAAAGTGTATCCCAAATTGACGTCAATGGCCTAAAGCCACGTGGTAGGCCACTTAAGACATGAAGGGGATCAGTTGATAACGACCTGATCCTTGTGGGCGGCACAAGCGAAATAGTAACAGACGGGAAAAGTTGGAAGTCATTCACAAAACGTTTAACCTCAAGTATGAAACAAGAAGAAAGCTGAAAATAATAATAATAAAAAAAAGTATCATCACAAAGGGGACCGACTGAAACTCGAAAGTGCTTCATAACGAAATCACCAGTGGTTGTAAATCAAATAGAGGTAATCTATTATAGGTAGCAATCTGTTGAATGCAGTTGCGTTTATATTGGGCTCAGACATTTGCACAGGCGAAGAAAAGATGTCAGTAAAGTTCTAGTTTGAGTTCCTTCGCCTAACATTGGCGCTTGCAACAGCACTTGCATGTTAATCACTTCTTTTTTTTTCTCTTTGCCATACTTCGTTCAATTATATGTCATGATTTTTCTTTCACACACATTTTATTTGATTGGATAAAGGAAAGCTCTAACGACTGCCTTATCCTGCTAAATCATTTACACTTTCAGTATCATTTGTGAATTGCTACAAAACAAAATCCTAGCATAATTATTTATTTTCAACCGATCGCTGTGAAGACGAGTGAAGTGATTGGCTCTGCCACACGCAACTTTCTCGGCAGCCTTGGTCTATTAATGACGTGCAACACCGAAGACAATCATGAATTGTCTTGGCTTTACGAGCGCCTCTCTATCGCCATTATTCATGGAAACGCCTTGAGTTAGCTCTCGGCTTGCCAAGCCAGCCGGACATTCGAAGAAAACTATGGACTGTGATACAATTATATATAAGGAATCAGGATTTCTCGATATTGAACTAAACAATTTTCTAGTGACGAATAAGGGATTTATTAATTATTTATTGAATTATTGTTTACTTTTTCACCGAATGGATCAGTGCAATATATTTGTTTTCTTTTTTTTTTATTTGTAATTGATTATAAAAATAATTTATTTAAGAAGTTTCTTGGTTTCACAACTTGTGTTATCTCAATAAAGATACAAAAATTAAAAAAAAATTATTTATCATTATTTATCTATTATATAAAGAGCAGTTTAGTTGTCTGTGTATCTATGTAAAAGTCAGAAACTACACAAGAAACACTCATAAAGCTGATAGATTCTTTTTCAGCATTGCCTCAGACAGAATGTGAGCATGGGAGGGGATCGCCATTTTGAGTGATTTTTTTTTTTTTTTTTTTTACTATTTGAAATACTTTAAACAAAAATGTTAAATATTAAACATTTCATTCACAAGTTTGTTGTAATCACGCATTTATTCATATATATACATATTAACATTTTTGGCAATTTTGATCTTTTAAATAAAACCGCCAAGAAATAAACGGAAAGAGGAAATCAATTCGCTCTGTATGTGTGTGTGTGTTCTTTATTTTGAATTATTAAGAACAATAAAGAAAATGGTGACGTGGATCGCTAATGGGAGCAGTCAGACACCCTTTCCCCTATGGCGTCGCTAATGGGTATGTGGGTGAAGGGAGGTCAGTCAGTCATCCTTTTTCCCTTTTAGAACTTTAATGTCTCGTATATCTTCCTCTCGTTTAAATTACTTGCCCTGAAAATTAATCGTCAAATATTTTAAGAAAGGTTTAATAATTTATTCTTTTTGTATTAAAGTAATTAAATTAATTACTGTTAATATCGATGAAAATATTGCATATATATATATATATATATAGAAAAAAACAGAATGATAAAATTACGAATAAATAACACTAAATATCAATTAATTATGAACTTTAAAAAAAGTAGTAATGCTTTTCGTCTCTACGATATATATACAGTATTTTAAAATACTATGTTGTATTATTGATTTAAATAGCACTAACCCGTTTTGATGGTAATATAAAAAGGATATATAAAAAACGTTTGCATTTATTCATTTAGATGTTCTGTCTGACGAGGGGAAATCCTTCTGGGAAGGGAAAGGATGAGAGAGAGGAGGAGGGGTATAGGTAGAGAGAGAGAGGGAGAGAAACATTTTAAGAGAAAGATGTTGCACATACTTTTTAACTCTTCTATCTTATCATCCATGTCCCAGGCAACACCAAGTAGCCATGCTAATCTAATACAAAAGAAAGTCGTGTGTGCAGCTAAAAGTCAGAAACTACTCAAGATAAACTTACAAACCTTACACCATCGGATTCAGTGTATTGCAATAAAAAATACTGTAATACTCATTCCAATAGGGATCAAATTAGCACAGTGGTAGTTGATCAAAACAACAAGGTTGAAACTAGGTCAAAACAGTCAGTCAGTTTTCTTTCTTTTTTTTTAGGTAGAGCGTTTTAAAAGAAATATGTTACATACTTTAACTTTTCTATTTTGTTATGTATGTCATCAGACAACACCAAGTAACCCTACTAGTCTATTATATAAAGACTACAATAATATGAATTTTTGTAACGTGGGTCCTGGCATGAATGAAATATAGACAATGGTCACATCTTTTGGATGTAATGTGTAGATGGAAAAATGGATGTTTGAATGATGAAAACATGGTTAATGAACACAACATATTTGTGTGTGTATGTATGTATGTATGGATATATATATATATATATATCTCTATATATATCTATATATATATATATAATGTATATATGTATATAAAACTTTGAAAAAACAAACAAAATTCTTTTGTAAACCACGTTTAAGATGCAAATATTTTTATTAAAGATAAGTTGTTGTTTTTTTAATTAAATGACTTTTAATAAAAAATATTTGCATCTTAAACGTGGTTTACAAAGGCATTTTTCTGTTTTTGAAAGTTTTGAATTTCTGAAAAGATGCTTTAAAAAACTTTTGCCTATGTTATATATATATAATATATATATATATAATATATATATATATATATATATATATATACACTTTTTATTTTTTATTTTTTTTTACTTCAGTTAGATCTACTGAAGCTAATACTTGATTTTGTTGTGATTTAAATTTATATCCGAGGGCTCTTTATGGATAGACTTTGTCCCTTTTAGGATTGCTATCCCTACTTTGCTACAGTTTGGTCTTCTAGGGATTTTCTAAGTAGTTTTGAAGATTTTTTTTTTCATTAGACCAGTTGCCCCTACCACAACCAGTATAATGTTAATTTTTTTTCAGAGACCATGTTGTTTTTAAGTCATTCTTGAGGTTCTGATACTTGGTTACTTTTTCCACGTGCGCCTCTCTTGCGGCCATAGTCATTTGGGATAGTTACATTAATGAAAGCAGTCCTTTCAGTTTTTTTGTTTTTTTTTATGCATCTTCCCACCTGTATGATTTTGTCATATTCAATCCATTTCTCAACTCTACAAACAAAAGAACAGTTAACTTTTCAAACTCGCAGGCATAAACAATTCACTCATGCATTACTTCCATATCTTTGTAAATTTGTATATATATATTATAGTTTCGAAATAAGTAATATCACAATTCATATTTTCCTCAAATCACCATACATAATAAAACCACATATAAAAAGGAACCACAATGGAAGCAAATAAATATCAAAAGTACAAAATTAAAAAATAGAAACATAAAAATAAAATATAAAATTTACAAGATAATAACAATAATAATAATGATAATAGAATATTATAATTACAATAAAGATGAAAAAATAGAATAAAAATACTAGTTAAAACTAAATATAGGAAAAAATAAAGTTTTTACATGGATAGGTTAATAATATTAATATTATCCATATGGTTAATATAAACAGGGGGTGTAATAAATAAATAAATATATGTGTATATATATATATATATACACAAAGAAAAATTCCATGTATGGACACGCACAAGTCTGCGTACACAAATATAAATATAAGAACATAGTTATAAAAAGCAAAAAAAAAACCCACAATGAGAGATAGACAGACATACTTCAGATATATTTGAGAGGAGTCCTTTACGATTAGGGTCAAATCAAAATGTATTATTTACCATAGTAATAAAAGAAAACTTTCAAAGAATTTGCAATCTAAGAGGAAGTCACATTTTCTTATATATATATATATATTATATAAAAAATGAGTTAAAAAGGAAAAGCGGAAAACCTAAAACTCAACGTTTCACCATGTGTTGTGTGAGCTTTATCAAGAGAAAAAAAAGTTGAGTTTTATGTCTTCTGCTTTTTCATTTGAACTCATACCGTCGGATTTATTTTATCCTTTTATTTGTCATATATATATATATATATATATATATACAAATATGTTGTGTTCATTAATCATGTTTCACCTCCATTCATTCAAAACATCCGCTTTTGTTCCATTTTCACATTACATTCTAATTGTTTGCGTGGGTCATTGTACATCCAGACGTGACCATCGTCAATATTTCATTCATGCCAGGACCTACGCAACAAGCTTTACTAAATTTTGTTATAATCAGGGTTGCAGAGTCGGAAAGTATAAGGTCCAACTCCCGCTCGTAGAACTTCAAAATGTCAGACTCTGACTCCTTATTTTGAAATCTTCCAATATTCAGACAATATACCGGTTCTTCGGAGAGATAGCATTTTTTTGTCATTCGACTGAAAATGTTCTAACAACTTCCGGCAATTTGTTTTAACGTCCGTTTTATCCAATTTTCTTTATTTTTCCAGCGACTTAATTTTCTTCACTCTCACAATTACCGGGCTCGTTGGCAACAGAATTACAGACATTAAATGATAAAAATATAACGGGAACAAACTTTTGCAATTTTTATATTAAAACTAGCCGTAGCTACCCAGTATTACCCCGAGAATTAAGTTAAGATTGTCAACAATAAAACCAAAAAAATCTGACTTCTCGCATTTTTACGACTCGCAGGCTCCTTCCAAAATCTCTGACTGACTCTGCAACCCTGGTTATAATGCATGTTTATAAAAAGAGTTCTTAAGCTGTGTAATGGGTACTGACTAGGTATCGGCTAAAATCAAATCCAGTCAGATCCATTGCATCCACTTGTACTATAATATCATTAGAGAAAAGTATGAACATCTTCCCCCCCCCACTCCTCCACTATGAGTAAAAGAGCAACTTGTGTTTGTTAGATTGTTTACAGTACAAGAACTTATATATGAAAATCAACCTTCTATAATTATCAGGGATTTGAGTTCTGCGTTTTGTAGCAGAATTCTGGTTTTTTTGTAATTCAGAAAAAGCGGAATTCCGCTTTTTTCTTAATAAGAAAGGACCAAATCGCTAGAGCTTTACATCCATGTTTTTCCCCAATTTTGGCTTGCTTTTATTTCTCTTTCTTCCTCTCTCCCACTGTATCTTTCTTTCTTTTTCTTTTCCTGCCTTTTCTCTCTTCCTCTTCTCTTCGTCGCGTTTTATCCTGCCTTGCTTCCCCTTCCTTTCTCTTTTGTTGAAAAATGTTAATTTTGTGATACTTCGAACGATCCATAGGTAGGGGAGGTAAAGAAGACTTTTGTTTCATCAATCAACGTCTTTGTGTTTCCTTTAAAACATCAGTCGATACTTTCAGTATCAATAAAAGATATTTGTAGATTAACACCCTTCGCGAAATCATCTCCACCCTTCAAAAATAAGATTCTACTTTTTTTAGGCAATTATGAGTGGACACTCTCGCTCCCTAAGTTGAGAAATTGGTGGAAGCTGTGGCTCTCCCAGGTTGAGAAATTCATCTCGATTTCATATTTTTCTTTTGCCATTAAAAAGTAAAATCTCATTTTTTGAGGGGTGGAGGTGATTTAGCGAAGGGTGTTAATCTACAAATATCTTCTTTTTTTTCATACTGAAAGTATCCCTGAATTATTGATGACTGAAATCAGGGATTCCCAACCAGGGTCCATATGAACCCATGGAGGTCCACAGAAACTTTAAGGGGGCCCACAAAAAAATTTGTACTTTGGGGGTCACTGGTAAGTAGTAAGGGTTCCATATGGAAATCTGTTGAATATAAATATATATATATATATATATATATATATATATGAAAATCATATTGTAAATATATAATAATAGTATAAAAAGAATATGTAATATAGATAAACACTGTTTTCTTTGCTTAGTATGTATTGTAGAGCCAGTCTGACAGACGTACAATGACAACATATGTGGCACTCAATCATCGCTATTTCTGAGCTCAAAACACCATGTTAATTATAGATAATAATTTATTTTATCAACCCAACAAAATCTTCAGACCCAGACTTAAGATTAAGTTACTCATACGCCAGGAATATAGGCAACATAATACATGCATAAACCCACAAGATAATAAGCAAAACAAAACGAATGAGAAAAATAGCATTGACAGGTGCAATTGTAGAATAAAAAATGACTGCCCATTGGAGAGTAATTGCAACCTAAGTAACATTGTATATAAGGCAACCATTTACTCTGAAGAGGATAGCAGTAATAGGAAAATATATATTGGAATTTATACCGGTAATTGGAAACAATATTACTATAACCACCCTCTTTTTCAAAGCCCGAATTAAAAAAAAAAAACGGCTCTGTCGAAATACTGTTGGTCACTGGGGGAAAGTAATTGTACTCCTACAATTTCTTGGTCGATCCTATATAAATCCAACACTCCTAATAGCTTCAACCAAAGACGTTCTGGTACTACCGGATTAGGCTGTCTGAAAATACAGGCTTCCTGACCTAAAATGCACCAAACATTGATGTTATTTTTTTTACTTTTCCTTTTCAAAACTCAAACATGTTCTGCAAAGCCAAAAACAAAATCAATAATTGCTCAGAACACCCTTTCCTGCTTTGGCAGAGTACAAAATGGACTTCGAAATCTCGGTGGTGAGATCTTCTTCTCCTTCTCCTACTACGTCTTTCTCACAGAAGAAACGTTGCTAGTGTGACACTATGGCTGCCGCAAAGGTCGGGACCCGGTCAGGAATAGGAAATGACTCATGAACGCACACAAAAGAAAAGACAGGATAGGAAGTGACTAATCGACAGAAACAAAAGAAATTTGGGAGTGGTCAATTTCCATTGTTCAGGACATGTCACCAAGAAAAGAATACTGGACACTTTTAGGAGTGACAGTGTTTTACGACACCTGACTACAGTAAGGTAGGTTAGTTGACGACAGTAAAGTTGATGGCAAAAGTTTAGGTTTCAGAAAGAAGACGAGCAGTTAGAATCGAACTCCCCGGCAGTTAGTATCGAACTCCCCGGCAGTTAGAATCGAACTCCCCGAGAGTTAGGATCGAGACTCCCGAGAGAGTAGATCGGACCGGGAAAACGATGAGATGAGCTGACGACTTTAGCAACGACAATGGGGCCTCGACAGTCACACACACTCATAGTTCAAACTAAATTATATACAACGTATATGTGTTTGTGTTCTTTATCGTGAGTTGTGTTTCTTTTATTTTAACTTGCGGACCAGTGCTGTGCCCTCGACGATTCGTCAGTGGATAGACGACTCGGCTGGACGATGAAGACAAAGAAGACTACGGAAACACAACGTTGGGGTCGATGGTCGTCGTGTGGGGCAGCACGTGGTTCTACACTAGTCTTTCTTTACTCTATTGTTATTTTCATGGCAAGTGCTTGGCTGAGCTTCAATTTCTCCCCCCGTAAAACATTTACAGCAAAAACTCACTCTACAACCACTGTCAAAAATGTCCCTTCCTCCCGCTATGTGCCTAAAACTAAACAAAACTTCCATGAGCAAAGTTTCTTTCCTAGAACTATCTTTCTGTGGAACACAAAACCGAGGGGCTGCTTCCCAGCTGGCTACAACATAGTCGTTTTCAAGTCCAATGTAAACAAATTATTGTTGAGCCGTCCGCTTAAATAATCAAATTCTGCCCAATTTCAACCATTATCAGGGTGTTGTCTCACCGCTCAACTGACAAACTCATTAATTCTTATCCTCGAGTGGCCTGTGAACCTTGATAAGTGGTGACTCTTTAGTAAAAAAAAAAATGTATTTGTAGTATTATTTTTCCTAATATATGCCAAAAGATGTAAAGCATACTTTGTGGGTTTTGTGTGTATTTTTGTATGCTATGTGGACATGTGATAATGGGGGAGAGGGCGATTCAGTATGGGGAGACTCGAGCGACTTTACACTTGGTATATACACAGCTAGATTGTCTCCCCTTATTAATCGCTCTTCAGTTAATAAAGTTCTTTTGTTACTGTTATTTCATATCTTGCCGTCCTGTCAGACTAGAAACTTCACTTGCTTGTAATTGAATGTATGGAGTATTCCCTGCTTTTTTTGTTCCAGCTTATTTGACTGGTTGGTCTAGTGGTCTCCATCAATTCTCAAAAACATTTTAAGGCAATCAGATGCATTTCTCTGAATTTATCAAATTCGCTGTTTTGATTGAAAGTTATTAACAAGAGTCAATGTCCATTTGTTTTCATTAACTCTAAATGCAGATACAGCAGAGAAATTAAATATAAAATTATATCAAATATAGAAACAGACATAAATAAACTGCTAACAAAATATGAAGACTGCTTTGGTGAAATTGGCTAACAACTATACACACATCACATAGACAATAATATATCGCAAACAATACACTCACCAAGAAAAGTTCCTATTTTAATAAAAAAAAATCAACTTAATGCAGAACTAGACAAAATAAGGAATAATAATAATGCCTACAAATGAACCAACAAAATTGGTTACTTCACTTGCTTGTAATAGTGAAATAACTAAATATAAAACTAAGACTTTCAAACGTAGGCGTGCCCCTTTTCTTCCATGGACGGATCTGTAGAAACAGTTTACCCTTCGGTGCCCCAAATAAAAATGCTTAGCGTGCAATAAATTCCATGAATTCCTAAACAGAGTACACTTCAAAATTGAAAATGACCACAAATGATCAAGCAAAATATTTAAAAGAACTTATAAAAGCATCACCTAGAATTCAAAGATTTATAATAGCCTTACAACGATAGAATTTTTCTACAATCATTACCAGGCAAAGAAGCGGTAATTGCAGACATTCCATCACAAGCATATCTTCCAGACAACACTTAGCAAATACACGAACATAGGGAAGCACATATCCATTTAATCATAAAGGCATTCTCAATAAGTGAAAATAAGTTAAGATCTGCAACTAATACAGATTTACATCTAATAAAAGAATATATGAGAAATGGATGGCCAAATAATAAAAATATATATCATCACTGAGAGCTTACAACAGCAAAAGGTCTAGTCCTAAAAAATTAAAATAGTAATAGTTCCATAAAACTGAGAAATCTAGTTCGCAAACTCCTACATACCAGATACCTAGGCATTGAAAAATGTATAGACCAGAAAATGTATATATTGGCCTGGAATGAACGCAGAAATAAGACATGATCAGCAACTGGCCAATATGCAGAGATCCTAAAAACAAAGAATTAAGTGAAACACCAGTTACACATGAAGTGTTCAAAATGCCACGGATCAAATTAGAAATAGATGTAACTCACTTATTCGATAAATAATTCTTAATAATAGTGGATTATACATGTGACTGGGGACGGTTTGTGAATTTAACCCTTAAATGCTTTTTGGTTCGAATATGATACATACCAACAAAATGCCTATCTAATATAATATTCAACGAAATTGTGTCAAACTGCAACTTGTTTCACATCTGCAACGAGCCTGTTAGCAAGTGTGAGTAGGTATTAGTATGATGTTGCATCAGCACACCCGCTAAATAGGTAATCAGTATCTTTGATGATAAAATTTTTGTTCAAACCGATATAAAAAATAAAGCATTTAACGGTTAATATTCTCTAGAACATTTCTCATTGAAAGAGAAAGCTGGCTCAACTTGCCCAGAGTGAATGCTGAACCAGGAATAATAGTGGATTACATCACAAAATATTTTGATAGACCAAGTTTCAAATCTGTAACCTGAAACAATATGTGAAAAATCACCATTTGCAAAATTTTAAATTCCTCAAATAATTCCTCATATCCAACGGAGGACTGTAATTTAAATAAGATTTCAAAATATTTTCAAAACAACGGGATATTAAGCATATAATCACAAGACTAAACCATCCACAGTCAAATGGGATGGTTTAAAGAACCAAAGAAACTGTCAAAAGAACACAGGGTACAAAGCTATATAAAATAATGAGAATATACATATGGCATTGCTAATACTGTATACAAATTAAAAAATGCACTTTCACCAGCTAAAAGCGGACACATAACCTATCAAACATAATAAAAACCAATCAATCCTCATAAAATGATAAACAGCAAAAGTCAAGTGACCTAAATACACTTAAACCAAATGACACAATACGCATACTATACAATGACTGGAAAAGAAAAGATAGTGAAAGAAAGAAAAACTAGACACACCTGAATCATATCTAGTAATTACACACGAAAGCTGATATGTACAGAAAAATCAACATCTAATAAAAAACAAAAAAAAGGAACTAAAACAAAAACTCATATCAAAATAAATATTATTACACCATACCAAATAATATTTAAACCAATACTACTAGCACACCTCAATTCCAACAAATCAACTTATACAATCAACCAAATATAAGCAGAACCTGAAATGGAAGAATTATAAATACTTTATCCAGATATAATAATAATACTGTTCTAATATATACAAGAACAAATGGAAACCAATAAAAGAGGGATGTTACACAGCTAGATTGTCTCCCCTTAGTAACTGCTCTTCAGTTAATAAAGTTTTTTCATTACTGTTACTTCGTGTCTTGTCAACTTACTGCAGTCCTGTCATTTAATCCAAGTCCATTCTTAATGCTTACATAAGATAACAAATATAAAAACATCTTGTTAATTCTTTAATCTGCAGCAGGTGAGACTACCGTTACTCAGAAATGATCAAAGGTTAAAAGGAAGAATATATCTAACTTCTTTTTAAAAGAAATGACTAAGTGAAGTCCCTCTCCTTTCCTTCTCCCCTCCCCTTCTCAGATCCTGAGGTGAAAGTTTTTCGAAACCTGGAGTGAAATTGTTTATTTTGGTCTAATGATTCTGCTGGCTGGATGAAATAAATTCTTACCTATAACTGAGTTTTTCCATCTGACTTGATTAATATTGCTCTAAGTTACACTCAGCTCTCTAACCGGAATTACCCTGAAAAGTACCCTACATCCAACTCGGATCTATCAAATTATATATACTAGTGTACACCCTCCGTCAAAAATGACGTGTGAAAAAAAAAAATTATGTTTTGCCAGTGTTCACAATAATATTCATATAAAATCATAGATTTATGTTAGTAATTTAATTTTTCATATCATTTCTGATAACTTAAAGAAAGAAAACCACCATTGACTTTTAATTTAAAGTGTGTGTGTGTGTGTGTGGGGGGGGTCTTTTAAAATTAATTTCAGGCAGTGGGGATTGTCTGACTTTCTATTTGCTTTCTCGTTTCCACTTGAATATATTGTTTTGTTCGCTGCTAGAAAAACGCATGTTTTTACTCTAACTTTTGTGTGAAAGAACAAGTTCATATTTGTATACGAATAAATACACTTTGATTTCTATTATATAGTGGAGGCTGTATATATATATATATATATATATATATAATTACAGATCAGTGATTTAATGTCAATTTTGGAGCAAACAAAATCTTACACATGTTTCTAGAGGAAATCGATAGCATACTTGATCAAAATCCAACTTATATGAACGTCTCTATTGCAATTTTAAAAATAACTTTTCAAAGGTTTAGATACCGAATATTGAGCCTCATTTCGCTTTGGAAATTTATTCTCATAAGAATCGATCTGAATTATATAAAATAATTTTTTTTTAAAGATGACTTAAAAATTTATTTCAAAATATTAATTAATAAATTCCTTATTCGTCACTTGGACATTGTTTAGTTCAGTAGCAAGAAATCCGGATTCTTTATATATAATCGTATCACAGTAAATAGTTTTCTTCGAATGTCCGGCTGGTTTGGCAGGCCGAGAGCAGATTCAAGGCGTTTCCATGAATTGCGATAGAGAGGCGCTCGTAAAGCTAAGACAATTCACGATTGTCTCCGGTGCCGGGCGTCATTAGTAGACCAAGGGTGCCGGGCGTCATTAGTAGACCAAGGGTGCCGGGCGTCATTAGTAGACCAAGCTGTGGAGGAAGTCGTGCGTGGCAGAGCCTATCACTCCACTCGTTTCCACAGCGATCAGTTGAAATATTTCGACTGCTTGTGGCTCGCTGCTGCATGTCCAGGGTTTGTTGCCGATTCTATCACTGATGAGGGCGCAAAAGAAAATTTTTTTTATATTATCACACACATATATATAGAGAGAAAGATATTGAGATTAAAAATGAAAATAGTATTATTGATTAAAATACAAGCGGTACACTAAAATGTGATTTTTAAGGACAATAAATGAGTTAGAAAAACGAAAGGAATAAAACACCCGAGTGTGGAGAAGAAGCCTGCAGAAGAATGAACAAATAAAACTAGTGCAAAAAAGAAAAATGAGTGAAAATGACTAAGATAACATTTAGAACATACGTAATGCCATTGCCACTGCTGGTTTAGCTTTATTAGACTGGGCTAATGTTCAGGAGAGTTGGAGACATGTACCACATTAAGTCTGTGCATTTTTACTATCTTCATTTCTTGTCTTCGGTAATCTAATAATTGCTTTTAACTTGAATGCCACGGTTCAATTTATAAAGATGTTATTCAATCACTAAATGAGTAGATGTGCTTATCTGGTCACTTAAGGATCTCTCGAATGAATGCCGATAACACTTTTAAGTAAACAAACTCTCCATCCGTTCTGTAATATATTGAAATACAGGCTGAACTTTGGATTTACGAGCAATCACTTGGTGTTCACTTTATGCTTTTATTAGCTGTGTTTTTACATGTCTGAACTCGACAACATCCATGATGAGAAAGAAGGTGAAGCCTCATTTCTATTTATGGCAAACGTTGTAAGGATAACATTCAAGATGAGAACAGTAGTCCAAATAATACAAATTATCAATCATCATCCTCATCTAAAAAAATTCAGAAACGATTTAATATTTAATAGAAAATATAAAAGTGTGAAGTTACCGTAAGGATTAGTAGTTAGTCAGCTATAAGAAAAAAACATGGCCGACTGTGACTAAGTACTAAAGGTCAATCCTAACGGTAACTTAAAACGTTTATATTTTCTATTAAATCATTTTTAATGCAAATACGTCAAACATGAGTAAGTAAACCCAAATAAATTATTTTGGACTAATTTTCAAACTATTCATATATAATGATATTATAGGTCTACTACGATGTTGCAAACCACTTGTTATATATATTTAGTATAAACTGCATAAATGGATGGGTTATTAGATGTAGAACAGTTAAGGTAGCAGGTCCAGTTCACAGGTGAACGTCAAGGAAAACATGGGAGGAAGTGATAAGGATAGACTTGAGAGAAAGAGGGATAAATAAAGAGATGGCTAGAGATAGGTTAGTTTGAAAGTTAATTTCTTAAAGCCGTCCAACACATGCCAACATGTAAAACGAACGTTAAACTGAATATGAAGATTATATGATGATGAAACAAGAAACATTCATCACAGTATTTACTCTCTACCACCACAAGAAAATGTGGCACAAGGCTGGAAGGTAGGGGGAATAAGCCAGTGCAACAAGTGCACTCTGGTTGTTGTCTGGGCGGTCATCATCGTAATTCTCCGGTGGGGGCACCTCAGGCAGTTAGAAATTAACTAACCCCTTCCCAAAGAGGAAATGTAAAGCCTGAGAGGGTAAACCTTTTAAGACTACCCATAACTGATGCCTAACAGATAAAAAAAAGTAGGAGATAGGAGAGTAGAAAGTGGACCTTGGGTTTACTTTCAACAGCCTCGTAACTCTCGCTTCCCTTATTTTGTCCTTTAGTCCACATATTCTATGTGTGATGTTTCTGACAAAGGGGGAAGAATTGCTGTTTTCTAGGTCAAGAATCTATTCATCTAGCACTTACTGTTGGCTAGTTTTTAACCTTGAAGTAGTATTTTTTTTTTTTTAACTCCTTACATCAAGTGGCTTCATGCCTTGTCTGGATTGATTCTCATTAAAAAAGAAAAGGCCACTGCAATGGCTCAGTCTCCATCGGACTGATAGTCAAGGACGTATCCTCGACTGGTATGATTTGCGTAAAAAAGAAGACGGCTTCTTCATCTCAACTATAAACATTTATCAATAGCTTCGCAAATTAAAAAAAAAAAAAAGAATTTCATCGTTATATTCGGTTTAGCACCAAACTTCCACTCTTTTGAAAACTGATCCAAGGTTAAATTTGAAAACTTATATTCCTTAAAATATGGAATAAATTCCATACTTAAATCTTTCTTTTTACCAGTAACAGTTACATCATAATGAAGTACTGACTCTAGGGGAGTTATTTTTGCCACATAAGATTGGTCAAGAGTTTTTAGCTCGGTGTTTATCAATATCACTGTCACCTATTCACATGTGAAAAAGGACGTTTCAAATACCAATTTTTCAAACAAAATAGACACCCTTAGTGTCTTTATTTTTGTTTTTATGGACTCCAACTCTGACTCCTACAAAAATTGCTCGCTTTGACTCATCAACTCTGATTGTCATACTGGTAAAATTCTATGAAGATAAAAAAACAAAAAAACATAAAGGAAAGATAACTCCATTCCCCTTTTTTATCAGAGGAAAACTAAACCAAAACTACTTCTCTTGTCTGTTGCCATTTTGTTTGTACCACCCACTAAGAACGGTTCATCGTCAACTGATCCCCTCCATGTCTTAAGCGACTCATCGCACAACTTTGAGTTATCAACATTGATGTGGGACACACTTTAGAGCGTTTTGAAAACTGACAGTTGAGCTATCGTTGTGTGACACAATTTTTCATGGAAGCCTTTACATGAGACCGTAAATTTTCTCCATTCAATGCGCTGTAGTCAGGATCGTATCGTTTTAATGTTTCGTCATCGACCACATCTCGCAGCATACAATAGTACAGGTCGGATATGCGTGCTGTATGCTGCTTTGTCAAAATTATGCATCTCGAGATTATTAAGCAAATTTATTCAACATTAAGTTTTGATCAGTTAAATATTCTTTGCTTTTAAATCATAATTGGATTCCGGGTTCACATTGAATTAATTTAATGTAGATATTTCCCCTCAAAGGCAATATGTGGCACAAGGTCAGTGAATTTAGTGTACTAACCCTGGCACATCGTCTGGTGCTACCAGATCAGGCTGTCTGAAGATACCGGCTTCCTGACCTAAAATGCACCAAACATTGATGTTATTGTTTTTTCCTTTCCCTTTGCAAAACTCAATCATGTTCTGCAAAGCCTAAAAACAACAATTTTCCTCTACAAAACAACCAAACTAAACACCATGAATGAATATTTGAAGATATAAAAACTTTTACCAAAATGACCGGATTCGGCATTAAATAACCCGAAAAGGGTTGACATGCCATAAAACAAAACAACCAAACCAAAGCAAACCTGGCACATTGACATGGCTAGGGTAGTTGGAAAACAATAGCTCAGCTGACTTGGAACTCATTCACTTTTATAGAAACCACAAGCATCTAAGATTGATTTTACACTTCCTCTAAATGTGGGGGGAGTGGGGGGGGGGACAACCTCCTGGAGCTGAGCCAGGTAAATATTATAACTGCATTTTATAGTTATAAATTTTATCTTAATTATGGTGATGTGTTTCATACGTTGCATTTAATGTGGTCCTATTTTGGCTAATGTAGACATTTCTTTTTTTATCTTGGTCAATTGACATTCTTATCTTTATTGTTGCTGATAATGAATCTGAAATTACTTCTTGTTAAGTAAACTAGCTTAACTAGCCGTCTATGTCGGGTAAGAGATTATAGCTATAATTTGAAATCTTACATTTCTTTACAAACCCAATATGAGGCGTGTGTACACAGTGTGATGATGTATGGAAGTGAAACCTGTCCAGTGCAGGTTGAGGACATGCTTTGCATGGAGAGAAATGATATAATGGATGTGTAATGTGAGTCTCAAAGACAGGTTTAGTTCTGATGAAGATTAAATATGGACAGTATATCGAGATATGTTCAGAACAGGAAACTTCCATGGCATGGCCACATTGAAAGAATGGATGAGAGTTCTTGGGTTATATGTAGAACAATTGAAGTAGCAGGTTCAGTTCACAGGAGAAGGACAAAGAAAACATAGGATGTGATAAGAATGGATTTGAGAGAAAAAGGGATAAATAAAGACCTGGCTAGAGATAGGTTGATTTGGAGGTCAATTTCTAAAAGCAGTCCAACACATGCCAGCATTTAAAATGGATGTTAAACTGATTATGATGATGAAAAAAAATATAACTAACCTTCATTTCTTTATATAACTTCACTAAACCGAAAAGTATTTGATATTTCTGAGGTGAGGCATTATTTACAGGTTTCCAAATGTTTTTTTCTTATCTATTATTCTGGGAATTTCAAATTGAACCCTTTTCAAACTGACTTCAGACATAACTTTTAAAAAGTCACAGTTCGATAAGAGTTCAATTTAAAATTCTTAAATGTTTGCCGACTACAAAGAAAGGGTGTCTGAAGAAGGTTTCAGAGTACAAGCGCCGAAACGTGAAAACAGCAACAGCCTAGATGAGGAAAACATCCGAAACATGTAACCAATATAACTTCACTAAATTAAATAGCTTTTTTTTGTTTTTGATTTTAATAATCTATTATGAATGTGCTTTAGTAGAAATGGTGTCTATGCTCCCCTCCCACCTTTCGTTAGAACAAGAATGACGACTGTTTTAACACGTTTAATAGATGTTTCGGCTTGTTTTAATTTTTTGTTTCAATATTTATATATCAGCAATGTTTCTGTTAAAAAATAATTTATTTTTTTAAAGTCGTGTTCGTACAAAAAAATTTAATGCTCAATTCTCTAAATTCAGTCATATTCATAAGTTAACGCCATAAAAAAGCAGAAAGAGAAAAAGGAAAAAATTAAAGCATCTGATTATAGAAACATTTGTGTTCTCCCTTTCCAGGCTAACTTTTATGTGACAGGGTAGATATGTATTTAAAAATCAATACACATTGCTCGTTATTATATAGTGTAAGATTCTTCAAAAGACCATGATCGTTTTTTTTTTATGCAGTCTGGACAGTTTTCTTCTAGATTTGAAGACCATAATGCCACAAAGATTTAAGTAAAAAAAAGAGGATGACAGATAGTCAAGTGAAGTATAGCAAAGAAAAATGTTGATTAGCATGTGTGTATTTTTTTATGTATTAATCGTTTATAAAGCTATGGAAGTTGAGCTTTTATTTTTTTATGTATTAATCGCGTATCAAGCTATGCAAGTTGAGCTTTTATTCTTTATGTATTAATCATTTATCAAGCTATGGAAGTTCAGCTCTTATTTTTTATGTACTAATCGGTTATCAAGCTATTGAAGTTGAGCTTTTATTTTTTTATGTATTAATCGTTTATCAAGCTATGCAAGTTGAGCTTTTATTCTTTATGTATTAATCATTTATCAAGCTATGGAAGTGAGCTTTTATTTTTTATGTATTAATCGTTTATCAAGCTATGGAAGTTCAGCTCTTATTTTTTTATATACTAATCGTTTATCAAGTTATGGAAGTTGAGCGCTTATTTTTTTATGTATTAATCGTTTATCAAGCTATGGAAGTTGAGCTCTTATTTTTTTATGTATTAATCGCTTATCAAGCTATGGAAGTTGAGCTCTTATTTTTTATGTACTTAATCGGTTATCAAGCTATTGAAGTTGAGCTTTTATTTTTTTTATGTATTAATCGTTTATAAAGCTATGGAAGTTGAGCTTTTATTTTTTTATGTATTAATCGCGTATCAAGCTATGGAAGTTGAGCTTTTATTTTTTATGTATTAATCGTTTATCAAGCTATGGAAGTTAAGCTCTTATTTTTTATGTACTAATCGGTTATCAAGCTATTGAAGTTGAGCTTTTATTTTTTTATGTATTAATCGTTTATCAAGCTATGCAAGTTGAGCTTTTATTCTTTATGTATTAATCGTTTATCAAGCTATGGAAGTGAGCTTTTATTTTTTATGTATTAATCGTTTATCAAGCTATGGAAGTTCAGTTCTTATTTTTTTATATACTAATCGTTTATCAAGCTATGGAAGTTGAGCGCTTATTTTTTTATGTATTAATCGTTTATCAAGCTATGGAAGTTGAGCTCTTATTTTTTTATGTATTAATCGCTTATCAAGCTATGGAAGTTGAGCTCTTATTTTTTATGTACTTAATCGGTTATCAAGCTATTGAAGTTGAGCTTTTATTTTTTTTATGTATTAATCGTTTATCAAGCTATGCAAGTTGAGCTTTTATTCTTTATGTATTAATCGTTTATCAAGCTATGGAAGTGAGCTTTTATTTTTTATATACTCTTTTATTTTTTATGTACTAATTGTTTATCAAGCTATGGAAGTTGAGCTTTTATTTTTTAATGTATTAATCGTTTATCAAGCTATGGAAGTTGAGCTTTTATTTTTTTATGTATTAATCGTTTATCAAGCTATGCAAGTTGAGCTTTTAATTTTTTATGTATTAATCGTTTATCAAGCTATGCAAGTTGAGCATTTATTTTTATGTTCTCTTTTATTTTTTATTTACTAATCGTTTATCAAGCTATGGAAGTTGAGCGTTTATTTTTTATGTACTAATCGTTTATCAAGCTATGGAAGTTGAGCGTTTATTTTTTATGTACTAATCGTTTATCAAGCTATGGAAGTTGAGCGTTTATTTTTTATGTACTAATCGTTTATCAAGCTATGGAAGTTGAGCGTTTATTTTTTATGTACTAATCGTTTATCAAGCTATGGAAGTTGAGCGTTTATTTTTTATGTACTAATCGTTTATCAAGCTATGGAAGTTGAGCGTTTATTTTTTATGTACTAATCGTTTATCAAGCTATGGAAGTTGAGCGTTTATTTTTTATGTACTAATCGTTTATCAAGCTATGGAAGTTGAGCGTTTATTTTTTATGTACTAATTGTTTATCAAGCTATGGAAGTTGAGCTTTTATTTTTTTATGTATTGATCGTTTATCAAGTTATGGAAGTTGAGCTTTTATTTTTTAATGTATTAATCGTTTATCAAGCTATGGAAGTTGAGCTTTTATTTTTTTATGTATTAATCGTTTATCAAGCTATGCAAGTTGAGCTTTTAATTTTTTATGTATTAATCGTTTATCAAGCTATGCAAGTTGAGCATTTATTTTTATGTTCTCTTTTATTTTTTATTTACTAATCGTTTATCAAGCTATGGAAGTTGAGCGTTTATTTTTTATGTACTAATCGTTTATCCAGCTATGGAAGTTGAGCGTTTATTTTTTATGTACTAATCGTTTATCAAGCTATAGAAGTTGAGCGTTTATTTTTTATGTACTAATAGTTTATCAAGCTATGGAAGTTGAGCGTTTATTTTTTATGTACTAATCGTTTATCAAGCTATGGAAGTTGAGCTTTTATTTTTTATGTACTAATCGTTTATCAAGCTATGGAAGTTGAGCTTTTATTTTTTATGTACTAATCGTTTATCAAGCTATGGAAGTTGAGCTTTTATTTTTTATGTACTAATCGTTTATCAAGCTATGGAAGTTGAGCGTTTATTTTTTATGTACTAATAGTTTATCAAGCTATGGAAGTTGAGCGTTTATTTTTTATGTACTAATCGTTTATCAAGCTATGGAAGTTGAGCTTTTATTTTTTATGTACTAATCGTTTATCAAGCTATGGAAGTTGAGCGTTTATTTTTTATGTACTAATCGTTTATCAAGCTATGGAAGTTGAGCTTTTATTTTTTATGTACTAATCGTTTATCAAGCTATGGAAGTTGAGCTTTTATTTTTTATGTACTAATAGTTTATCAAGCTATGGAAGTTGAGCGTTTATTTTTTATGTACTAATCGTTTATCAAGCTATGGAAGTTGAGCTTTTATTTTTTATGTACTAATCGTTTATCAAGCTATGGAAGTTGAGCGTTTATTTTTTATGTACTAATCGTTTATCAAGCTATGGAAGTTGAGCTTTTATTTTTTATGTACTAATCGTTTATCAAGCTATGGAAGTTGAGCGTTTATTTTTTATGTACTAATCGTTTATCAAGCTATGGAAGTTGAGCGTTTATTTTTTATGTACTAATAGTTTATCAAGCTATGGAAGTTGAGCGTTTATTTTTTATGTACTAATCGTTTATCAAGCTATGGAAGTTGAGCTTTTATTTTTTATGTACTAATCGTTTATCAAGCTATGGAAGTTGAGCGTTTATTTTTTATGTACTAATAGTTTATCAAGCTATGGAAGTTGAGCTTTTATTTTTTATGTACTAATCGTTTATCAAGCTATGGAAGTTGAGCGTTTATTTTTTATGTACTAATCGTTTATCAAGCTATGGAAGTTGAGCGTTTATTTTTTATGTACTAATAGTTTATCAAGCTATGGAAGTTGAGCGTTTATTTTTTATGTACTAATCGTTTATCAAGCTATGGAAGTTGAGCTTTTATTTTTTATGTACTAATCGTTTATCAAGCTATGGAAGTTGAGCGTTTATTTTTTATGTACTAATAGTTTATCAAGCTATGGAAGTTGAGCTTTTATTTTTTATGTACTAATCGTTTATCAAGCTATGGAAGTTGAGCTTTTATTTTTTATGTACTAATCGTTTATCAAGCTATGGAAGTTGAGATTTTATTTTTATGTACTAACGAGTCACTGCTTATCAAGGCTCATAGGCCACTCGAGGATAAAGGTTAATGAGTTTGTCAGGAGGACAGTTAAACAACAACATGAGGATTGGTTACAATGGTTGAGACTGATTCGAATTAGATTATTTAAGAGGACGGCTTAACAAGAATTTGTTTACATTGGACTTGAAACCAGCCATGCTATTGTTAGCTGGGAATCATCCAATGTGTACTGGTTATTACATTACAAAGTAGTTTGAGGGGTTCATATCTTGGTTGTTCTCTATTTGATTTCCGACAGTTTGTGATTTTGTTACAAATAGGTTAGCGTCTTAGTTCGTCCCGTGTTTGATTTGCGATTTCTATACTTTTTCAATTTATTTCTATGACTATGTTCAACTATACTTTTCAATTTATTTCTATGACTATGTTCAACTAAATGTACTCGAGAGCAGGAAGGTGTAAATGGGAAACAATGACACACAATGGAATGAAGTACATGCGTTGTCGCAAATGCTGGAGTTAGTCCAAGCTCGGGTTTCTTTGCCTTGTCATGCAAATGACTGAATGCAGTATAAATGCAATCAATCATTCTGTTGAGCAGATTGTTTAACCTTCCCGTCACAGTCATGTTTCGGTCTGTCATCATTGGATTTGGAACAGCCGGTGACTTTGTTACAAAGCAATTTTAGTCTGTCAGTTTCCATTTGATTTTTGACAATGAGTTTTCGATTTACTAATATAATACGCCATTATTCGAGGGAATACCTTAAGCTTACTCTCGGTCTGTCAAATCAGTTGGACATCGATGAAACTTTCTGATGTTCCGAATATAGGCTTTTTTAATTTGGCAGTTGAAAGAGATTTAGAATAGTACAGCAAAAGTAAATCTTTAAATTTAAATGTAATATTCTTATTTTGTTAAATGTTAAATTATGTATCCTTATAAATAAATTTTATTTTGTATTTCAAAAAAATAAAGTAGTGATGAGATGATTCCAAAATTTTTCCCAATTCCAATACAATTACCAATTCTGTTCTAAATTTCTGATTCCGATACAATTACTGATTCTTTATAAATTTCGATGTTGGATGTACCCTGTCAGAATTCAATAAGTGATTGATTTCGATACAGGCCATTGCGTGCATCTGACTAGCTGAAATAACAAGGCTCTTATTTAAATAAAGTGACAACCCTGTGTTATTCAGGGATGTGAGTTCTCCGCTTTTTAGCGGAATTTTGCTATTTTTTAATCCAGAAAAAGTAGATTTCCGCTTAAAGCGCTTGAGCCTCTAATAGATGTGAGTTCTCAGCTTTTTGATCGAAATCTGTTTTTTTTGTTTTTTTTTGTTTAATAAGAAAAAGCTGATTTTCCCTCTTATGAAAATTGAAAATGTAAATTTTGCTGTGAAGGCTAAGACACAAGTGGAGTACAGGACTTTTGTTTCATAAAAAATTAATTTTTGTTTCTTCCCTCCACATACGCACTAGCTATCTTTCTCTTGATTTTGACTTTCTTAGTTGAAACTGATTGGAGTTGTTTTGGAAAAATGTTATGTTTTGTGCCACCTTCTCTCCACACACAGGGGCTGTGGCTCCCAGGTTGGGAAACTCATCTCGATTTCAGCTTTTTTTGCCATTTCTGGTTATTAGCATTTGATAACTTTTATTATTTGAGTTGACATTTCTTGGCATGATCCACAGTTCGAATTTTGGAACTGAAGGATAACAGTGACATCAACAAAAACAGCATCTTGACAAAATGATCGGTTCATTTTAAAAACGCACAACTGACATCGCTCGGCTGAAATCTAACTGCTTGAATCTCATAGTGGCTAGCCAGACTCTGTTCAGCTCAACAGCCAAGATTTCCCTCTCTTGTGACTAGTTAAATTCTGCCCCCCCCCCTTCTCCAAGATCCGGACTTATATAAAAATTATCATTTGTGTTCAATTATCTCACTCCAAAATCTTCAGTGCCTCTTGAAATTCCAGCTGACGTCATCAAAAGAAAGAAAAAGTGTAATCTCAGCACTAGATTTTATTTTGGACATAAAAATATTTCCAAATGGGAGTCGTCATTCTGAAGTAGGCATTACTTTCTTTAGAAAGAATCTTGTCTCCTGTCCTGTGCGGTTCCTTTCTAGGTGGCATTTTTCAAAGGCCGGGTGTGTGTGTGTGGGGGTGTATATGCTTCAAAATATGCACATTAGCACAATCTCAGGTGTACTATTTTACTGTAATTGCTCATTGTTCTTGTTTTTGATTTTTTTTCATCCATAGATTAATCAATTCTAAGTGAGTTTTTTTAGAGGTTGAAGGTTCAATCCTCACTACAGGTCATACTAAGAATTAAAAAAAAATTTCTTAGCACTTCTGACGGAACGAGAACAATCTACCCCCATGGGTTCCGTTCGAAATTCCGTACAGATTCCCAAATTCGACAAAGATTATTGAGTTTGAAAAAGATGCATCTGAAGAAGGTTGGAGGTTACATCAACTGAAACGTTGTGAAAATAACCAAGATGGGAACAGTAGTTTGAATAATACAAATGTGGCATATCTTAACACTTTTTACAAAACATCCAATCGTAAGAAGTGTATTTAATAAAATCCTTGTCGCTTTTCTACATTTGAATACAAATTCAAATTGACCAGAAAAACTAATTCTTAACTATCTTAGGTTTGTTTACAGATGTATAAATCGGTGAGGAACTGAGAGCGGTGACAGAGATAAAGATCTCGTCGATGGACGGAGAATGATAACTGGGAAATTTAGCTCAGATGTAGAGACACTAACGACAAGACCCTAATGACACACACACACCCCCATGTTCAACAAGTCTCTTTTATACAATGACTGTATCTGTGTGTTGTATTTATTATGTATGTAAACTATGGACTATGGTTTCGAGCCCTGGCAATAAACTACACTAGAATACCGACACGGACCATAAAAAGATGAAGAAGAACCATTGCACATGCATTTGGAGTAAGGTGGTCAGTAGAGGCCTGGGCGTGGTTGATACCATTTAGAATAATCGCAACTTGTGTTCAAGTAATCATGTGAACATACAGTGTGGTGCATATGAAGAACTGGTAGACCTGTGATGAGAAAATTATTTGTCTAAGAGAAGAGGCCACCTGGAACCTGGGTTGCCATTTTGAAAAAAAAGTAATCACCTCTTAAAAGCAAAGGTACATGCTGAGAAAGCAGGCGACTTGAGATTCCACAGAATTTATTCATACTCCAGATAATGGCCTCCCTGGTCAGTCAGTTTTTATGTCCAAAGATTAACAGCCGATGATTCTCAAGTAGACTTGCTGTGTGGTATAAACAGGACTGACAGTTGATGTCTATATATGTTCTGAGCAAAACGGAGAGAAAAAACAGATGGGTTTTGAGCCCAGCTTGACAGGTTGGAAGAGATTGATGTTCTGATTACACGTCCGTCATTTGGTAGTGAAAGCAAGAATCATTTTAAACTTCTCAAAATAAAACATTATTACTTGTTTTAAACTAGAGTTGTGATTTGGTCTGGAAGGAAAATCCTTTATTACTGTGCTGACTGAGACCACATAATCGACACCATAGCCACGGTCGAAATCGAGTAATCCAAATTCGAACAAAGACAACAAGCGGAGAATTACGGCCAGTGCCGTGAACACACGCAATGGCAAGTTTATAATCGTATTCAATGAATCATTTAAAATGTGTATTATTTCGGAATTTAAAAACCTCACAACGGTTAATTTACCATAAGGGAATCTATTGTGAAAATATTTAAGTGTTGTTTAATTATGAAACAAAGCCTTCCATTTACTACATAGATGCTTTTGTTTTTTCTAAAATGTTTATCTGTAATCTGTTTTGTTTAAATTTTTTTTTGGGGGCGGGGGGGCGATCTTTTTTACAAATAGCTCAATTTTAAATATAGTTTTTGTCTTATCTTTATAAAGAGTCATTGTCATTAACTGCTACTATTGCTTGGATTTCAGCATGTTATCATAATTGTGACAAAGAAAAAACAATTTATGAATGGAGGTCGGGGGTCAAATGCTTTATGAAAGTGATTAGCAAAAATTTAATGAAGCTTAGAACGTTTCAGTAAGATGAAGTATATAAGTTATCTTGGAGCAATGGAAAGGTCATCTTGTACAAATGAATTTGAAAATTTGGTCTAAATATAATCTTTTTTTTTGTTTTGTTTTTTATTTAACACTTGATCTTTTTTTTAAATTATTTATTTTATTTTTTTTAACCAGTAAATAATTCTACTTTTTTTTATGGAAAGTCAAATTTTTAAGAAACCCAAAAGGACTTGTGAAGCGCTTTTGGTAGGCAATCAGTTAAAGATGTTGTTTTGATTAAAGCACTGGTCGTATAAAAATCTTGCTATTAATCTTGATTAAAGCACTGGTCGTATAAAAATCTTGCTATTAATCTTGATTAAAGCACTGGTCGTATAAAAATCTTGCCTCAAATAAGGAAATGACTTCCCCAAAAATTAGGTTGGATTTCAACTATATTAGTTTAATGTTTGAAGCTTGCGTTGAAGGTCTGGTGCGATTGTTGAGTTTCTTGAGAGAAGATGTATTGACCTGTGTTGTGTCCAAGAAACTCTGGGAGTGAGTCCTGGACCACATACTCAACATAGGTCTTCTATATGAGGTGTCTGTAGGATACTTGGTATCACATGGCAGGACAGAGTGAGCAACAATGATGTTCTGCAAAGAACAGGCATTCCATCCATCTACTCCCTACTGCGTGAGCGACGTCTTCGCTAGCTGAGCCATGTGCGCAGGATGGATGATGGGCGCATCCCTAAAGACCTTCTCTATAGCGAGCTTGCCTCAGGCTCAAGAAAGAGGGGTCGTCTCCATCTCCGCTTTAACGATGTCTGCAAGCGAGATATGAAGGCTTGCTCGATGAACATTAATACATGGGAAGCCTCTGCAGCTGACATACCTTCCTGTAGGAAACAGATACGCCAGGGAATGATCATCAGTGAGAAAACCCTCCACGATGAAAACGCTGCGAAGAGAGGTAGGAGAAGAGCGAGTCAACAGGCAGACCAACCAGCCGAAGTGACACATTATACAACAGCCTTTGTATGTGAAGGCTGTAGTAGACCATGTAAATCAAGAATTCGCCTCTACAGTCATACAAAAAGATGCACACGAGCAAAATTCCAATATGGCGCTGAATCATAGTCGTTGCGACTGATGGATGCCAAAAACATATATAGATTGGACATTTAAAAAAAAACAGTCTTTTCGATAACACCAGAAGATCGTCGATCTTCGGCTATGCGGTAAGACTTCGACCTTGGGAAAAAAGAAAAAGATAAGAAAGAAAAATATTGTCTGTATTACCATGAATAGGGTTTTATAAAACAGAAAATTTGGATTTATAAAAAAAAAATGATCTAATAAATATTTAATTTTTTGACAAAATCTTGCGTCATGTTGTCTGGTTCTAAAATTTCAAAGATTTCATTATATATATATATATATAAGTTAATTAAAAAACAAAACATAAACGAAACATTAAAGTGCTCGAAATCCAGGATGACCAGATTGATGAAACCCGGGTGTGTCCAACAGACACTGTAATGTATAGTATTTTGATATATATATATATATATATATATATCTTTTATTATATATTTTTTGATCTACAGACGATATCATTTCGTGATTTTTGCCCTCATCAGTGCAGGAGTGGTGGTTGCAGGCAGTCACATGGGATCAAACACAGTTCGTAGATTCAGACTAAAATTACGAGACAAACACTTGGAACCAGACAGCTACTGGCAATTCACAATTATATATATATATATATATATATATATATATAATTTTCCAAAGAGTCTCTTTATTGCAGCTAGGAATTTATTACAAGAATTGTGCACAGCATGTCAGAAATAAAAAAGGTATACATCTTTGTGTTAGCAAAGAGGAGTCAACTACCGTACATATTTTTTGTATCCGCATGGTTTTCTTTGGCAGCACATTATTTTCTATCTTTTGAAATTGAGGTAATTATTTTTATTTTTGCCTTGAATGTACGATAAAATAGACAAACCTGCCTAATGTAATTTGCATAATCAGATTTCGATTCTAACAAAATCTTTCTTTTACAGCAGGATACAGTGGATATGGAACTATGAATCAACCACAAATGCCGAAATATCACCCTGGAATGCCATCCCAACATATGCACATGCCTATTACTCTTCCCCCTCCTCCACAGGTTGTTGTGGTTGGAGGGTGTCCTGCATGTCGGGTAAGTTATGTGTGTGTTGACATTGAACAGCTAAGTTGTAGTCGTAACTACAATTGACCGTTGATGTTACTGTAAAGTCTAAGGCACCCAAAGATGGCCACTAAGCTACATCAGCAGACTAGAAAATCTGTACCCCCCCCCCCACACACACACACGCAACAAAATGGCGTTTTGGTCTTGATAGAGTTTTAAAAATAGTTTTAATTTTTATGTGCTTTTAGTACATATATTTTGTTAATTTTATATCTTTAAATGTATATGTATGTCGTTTTAAAGTCTGAACCCTTCACAAATAGTTTTCTGCTGTTTAGGTATGACCTCCTCTTCCAAAAAAACGCATGCCAAAATAAGAAGGTTAAAGAATTAGAACAATGAAGATCCAAAGTTTTCATGAAATCTATCGTCATGGTCACCTGTGAAGTTAACTGTCGAAAATGAAATAAATTATTTCAACAGTTAACTCCTTAAATAAGAAAATGATTTAGCAACTGCTTATTGAAAATAGCTGCATAATCCAATGAGATGTGAAATAATAACTAATCAACATTACATGAGAATGCATGGCTTCTTTAGGAAAAAAAAAATAACAAACCTATGTATGAAAAAAAAAAATAACAAAAAAAAAATAACAAACCGATGTATGGAAAAAAAAAAAAATAACAAAAAAAAATAACAAACCGATGTATGAAAAAAAAAAAATAACAAACCGATGTATGAAAAAAAAAAGTAACAAACCGATGTATGAAAGAAAAAATAACAAAAAAAAAAATAACAAACTGATGTATGAAAAAAAAAAAAAAAAAAGTAACAGACCGATGTATGAAAGAAAAAATAACAAAAAAAAATAACAAACCGATACAAAACTAAAATTTTCTTACCGCCCAACTCTACTGAGGATTTATAACAGCAACAAAAACATTGGAATGCCATGTTCCCTGTTGTTGGATTAATTGATGTTCAATCTATAAACTTGTTATATCGTAAGAATAACAATAAGTAAATAAGAAACCCAAGACAGGAATTGAAAAGAAATAGGAATTGTATTAATAATACTTAATTACAATAAGTTGGTTGCCATTACCGGCTCTAGACAGATGTGCTAAGCGGTTCTCCTTGGTAAGGGAAAAGGTGTCGACTTCATAGTGACCTGACGAATCCATCCTGTCACTATGGGTGAATCCGGATCGGCCAACAACAAAATTAGACTCTGATTTGATAACCAATTAAGATTAAGGAAGATAATTATTTTTTAAGCTCTATACAGGAAAATGTTTTTTTTAGAAAGGGTGAGGAGGCTTTAGGAAATATTTGGGTAAACGTTACTATTGACAACATAAATTATTTTAAAGGAAATGCAGTTGGAAATTAGTCCAAAACAATTTACTGTGCTTTATCTACTCATTTGTGACCTATTTACATTAAAAAAAAGTTTAAAATAATCAGTGGCAGCCATCTTGCTTTTTCAGGAAGTAAGTTACTAGACTGAACTTGATTACTTTACTCACAACCAATATTTACAGCAAATTAAAATGCTTATATTTGATATTAGATATTTTTTAACGCACATAAGTCACAAATCATAGATTCTCGAGTTGTTTTTGACTAATTTCCCAACTGTATTTCTTTTAAAATAATTTACGTCGCCAATAATAACCTTTATAAATATTATATATTTTTTTATATTAAAATTTATTTTACCGTTCATTTTGATGGATGAAAAAGTTTAAGTAAAATAAATAAACTTAACAATTTTATCCATTGTGCCATGTGTCCATACGGATCAAGTTAAGTAATAATCAGTTCTAGAGCCCTCTTAATTGACTCCAATGCCCAGATACATGTGTTTGGGGATTTTAATGCCCACCACCGAGACTGGTTGGGATTCTCTAGCCTTACTGACGCAGCCGGCGACTCTACGTATAATTTCTCCCTCTCCCAGACTGTCGATTTTCCGACCCGCATCCCCGATCGAGTAGACCAGCAAGCCTCACTTCTAGACCTCTTCTTGACCTCAATGCCCGAGTCTTGTGTGACGAAAGCTCATAGCCCACTCGGGAATGCTGATCACATTGTGCTAATGATACATATCACCCTAAAAAGTCGTCCAAAAGCTGATGAACCGTTGCTCAAAACAACAAGATACTATGAGCAGGCTGATTTCGAGTCAATCAGAGATTACATCAGTGACGCCCCATGGAGGGAAACCTTCTCACTACTTGCCAACCAGTGTGCAAACGAATTAACTGAATGGGTCAAAGCAGGCATTGAAGCCTATATCCCCATGCGAAAATTCTTTAGCAAGCCCCACTTTCCTCAATAGTTCACTTCAAAATGTGCAGCTGCCATTTCTGAGAGGCAACAACCATTCTGTAAATTCGGCCGCCATAAGTCAGCTACTAATAGACATAAATTTATAGAGTCAAGAAATAATTGCAAGGTCGTGATAGGCGAAGCAAAGAGAATTAACAAAAAAACGCATTCAGTCACAGAAACTAGGTACTCGCGATTTCTGGAAAATCTACAATAGTATAGTGAATAATGGTCAATCAACGATTCCCCCACTATCAAACCACAATGATGTCGTTTGCACGGCCACTTATAAGGCTGAACTACTTGCCCAGCGTTTCGCTTCTAACTCTACTTTAGACTCAGATAGCCACCCCCTCCCCGAATTTCCTTTGCGGACCGCAGTCACACTTGATAACCTGGTCATCACCCCATCCCAGGTCAGAGACATCATAAAAAACCTTGACACCTCTAAAGCTTGTGGGCCTGATCTTATACCTGTAATAGTAATAAAGAAATGTTCTGTTGAACTGGCCCCTGTCCTCTCCAAAGTCTTCAATAAATGCCTAGCTGAATCTTGCTTCCCCGATTGCTGGAAAATTGCCTCTGTGGTACCTGTCTACAAGAGTTCTTGGGATAGAACCGACCCTCAGAACTACCGCCCAATCAGTCTACTGCCGATCTTTGCCAAAATCTTTGAATCCTTAATCAATCTAGCGTTAGTACGGCACTTAGTTAATGCTAAACTTCTATCTGACCGCCAGTATGGATTTAGACAAGCACGATCTACTGCAGACATCCTAACGGTCATCTCTGAACGTATGTATCATACACTCGACAAGGCAGGTGAAGCTAGGGCAGTAGCGCTTGATATATCCAAGGCCTTTGACAAGGTTTGGCATAAAGGGCTTCTCCTGAAAATACGCTCATACGGTATTACTGGGCAACTATTTAATATAATTAGATCCTTCCTAAACAAAAGAAAAATCCAGGTTGTCCTCGATGGCCGTTCATCTAAGCAACATGACATAAATGCAGGTGTACCCCAGGGATCTATCCTTGGACCTTTGTTGTTCCTGATCTATATAAACGATCTCCCTGATGATATAGAGTCGGAAATTGGCTTATTTGCTGACGACACCACGCTTTACTCTCGCCATGTTGGTAAAACAGACGCGATCATATCTGAGGCAATGGCTGAATCTTTAGTAAATGACCTCCAGGCTGTAGTGGATTGGAGTCATAAATGGTTGGTAACTTTTAATGCCGCAAAGACAAAGCTACTTTCCTTCAACAACTACAAGAAGCCTCTCCAACCACTGATTGCCATGGCAAATAACACCCTACCTGAGAGTTCATCATTCAAACTCCTCGGCCTAACCTTCACAGGTAACATGAATTGGAACACATACATTGAAGACATTGCCAAGGCTGCCGCAAAGAAGGTTGGCTCCCTCTACCGTGCTAGTAAGCTCCTCACACCTGACATTATCCTATATCTATACAAGGCCACCATCCGCCCATGCATGGAGTATTGCTGTCACATCTGGGCTGGTGCATCATCTACTAGTCTCTCCCTCCTTGACAAGGTCCAAAAAAGAGTCGCCAACCTAATAGGTCCTTCACTGTCAATCAAGCTCCGGCCCCTGTCCCATCGCCGCAATGTAGCATCCTTATGTTTGTTTTATAAGTACTTCAATGGATTATGCTCTAATGAATTGGCTACTCTGGTGGCCCCTTGACGTAAATTCACTCGACTAACTCGACAATCAACTAAATCTCATTCATTCACTGTGGAGGTCCCCAGATGCCAGAGAGCCTTCTACTCAAATAGCTTCTTTCCTCGTGCTGCTGACCTCTGGAACTCTCTCCCTGCCCCCTGTTTCCCCGACAGTACTGACATGCAGAAATTTAAAACTAATGTAAATAGACATCTCGCTGTGCGGATCATGATTTAGGCTGACCCCCCCCCCCCCCCCCCCCACCCAACCTTCTCCCCTTTTCTTTTTTCTCAGTAGCCCCTTACATCTACAGTGGCGGCCTGCCTTGTTTGGGGTGAACCATGTTAAAAAAAATTTTTTTTTAAAGTGACAGTCTTTGAGAGGTTCAAGGTTCGATCTTCACTACAGGCAATACTAAGAATAAAATAAAAATTACGTAAGACGTCTATCCGAGCATGGTTGACGGAACAAGAACAATCTACCCCTGTGGATTAAATAAAAGGTTCAGTTCGAAATTCCATATAAATTTCGGAGTTTGACAAGATGCACCTGGAGAAGGTCAGAGGTTATATTGGCCAAAACATTGTAAGAATAACATTCAAGATGAAAATAGTAGTCCGAATAATCTAAATAATACAAGTTATCAATCCTCATCTGAAATTCCGAAACATTTTTAGAAAAAACTTTATCAATGTCATTTATTTTGTGATAAGTAATTTTAAATTGCTAATTTAAGAGTATTTTATTACAATTTAAAATGTAAATATTTTTCCATTTGAGTTGATGTGTAGGATAATTTGAAAAACCCGCTGTAAATGTGTACTTTAGCTAGCATTATGTTTGTATTGCCATCAAACTTTGTTGAATCGTTTTTTTTTTGTTTGTTTTTTGTATTTTTCAGGTTGGAATCTTGGAAGATGATTTCACGTGTTTAGGAGTTGCGTGTGCTTTGATCTTCTTTCCCATAGGCGTTCTTTGCTGTTTGGCTATGAGACAGCGGAGATGTCCGAATTGCGGAGCTATTTTTGGATAAGATCGATAATTGACCATCACAATGAAGGACATGACATATGAGATGAGAGGGGAAAGAGGAGCAGGGAGGTGTAAACCATTGCACACACACAGACATACCTACACATACATATATATATATACACATATACATACATACACTGTAGTAATGTAACCATTTGAGAGACTGGTGTCAAGCCTTAATCTGGTCTGAGATTTTCCTTTTCTTTTTCTTTCTCCATTTTCCTTTTCTTTTTCTTTCTCCATTTTCCTTTTTTTTCCTTCTCCATTTTCCTTTTCTTTTTCTTTCTCCATTTTCCTTTTTTTTCCTTCTCCATTTTCCTTTTCTTTTTCTTTCTCCATTTTCCTTTTTTTTCCTTCTCCATTTTCCTTTTCTTTTTCTTTCTCCATTATTTTTTTTCTTTTCTTTCTCCATTTCTTTTTCTTTTCTTTCTCTACATTTCTTTTTCTTTTCTTTCTCTACATTTCTTTTTCTTTTCTTTCTCTACATTTCTTTTTCTTTTCTTTCTCTACATTTCTTTTTCTTTCTCTACATTTCTTTTTTTCTTTCTCTACATTTCTTTTTTTCTTTCTCTACATTTCTTTTTTCTTTTTTTCTCTACATTTCTTTTTTCTTTTTTTTCTCTACATTTCTTTTTTCTTTTCTTTCTCTACATTTCTTTTTTCTTTTCTTTCTCTACATTTCTTTTTTCTTTTCTTTCTCTACATTTCTTTTTTCTTCTTTCTCTACATTTCTTTTTTTTCTTTCTCTACATTTCTTTTTTTCAGTTTTCCCTACATTTTTTTCCTCTACATTTTTTCTTTTTATTCTCTACATTTAAAAACAAAATTTTTCTTTTTACATTTTTTTTTCCTCCATTTTCTTATTTCTCCGTTTCTCACTTTGCTAAGATATCAAATAAATTGTTTCAGAACAGTTGTGGTGACATCAAAAGAAATGTTCTTTCTTAATGGCAACACTAAACTTAATTCTTCTTCAGGCTATAATGATATTATCTGCCCCATTACCCCTACCCTCGCACCTCTTTTTGCCCAGGCAATGATCCTTATTTTTCTAGAACAAAAATTGGAATTCCATAATTTAGAAACTCTTTGATATGTCAAAAAAAAAAAAATGCACAAAACAAATTATTTACTGTCTTTCAGAACAAAAATTTTTTTTTAATGTTTAAAAAAATTATTTTTAAGAATCTAGTTTCCTGGTATGGTCTTGAGCTTTAAAAATCCATGTAATAAAACGTCTTAATAATTAATATTACAAAAAAAAAAATGTTGGTTGCTATCTGGTTGCTGACATTGAGTTAAGATCAATTCTTAGATACTTCAAAATTGGTTATCAAAATTTTTTTTTTGATTACGCAAAATTCGTTAAATCTTAAATATTTGAATTACAATTTTTTAATATATATATATTAAGATTTAATCCATTTGCATAAAAAAAAACAGTTCTTATAAATCAACCTAATATGTATATGTGCACATATTCAAAACGTGACCATCATTTTTTTTTCTCTCCCTTTGCTCACAAATGGTGTATACATGTATATTACTATATTATATAAATATATGTTTTAACAGACGTTAATCTACTGAGCGTATGGAGTGATAATGGACAGATGTACTGTTGGTGGCCATGATGACTTGTGACAACGATAGTTGGTTATCATCTGATTATAAAGGCCTTGTCAGACTTCTTTTTATTTTTTTTTTACATGAAGAGGGAAAAATGTCTGGGAAAAACAAAAAAGAATCCCAAAACGACTGCAGTATTGTAAATAGGACTTATCTACCTGCTATGCAGTAGTAGCGGCAACAACACCTGTGGTGTGAGCGACATAATTGAACAATAAACTAATTACTTTTCCTTTTTTTTCTTTTTTTTCTTTGCTTGCTTTCTGTTTTCTTTTGTTCCTGTCTTACTTTGACAAATCCTTATTTTTACAATGCATTTTTTTTTCTTACCTGGAAATTTCAGTTTTTTACGAAGGAAAGATATAAAAAAAAAAGTGTATACATGTTTTTTATATTTGGTTGGGAGTTCGGCTAAAATTCCAAAATTCAAATATATCAATAACGCATACAATATATCAATTACAATAGCTGCGTAGGAAGCGTGATGCTGTATGGCAGTGAGTGTTGAGCCCTTGCCCGGCTCCAGAAATGACAGGGCAATGATTAGGTTGATATGCAACATAAAGCTAGACCAGATTCCAGAACATTAGGTCAGACACTCTACTTGAGAAATTGCCCATCCCATCCTAATAAGGGCCAACCGTTTTAGCTGGTCTTGGCATGTTGAAAGAAGCAAGGGGTATATCAGCACTTGCAGAGACCTAAGACTGGACAGAAAAAAGAAAGCTGTGCGCCGGAAAAAGACATGGAAATAAATCATCAGGCAAGACTGTAAACAGTGGCAAATGGACACAGTCAATCCCCACAATCGTGATCACTGGAGACTTAGCATAAGGACAGCCAGACAGCATTGAACCTCTGTCGAAGAGAACATAGACGATAAACCTGAATAGTAAGTGAATGTGTATACAGGGTGAGTTGGAAAATTTGTTGCAGGTGTCGAAAAGTCAATAAATTCACCTAAGTAACACAATTGATTCCAGTGGGCGAACTGACACAACTATAAGACGATTTATATCTGCCACATGGAGAGTTTTCAGGCAGCTGTCAACAATTTTACAAAATGCAAGGATCCCATTGTGTGACCTGTACTCTTGTATAGCTGCGAAACATGGTCAACAACGAAATGTCAGAATGACATGATTCTGGCTGCAGCACATCGGGTGAAAAAAAATTGTCTCGCTCTACTGGCCTCCATGAGAAAATATGTCATACAATGACGTCGCAACTGGTTTGGCCACGTGGTAAGCCGCTTAAGACATGGAGGGGATCAGTTGATGATGACCTGATCATAGCGGGCGGCACAAGCGAAATGGCAACAGACAGGAAAAGTTGAAAGTCATTCACGAAACATCTAACCTCAAGCTTGAGACAAGAAGCCGAAAAATGAAAATAATAAATAATAATTCTTACAGGAAATGAATGATAAGGAAGTGTATAGCATGGAGTTTATTTAGAATTCAATGAGTGCCAGCATTCACCACCAGCTTCTCAAGCTGCCTGAGAATCACATCAACTGATTTCACAAACTTTTTTTTATTAATTAGTCACCACTTATCACGGCTAAAAAACAAAAGCACTCGAAAGCAAGGGTTACGAGGCTTCCCACCCTATTTTGTCTTTTAACTCCTTACATTCTATGAATCCTGTTTCTCAGAAAGAGGGAAGAATTACTGTTTTCTCGGTCGGCTGTTGTTTTAAGTGGGTGGGGTGTAGAGATTTTCAATCTTCTCATAGTATTCATCATCATTAAACTCTGTCTATCCATCTCATTAACCTTTATCCTCAAGAGGTTTTGGGCCTGGATAAGGGTGACTCATCAGTATAAAAATACATAAAATTTTTAAAATGTTCCCTATGACATTAGTTGATGCGATTCCCAAACTGCTTGAGTAGCTTGTGGCGAATGCTGGCACCCATATTGAATTCTAAATAAAATTCCATTTTATTGACTCTTATCATTTTCATTTCTTGTAAAAATTATAGTTCAGTTATAAACTATGAACACTTAATAATAGGAGTTACTTTCCAATCATCCTGTGCATTAGTTTTTAACAAGAATACATTCACTATGTAAGACAATGTTTAGATTTATTGAAGTTGTTTAAATTTAGGTCCATTTTTACTTTACGGTGGGAAAGTAAGGGAGATAACTTATCTCAGCATATTTTTAGATTTTTGTTCAACAATTGATTTTTACCAAAGATTTCAACAATATTTTTTCATGTTAAGCAATAAGACTGGAACAATATTAATGAACAATAACCTGAAAAATATATTAGTGTTGTTTTTCTTTTGTTTCTTACAATGTAAAACTTGTTTTTCTTTAACTAGCTAATAAAAATTTTTTTCTTCATTTCAAAGCCAAAAAAACAAAAACAATCTTTGTTTTTGTAAATAACAATCAGTTGTTGAAAAAAAATTTCTAATTTAGCAGAAATAAGTTCTCTTCCTTACTTTGCCCCCTAAAGTAAAATAGGGCCAGAATTTAGTTCAATTCTTTACAACAAGGCTTATATTTTAATATTGAATCAAATTTGTTAAATGTTTCAAAGTGTTCACATAAAAAAGCAAGAATCCATCAAGAAATTATTGAACAGAAATTAGAGGCTTAGTGACACAGGTAAGATATTAATGTGAGTTTTCAATGAAGAACTTTAAACTTGTTAATATCCTAAAGGTTACAGAAAACCAAGACTGGATATTCTTAAAATGCATTCATTCAATCTGCGTGTTCAGCGATGAAAATTTGTCACTTGTTCATAAAAATACACAGGTGAAAATCGCAGTTCGAAATAAATTAACAGGAAAACTCTTTGATATACTTACGTATCAGGGAAAAATAATCGAATAAAATTTTATATTAAAAATAAAAATCTATTTTATAGTATTTTCTCAATTCGTCATTCATAAGGGGAGATAATCTGTCATTTTACCAAGTTATAATCTATGACGAATCGGAAAAATATAAAACAAATTTTTAATTAAAATTCTACTCAATAATTTTCCCTAACTTTTGGTGTAGATACCTATTTTTGCCTGATACATAGGTATATCAAAGAGTTTTCCTATTAATTTATTTGGAACTGTGATTTTCACCTGTATATTTTTATGGACACGCACCGAACATTTTATTTCAAACTTAATCGAGACAGATGGATGGAGCCTTTTACAAAGATGCATTAACATATTTATAAATTGTATTTTAAAATTAAGCGGGACAGACCGACTACAATGCTTGTAAAGAATTGAAGTGTGACAGCAGATCGATGGACAGTCTAGTGTAACGCTTGGACGTATCTGAAATGAAATGCATCTATTTAGTCTGCAAGTTTTGCAATGAAAATTCTTTTTTAAACTTAAACGTGACAGACTGAACGAACCGACAAAATACTATTTAAAACTTAAACATGACTCTTTTAGAGACATGCGGATTCATTTACAATTTATTTTTACCTTTTCGTCACTGATTTCATTTAATCTGCATAATTAGCGATGAAAATGCTATTTTTCGATACACCAGTATCGATGGGTGTATAAAGTCTTTGTACACACGAGTTGATCGTCTTGTCGTCGCCATAACCATTGTAGTTTTGAGCCTTGGTCGCTTTTTCGTTCATTGATACAAAATCACGCCCACACTTGTTGGCTAGTTTATAAAAAGGTTTATTCAAAGAACAGAAAAGAAAACTTTGCATGTCAGCACGAGAGACAGATTCTAGTACATCAGTCGCAGATGCATGCTGTCCTCCGTTTTAGGGGCAGAACGCAGAAAAAACACGTCTTTTCGTGTTCAAGTCTGGCCCGCTAATAGAGTGAGAGATGTCCACCGGAAGTCACGTGATTTGCAAAACTTCAGTCTGGTGTCACCCTCTGGATCCAAACCCTTAAACTTTTCCATTAACACGATTATGACTATGTAACAATATTTCAAACTTAAATGTGACAGACTAAATTAACGACCGACAAACTAGATGGACCGACAAAATCCTATTTAAAACGTAAAACTGACAGACTGAATTAATGGTCATATAAAAAAAATATTGTTTAGATTCACGTTTATTTACATTAAACTGTAGATCTACCAAAATGCTGTAATAATTTGACAGAAGTTGATACATTTAATCTTTCTTTCTCTCTCTCTCTCTCTCTTTCTTTCTTTCTCTCTCTTTCTTTCTCTCTCTCTCTCTTTCTCTCTCTCTCTCTCTTTCTTTCTCTCTCTCTTTCTTTCTCTCTCTTTCTTTCTTTCTCTCTCTTTCTTTCTTTCTCTCTCTCTCTCTCTTTCTTTTTTTTTTCTCTCTCTTTTCTTTCACGTAACTTTTTCCTTGTCCAGGAGTCGCACGTTTTTTGATATTTCCCAAGATCACTCTCCAGTCCTCGCTGTTCAATGGATCAACTGTCTCCAAATTCCACTCTGTACAGTCTTGTCTAATGATTTGCTTCCAAAGTTTTCCATGGTTGGTCAACCTTCTTGCTATTCAAGACCTCCATCCTTCTACAACAGTTTCTCCAGAATGATAAGCGCTCCACATGACCGTATCAACATAACCGATTCGTTCTTTGGATAACCTCTATGCTGGGCAATTTTAATATTTTCAGCAAATTTTTCAACCTAATTTTTTAGGTTTGGTTAGATTTCACATTGCAGACCCATCTAATCATGGATCGGTCATTGCACTGCAGTCTGATGAGAGACGACTAGGTGAGGGCCCAGCATTCTGATCTTAAACACAACTGAGAGGAGCTCGGGACTGACAATTCAAAACGGTCTTCATCAGCAGAGAAATTACATTCTACTCAACGGCCACATTCGGTGATGTCACATCAACGCTGTGATCCGGAGGCAGCATTTCAATTCGTCCTTAGGTTAACCTCTATGCTGGTCAAATTTAGTGCTTTCAGCAAATCCACTGATCTAACGTGTTGAGTTTGATCAGATTTTACATTGCAGATCCATTTAATCATGGATCTGTCATTGCGTGCGTTGCAGTTGTGATTTAATGATTAGAAAGAAAAAGAAAGAAAAGGGATACACATTAATTGGATGGAACTAACATTTTTGTCACAAATGTCCTTTCTTCAATTTACTGAAAAATAATAATTTGCTGAAATTATTCAGTTTAATGTAAACCTTCTGTTGCTTAGATTTAATTTGTTTAATTATTATTATCCTTTTAATTTAAATTCCTTTCTCTATTGAACTTTCTATTTTGTGAAGCACTTTTGTTTTTAATCCTGTTCTGCCTCGTATATGGTGCCTTATAAAACCAAATCCTCTTGTCTGTCATGTTAACTTTTAGTATTCTCATTTACTTATAATTTTTCTTTTTGATTTTTTTTGCTTTTACAGTTATTGTCTGTTATAAAATTGAGTGGAATATTCTGGAAAAAAAAATAAAATGAATAAATGACTTGAAAACGTTTAGTTAAAGGGAGGTAATTCAGTCTGTACCACGACATTGAGAAGGAAGGATTTTCTCATTGAAATAAAATACAATTCATTTTGAGAAACTTAGGTTTTCCTTTGCCTTTTACTCTCTCTTTAGTTACATTTGTGCTTTTTATTTATAAATTATTTTGTCATATTAATTAGTATTTTGTTAGATTTTTAATCAACAATTAATATTATTTCTCTTATCAATAGCTCATTGAAATGTAATCAAACAGCTAACATAAGAAAAAAAAAAAATGAAATTAGCCTCTTTTAGCATTGCTGAATGTGGCCCATGTGCAAAGTAATAATCAGTTCTAAGTAACAATTCTCTCAAGGTTAAAGGTTCAATCCTCAGTACGAACGATGCTAGTATTAATAAAATTATGAATTATTTAAGACTTCTACCCGGTTACAACTTATTAAAGAGTTCCATTCAAAATTTCATACAGATTCTTGAGTTCGACAAGACTCACCTGAAGAAGGTCAGAGGTTATATCAGCCGAAACGTTGTGAAAATAATACAAATAATCAATCCTTATCGAAAAAATTATGAAACAAAAACTTTAAATCAAGAATTAATATTTTCTCTTATCAAAATCTAATCAAACATAAAAACATAAAAAAAAGATAAAATTAATCTCTTTTACTTTGCAAATAAACATTAACCTTATTATTTTTATTTTTCGCCATTGTATTAAAGACAAGGTCATTTATAACGAGAAGAAAATCCAGCTCTCTAAAAAAAAAATGGGGGACAGAAGTAAAAATTACCTCAGTCTAGAAGGATTTCTCCTTCACTGCCCGAGAAAAGATGAAATGTAGTATCAAGACAGATACTACACTTTGCTCCTAGCCGATAAGTCAAGAAATTGCAATTTCGCTTGTGCCCATTAGGAGCAGGTTGTCATCAACTGATCCCATTCATATCTTAGGCAGCTTACCGCACAGCCTTGGGCTATTGACATCGATCTGGACACACTTTAGAGTATTTCAGATGACTGACAGCGGGCGACATAGCCGTACCAGGTGAGACGTTGTTGAGCAAGATCATTACTCCTGGAAGCCTTTACAGTTAGACCGGCAATTTTCTCCATCCGGTGCACTGCAGCCCGATTCTCATTTTGCAGCCATACAAGAGTTCAGGTCTTATAAATTTAACAATAATTATATACAATGTGTTCTGTAATATTTGATGTTTTGTGTAAAACAATTTTTTTTAATTCAAAGCTACTTAGTGTGCATAAAATATTCATTTAATAACAAAAAACAACTTTTATGTTGTGTATTTTATTTAAATTCATAAGTTACAAACAAGTTTTCACTGTTTCCAATGTACATTTCCTTGAGAATTATAAAAAAAACAGCAACTTTTAACCAGCAGCAATAGTAATATCCATATTTAATAATTAGCAAGACCCGTGTCCTGGCGTTTCCCAGGGGAATACTAGAGAATGATTTAACTTTAAAAAAAGAAGCTAACTTTTTCTTTTCATTTATATTTTGATTTCTTAAAAATATACAATATATATTAATGCTTTGTGTTATTTAATGGTAAATATGTTTTGCAAATTTTTTTAAAAAGCGGATAGGAAAAGATATTGTAAAATCGGCAAATATTTAAATCGAGGGCACAGTTAGAAGTAGGCATGGAAAGTGTTGCTGGTTAAAATCAATTTAGTATTACGTATGAAATCTGAAGAAAAACACTTTGTAAATGAGTTAATATGCTAGTGTTATCAGCTTATTTCCTAGACATGTTTCATTGGATCAGGTTCAAGGAAAATAAATAAAGTCTGTTGTAACTTATATAAAAATATGTAGAAATAAAAGTATTGGTTTAAAAACATAATTCTTGTGCTTTCACAAGTTTATTTAAGAAAACATTGAAAGGCAACTACATACTGACAGCCTGTTTACCAACCATGTGGAAAATCCTAACGACGCAACTGAGAGAACAGATCTAACACTCTTTAAATAATTGTGGATTACTTCCTGAGGAACAGAAAGGGAAAAGAGGAACTCATGACCTGTTATACATAGATCAAAAGACCTGAAGGAAGTAAAAAGCAGAAAAAAAAGAACATAGCCATGGCATAGATTGACGACAAGAAAACCTACGGCAGAATCACTCAAGCATGGATAATTGAGTGCTTAAGGATGTACAAAATATCTGACAAGATTACTGATCTTATAAAGAAAGCAATGAGAACATGGAGACTGGAACTGACAGTTGGATGACAACACCTGACTGAGATAAGAATACAGAGAGGTATATCCCGAGGAGACTCTATTACCACTACTGTTCATCATAGCAATGATGCCACTCAACAATATACTCAGGAAATGCCGGATACAAGTTTAGACACAGAACAAAGAATAAACCACCTCATGTATATGGACGACTTGAACTATTTGCAAAAAAGGAACTGGAAAAGCTGATAAACACGGCGAGAATCTTCAGTCAGGACATTCAAATGGAATTCTAAATGGAAAAGTGTGCACTGCTAGAGATGAAAAGGGAAAAACTAGAGACATCGTAGGGCATGGAACTGCCTAACCAAGAGGAGATGAGAGCACATGACGAACATGATACCTATAAATATTCGAGAGTTCTGGAAGTAGACACCATCAAATCAAAAGAATACTTGAGGATAACAAGAAATCTAGAAACGAAATTATATAACAGGAACCTAGTAAAAAGAATAAACACCTGGGCAGTACTACTAGTAAAATATTCTGGACCATTCATAGGTTGGACCAAAGAAGAACTGAGGCATCTTGACCAAAAGACTAGGAAGCTAATGACCATGAAAATGCACTATACCCGAAAAATGATACTGATCAACTCTATGTGAAAGGAAAGATGAGGGAAGAGGACTGGTAAATATAGAAAACTGTGTGAATGTCGCAATAAAAGAATTATAAAAATACATCACCCAGAACACAAAAAGGCTAATCCTCGCAGCAATGAACAATACAGGGAACAGAGAAACAAGATAGGAAAAGAAACAGCTACACGGACGATTAATAAGAATGACAAAAGAAGAGACTCACAAAAACACCTGGACATAGCTTCGAAAAGAGCATTTAAACAGAGAAACGGAATCACTACTAACAGCCGAACAAAACAACACGATTAGAACTAACTATATCAAAGCTAAGAGAGACAAAACCCAAGAAAGCAGCAAATGTAGACAAAACAGTAAATCAGATAATAAGTGAATGCAGCAAGCTAGCCGAAAAAGAATACAAAAACAGACACAACTGTGTGGGGAAGGTAGTACACTGGGAACTATGCAAACGACTGCATTTTGAACACACAGACAAATCGTACAGACACAAACCTGAGACAGTACTGAAAAACAAAAATCACAAAATCCTCTAGGACATGGAGGTACAAACAGATAAACTCATGCAAGCAAGGAGACCGGATGTCATAATAGTCAACAAGGAGAAAAAATCTTGCTAGGATGAAAAAGATGGAAACCGAAAAAACAAAGCAAATACACAGAATTTGACAGAGAACTGAAAGGGATAAGGAACATGAAGAAAGTCAATATAATATAAATAATTGTGAGAGCAATAGGAACAGTTTCGAAAAACCTGAGAAAAAAAACTTGGAGAAATTGGAATCAAAGGGAAGACTGAGACCATAAAATGAAAGCTAACCAGTCATATGAAAGTTGCAATAGTAACAACACCAAACCATAGAAAGAACACCACCACATGAACCCAAGGTAACTGAAACTGTAAGAAATTTTATAAACTGCCCCCCCCCCCCCTCCACCTAAAAAACTGATGGCACCAACCTCGGCTGATACCACAAAAAATAATCGTGAAAAGTCAAGAAGGATGGAAAGACTGAGGCGGGAGAACTAATCAGACCTCCACTGGAAGAGTGCAGAGAGTACTGGGAAAATCAATGGTAAGCGGCTGTTGCGATAACACAAGATCATTTGCAATGGTTATCAAAAGAGGTGGAGAGTACTGGAAATCTGAGGAGTCTTGTTGTCACTCAGAGTCCAGGGAACAATACTGGTTATTATCAGTGAGCAATCACTAATGATGACCTGTGTGAGAATTCCTAATGAGTACTGGATAATAATGTCTTTATTTAATAATTTTCAAATGCAAAAATATACAAATGTTAGTGGGAGCGGAATACCTCATAGGTAACTATGAGGTATTCTCGTGCCCAATTCTCCAATAATAGTATTTTAGAAAAATAAAAACTAGTTCAAATCTATATAATAAAGTAAAGTCGACCCCCCCCCTCCCGGCATCCAGACATAATATGATAATAACCAAAACTTTCATATGCTAATGTATACCGCAATCCAATTAGCCTAAGCCCTCATATGTGTTTCCAAAACTTATGCATTTGTTTCTTCTTCTTTCATCATTTATTATCTTTTCTCCGGATTACAAGACTCTCCCAAATAAACCTTCCAAAGAGAAGGTGGCATCCATTTTTACTCACTACTATTTATCTACTTTCAGCACCACCAGATTAACTGTGTGCTAATTTTTCATGGAATAAAAATAAAACGCAAACCAGTAGTTCCAGAATACTTAACTTCACATTCATATTCCTGTAAAACAATAAATGTTTGCTAAGAGTTTAGACGTCTGCATTGTAAGCTTCTCTGATTATTTTTTAATTACAGTTAGTTTTTATTTTATTTTCATATTCTTCATGTTAAATAAAAAAAACATTCACTATTTATTCGGATTTAAACACTAAATTCTTTCCACCGTTCTTTCAGCACAGGGCCACCTGTAGACCATGAGTTGTGACTCGTGATGCCTTAGCACGGGATCTTGGTGGCTGAGCCACTTCTGCTTTTACTTCAGCTAGACGGGAGATCGGAGAGACCCAATCCAATTAATCAGTTGGTCCCGTCATGCCCTAGTATTTATAAGTTAACGTAGGTCGTGGTTCAACACATTTTTACAGACTGCACATTTTGAAGACGTCACAAAATCGTGGGTACGTTTCCCACGAAAGTGTCTATTGAATAAATCAAAGTAATAATAACCATACCAGTCAGAAGTAATGTCAATATTTTCATATTACGATGATTTCTTAAATAAATAAACTAATTTTTTAAATATTTTTTTTTATATTTGTGAATTTTTTAGATGAGGATTGATAATTTGCATAATTTTGGATGTTCGGACTACATTTCTCATCTTTCAGTTCTGCTGTTGCTTATCGCCGTATTGCTGCTGTCGCTGAATGTTACTTTCACTGCCTTCGCTTAGGATTGAACTTAGCACCTCCATATAACTTGCAACGTTGAAAGAAACGGAGAATTAACGAGTATGTCCAAGAGCCAAAAAATGGAATCCGAGCGTGGTATCCCTGTGATAATAAAGGGATTGGGTTCGAAAGTCTGGACAGACGGTTCTCGAGTTCGATACAGGACACCTGATGAAGGCCGGAGGGCAGAACGGCCGAAACGTTGTGAGCATGGCAGCCAAGATGAGGAAGTCAGTCCGAACACTGAAATCCATAAGGTAAAGGAAGATTGAGAATTTAGCTGAAAGTACTAAAAAAAAAACACACAAATAATTATTCATTTTATTGGTGCTTGTGAACTGTAGGTCCGAAAAAAAAATTTTTTTATCTTTTATTTGTAGAGAGTCAAATAAGAGGGAGAGAACTCTAGTTTCAAGTTTCAACCACGATTTATCTGAAAATGGATTTTACTATTGTAATAAATAATAAATGAAAAATAAAATGAAAAATAAATGATTTTGAAAAATAAAATGATTTATTAAAATAAATGTTTTTGAAATAAATGATAGTGGATGATTTTGAAAAATAAAATGATTTATTAAAATAAATTATCAAAGAAGAAGGAAAAAAACATGAAACACGGGAATTAAACGCCACATAAACCCATCAGTGGTTTTTAATGTTGGCACAAGTCACATGTCATGGCCACAGATGCAGGTTTCCACACCTGAAATTAATCTGTGCGCTTGCAAGAAGTCTATTAGTTTGGCATTATCTCTGGTTAAATATAAAATATCTTGCAAGTTCAGAGTGTTAAAATGCATTTTCAGATAAATCGTGGTTTTTCAGATAGAAACTTGAAACTAGAGTTCTCTCCCCCTTATTTGATTCTCCACAACTAAAAGATAAACAATTTTTTTTTCGGACCTACGGTTCACAAGTACCATTTTATTTTATATAAGTTGAAAAAGAAAGAGTGTATTGGTACGTCGTACCAATACGTGCATTTACGACGACCGTGCCAAGTACAACTACCAACTGGGAAAAGTAAACTATAGAGTGCTTATGCAGAATAGACATCCAAAGAACTTTAGTACTTATGGAGATTCCCGATTCTTGACGTACGTAGGTACCTGGACGCTCGGCGAACAGAACAAACTTTTGTTTTGCAAACAATTTATTGTGTATTTTTAAATTTATTATTTTTGAATGGTCTTATTTCATTTTAAATTTAAAAAAAGTGAAAAAAAAACAAAAAAAAAACGTTTGTACGATTAATTTTTTTCAGCATTTTTTATTTTGATTGCCCAAAAGAGGGCAATGTTTTTAATTGTTTTTTTGTTTTTTTAAAAATTTATTTTAAACAAAATACAATTTCTGTGTGGCCTAACTCACAATCAGAGATATTTTCAATTTCTTCTGTGCCCTCCTCTTTATCCTTTGGCCGAACAATGTCTGCCATTTGCATGCACCACTAAAGCATGCAGCCTAGTGCATGTTTACATCGGGAGCGACAGCTTTCTGAGAGTAGGAACAACAACAGTGTATATAATTAAACAATTTCATTTGGACAAGTGATGAAGAATGATATAAAACAGAAGATGGTGTAAGTACAGAATGATGGGATTGAAAATATGTGCTTTCACAAGAACTTATCTAAGGAAAAATGTTCTAGTAACATCTTGCACACTGGAGTCCGTCGATTCTAGCTCTTTTCGTCACAGAAGACATACCTGTTGCCTACGAACTGCCTTCGTGGGCTTCTGTCACAAATGCAATCATGTGAATGCCAACCAAAGTTGGGAAAATGGAAAAGGAGTAATGACTGTCTTCGAAGTGCCGTCTGAGAGATTTGTTGCAATGTAGTCAAACCATGTCGAAAATGGTGGGAACATGAAAGGTGGAGAAGGAGTGGGTTGGCTGCCAGTGACTGCCTTCGTGGGCTTCTGTCACTAAGCAGTCAACAGAAGTCCTGATGGTAAGAGGAAATAGTTGAAAAGAAACTGGGTCCCAATGTTCATAGGTTTATATAGACTGGCTCATGTGACCCCTGTTAGCCAATCCACAAGACCCTTAAAGGGACAAGGGAGACAACCAATAACAAATCAATGAGTGTGTTATAAGTTTCAATACCAAATACTTATTTATTCAGAAATTAAGAAAAGCAATTAAATTTAAAATAAGAACAACCATCATAGTTTTATGCATTTTACGGTTCAAATGGGATAAAAGGATGCAGTTGAAAAGCAAGATAAATCTCCATTTCCCGTTACTTCTTTTACATTAAGTAATTTGTGATGGATTTGAAGGCTAAATTACGTCAAGATGACGGTTTAGCAGACTAAAAAGGGAGATAATTCTGCTGAATGTTACAGAAGTTTTTAAGAATTCATTTTTTAATAGCAGTTATTTGGTAGACATTAAGCATATTTAGAGCATCGACCACAACCTCTGTAACATGAGGCGAAGTCAAATTTTGGGTTTTGACCCCGATCTTGGCATACGCGATTGCTACTCTGAACTTGGGGTTAATGAAGGGCATATTTCCGTCCTCATTATTGTCAAGTGAATTGCAGCTTTTACTAATTGTCCACATAAAAAAAGATATTTTTGTATAAATCTGGATTATTTAACTGTAGTGTGACAAGACTATTCCCCCATGCGACATTAGCACTTCGACTATCATTGTCCGAGAAGCAAATTGACCAGTCACTCGAAATCAACGTTCCTGCGACTAACCATTCACAAATGTACATCTTGGTAAAATAAACTCATTATTTTTCAAAAGTTGTAGAGGCGACCACCACAGCCTGCCCATGATAGTTCTCATTCTTTCCTATGCTATCCGGTCAAGACGTGGTTGATCATTTTACATTAAAAAAAGAATGTAATCCTCTACTTTAAAGTCTAATAAAAAAGATTTTAAGTACTTTTTTTGCAGATATCTTTCCGGGCAGTTTACAAGTGATCTTCTAAACAAAAAAAATATACATATAATCTGATTTTTATCTTTCGATGTGTAAAAAAGGCAAAATTTATTCAATAAATACATAATTCAATATTTAATAAAATATGATTTAAATTTAAAAGTTTATTTATGAAAATGTTTTTCAACCACCAAATTTAAAAAGCCTATATTCGGAACATAAGGGAGTTTTATCGGATGATGTGTTGGACTGGCAGACCGAGAGCAGACTCAAAGCGTTTCCATGAATAATGGCGATAGAGAGCCAAGTCAATTCATGATGGTTCCCAGTGTGGCGCGTCATTAATAGACCAAGGCTTAAAGTTCTCGGTTAAAGGATACAAATTTAACACATTTTTTTACTTAAATTTAGCAGAATTATCTCCCTTTATGCTTTTTGTGAGTTTGGGTTCACTAAACTCTTATTGCATCTCGGAAAGTAATAATGATAGTTTTCATTAAAAGGATGTTGTAATTTGCTTCAAACATTGTAGGTAGTGAGTAAGAAGTTGAATTTTTTTCAAGGCGATGCCAATGCAATTTTGGGTGAAGAGACCGTTTGATGGGGATCGTGCCATGCCAAATCAATCGATCCAGAACTAAATAATGAATGCCGCAGAATCACTGAGACATTAAGACCAACCTCACTATCAGCGGTGTACAGATTGGCTGGCATAGCACCTCTCCATAACCGAAGGTAGTCCCATGTGAGAATCCAAAAATACAAACAGAAAACCGACAGAAGCGCCACCCTATCTAGTCATGAACAACCAAAAGGCAGATTTAAATTAAAAAGCAGTTTCATGACTCAAGCGAACCTTGACCCTGCACGTTCACAGAACTACAGATGGATCGATTGGAATTACTCGAGAAAACATCTCTTACATGGAAGGGATCTCCCAAGAAAGAACTAGGTGACACTGAACCGAGCAAGAGCAAAGGTTGAAAGACAGCCAGCAACCTGTACAGGTGAGGACCAGAAACAACAAGCAACAAGAAGAGTATAAAGTGGACCTTGGGTTTACTTCCGACAGCCTCGTAACTCTCGCTTCCCTTATTTTGTCCTTTAGTTCTCACATTCCATGAGCAATGTTTCTGACAAAGGGGGAAGAATTGCTGTTTTCTGGGTCGGAATCTATCCATCTAACATTTGGCTAGTTTTTGACCTCGAAGTAGTATTTTTCTTTTTTAGCTCCTTACATCAAGTGGCTTCACGCCTTGTCTGGAGCGATTTCCATAAACAATAAACTGCCCTTGTGGAAATCCCAGACAAAGAATGGAACACATCCTCAGTGACTGCAATAATGAACCAACCTGTACTGCCCACGATTTGATGGACTATAACCTTGATGCCCAAAGATGGATCCAGTATTAGCATGATAAGATATGATATGATGAAATAATGACGAGAGAATCACAAAAGTAAATAAAATGACAATACTGAAGAATTCAATAATTTTCGATCACATATTTATTTACCAACGTAGTGTTTCAAATCAGTATAGTATGGTGTCATATTTATTATATTTTTAATTCTAATTTTCGAGGTATCACCTCCTTCTCAAAAAGAAATCTCAATTCGGAGAGTGTTTTCAGTTGGAAGCCAAAGGGAAGTCAAACGTCGGCCAAACATCTGGTGTCATCTCTTAATGTTCACGAATGTTGTGACCCTAAATCAGAGCAATGTACCTACACCAGATAACTCGAAACCTTTCAACACCCACTTCCCGCTTACGCTTCTCAACAGAGAATAGATATAAAAAGGGAATTGACGAATCGACAAGAAAGTTCCTGTCAGTCGAAGAGTAAGCTGTTGCCGATCAAGGAAATCTGTCACCACCAGCATATGCGCTGTGAGCTATGAAAAGGAAGAAGAAGAAAACGACGAAGAAGAGGAAGAAAAAAGCAAAGCAGAAAAAGAATCTGACTCCGTAACCGGGCGGATTGCCCCAGGATTTTCTTCTACGCTAAATGTTAATTTGATGAAAACAAAGGCTTTTCGAAATTGCATCACTCAACCTGCCATTGATTGCAAATATATCTCACTACTGCTGAGATGACAAATACATATCCTATGTAAAGATGGCATAGCGCCTATTTGAGACTTATACACCCGTATACATATGATTCCTTTTGTCCTTTTAACTGAAAACTTAGAGACCCTTTTTCTTCCTTTCAAACAAGGCCAGTCAAATGAATACAGGCTCAGCTACCCTACTACAAAATGGCGACCTCCAACGAGCATCTCTCACCCCTCAACCTCTACAAAATAGAATGAGAGATTGTCAGCTTAGGGATGAAGGACCTAATGAGAGGACCAAGAATTATTGATGGAGCGGGTCAAGTTCAACTACTTTTGGGGACGGTTCATGACAGGAATCTGTTGAAATTGAATTTGAAGACGATCATGTTGTAATCAGTGGGGAAGCAGTCCAGTAGTAATGTAAAAACGTCATATTACCTTGTTAGCCACTCGCCATGGCATGAACGGGAGGTGAGATAAAAGTTCCAGTTGAGATGCCGATGTGAACAGATTTCATATTCTTTTCCTTGTCTAGCAACAACTTAGCTAGACGAGACGAAATTCTTGGACTCAATTCTATTTCTATAGTACATACATGCCGGCTGATCCAACCTGTCTTATATTTTTGTGTTCCTAACTCTTTCCGGACCAAATTCTGTGTTGATGAAACTGTGGAATAAACTTGATTTAAATTGTGGAGAAGATGTTTGTCCTTTTAACTGAAAATTTGGTGACTTATTTTCTTCCTTTCAAACAAGACAAGTCAGATGAATACAGATGCAGCCATCCTACTACAAAATGGCGATCTCCAAATCTCTCACCCCTCAACCTCTACAAAATAATCTTCGAAATTATTTGGATTATTTAGACTACTGTTCTCATCTTGGATGTTATTCTCACAAACGTTTCGGCCAATGTAACCTCAGACCTTCTTCAGGGGCATCTTGTTCAACTCGGTCGGAAACATAATCTTCTAAAGACCAAAAGAAATAGAAATAAGGAAGGGAGCAATACAACATGTTTGACGATAATAAAATAAGATTTATTTATGCGTTCAAAAGAGAGATGTTGTACAGTGTATAAAAAGATTGATAGCAGAAGTTTATTACATGTGTTTTGTATTTAGTTAATTCTTCAGAAGATGTATGCGTGTGCATGACAGAATGGAGTATGAGTGTCAAATAAAAGGGTAAATATCCATCTTCGTCAGTTGTCTGGGTGTTTTTTTTTTATGGAAATCGCTCCAGACAAGGCATGTAGCCACTTGATGCAAGGAGTTAAAAAAGAAAAATACTACTTCAAGGTAAAAAAATTAGCCAACGATAAGTGTTAGATGGATAAATTCTGACTCAGAAAACAGCAATTCTTCCCCCTTTGTAAGAAACATCGCTCATGGAATGTGAGGACTAAAGGACAAAATAAGGGAAGCGAGAGTTACGAGACTGCCGAAAGTAAACCCAAGGTTGTTACGTCTTGAAGGAGCTTGTAGCAAAAGAAGATGTTGAAAAGTAGTCCAAATTTGTAGGGAATGAGAAAGAAGGATATAGTCGTGTGACCGGTTTCAATGTGTTCATTTTAAGGATTCAGGGTGAAATGAAATGTTATGCTTAAGTGTTCTTGAGATCTGGGATGTTGAATAAGGAACAATGATGATGAAGGTTTTTTGAAAAGTCACAACAGGACTGAATAGGTGCAACTGGGAGCACTGGACAAAACTAAAATGTTGGGCATCATAGCTGCCTAAATCCCTACTGATTAATTAGGATTTCTATAGCAGTTTTATAGCCTTCAAATTGACTCCCAACATATCACTCTGCTCCTCAATGTGGATGCTTTTGATTCGTCCATAAATACAATCATTTTATATTCCTTATTTTCACTGGATGTTCTGCGTCGATCCATGTGTGTAAAAACCATTTTACACACTTTTTATCTGCACATGGCAAGATGAATATTCAGTTCTCTGTATATCACTACGAGAGAGAGAGAGAGAGAGAGAGAGAGGGGGGGGGGAGAAACGTGTTTATGTTCATCAAATCCTTCGTGTGTAATGTATATGCATTGTAGCATTGTATTATACTTATTTACTTACCTTTCCATGAGTTCAAAGTTAGACACAAGGTCAGTTTTTAATGTGAAAGATACCCAGCTCCTTTAAAAGGGACAGTCTGGATGGTACAACAATAAAAAAAATTACTTTAGTCGAGAAGGATTTCTCTTTCACTGAGGACAGAATGGATACTACACATTGATCTTAGCCTGAAGGCCGGGAAGTACAGGAAAGATAATGTTTTGTGTTGTGTCGTTACCCGAACTCGCGTTGAGTTTAGTAACCAAACCGAATGTTGTTGAACAAACGATTAACCGTTACCTTCCATTTCTGGTTGGTTTCTGATAAAACACATCATTTCAACATCAAATCAACTCGCAGTGAAGAGAAGAGATATTAGTCTAGGCGACATATAATATAACATTTCAGCTTATCAGCTGTTTTAGATGACATTATCGTAGGCTAAAAATTAATTGTTACCATTTTTATCTATGACTAGTTCTTGACATTGCCTTCTTTGATTTGCCTTTTAATCAGCAACCAGTGCTGATCAAACACCCTTGCCGCCTATGTTCCTTGTCCCCGAGGAACTCTGGAATCATTTCTTCAGATATTGCTTTGCATCTGATGCTTTGCTCTGGGACTATATTAAATTACTGACCTGATTTATTTTTCTGTCTGGCAACAGGACACTTGTTGTAGTTTGAGCAAACTTTAACAGCCCATAAGTCTGGTCTGACTAGCGCTGTTTTTACGTTCATCCACTTACTTGGTCAGCTGTTCTTGCTATGATCCCAGCTACTGCTACCGGCAACAATTAGCAGCTCTGTTCTTGCTAATGTCCTCGGTTACTTTCGACTTGCTGTTCCTGCTGATGTTCTGACGACTTTGTCTGGCTGTCAACTTCCTCCCGCCATTCCATACCAAACACAGCAAATGAGCCCCTCTCTCCTGACCAGACACAGACATTCTATTCGTCCGACTCAGGACAAACACTCTTCTTTTTAGGACAAATCTCTCACTACAAATTGTGTGGTTTTATTTGTCCTGAAAATATCTACTACACGTTCAATACGTTACACATTCTAGGACAACTTCCTTTTCAGTGTACCCAGCAGTCGTCCAACCTTGGTGTTACGTCCATATCTGACCAGCATCAGTCGACCAGATCTACCATGCTGTTTCTCCAACCTCAGTGACGTCCATGTTCAACCATCAATGTTGGAGAAGTGACCCAACCTGTAACACCAACAGCTGAAACAACCCTTCATTCAAACTTTACCTTTACGGTCCAATAAACTGGTTATTTGTTATTTACACATTTAACTCCTGTGTTTGTCATCTTTCTTTACCATTATCGTATTTGTCTTTTGTTTCGAACAAGTTGTAAGACCATTCATCATCATCAGTCCCGGTAACAGGGCAACATTACTATCATTTTCATTATAATACGCGTAAAAAAAAGAAAAGTTATTCGGCAGTTATCGTAACAATCAAAATGTAGTATGTATTTCTACCCGGCCCATTCGGACACAGGGATCTGGTTTGCAGAGGGCCTGACCCATCGATCAGAATGATGATTCTGTTTGATCTTCGGAGGCCATCTTCCCAGGCATAACCTCCTTCTTTGGGGGGCGGGGGGGGGTTGATTTGTCGCCGGTTGACTGGGAAATGCCGAGGCGCCTGATCACGGTAAATTTTTAGTGTCCTTTAGTTGGGGGAGCCCCCCCCCTCTTCATTAAACAGACTTCATTTCTAACCTTGCTGCAATGAGAAACGGGTAAACAACATGAATGTGTATATAGTACTCATGCGCCCCATGGTCAAGATTGATATTCTGGTGGTGCGTGGCAAAGCTTTGATCTACTGTTGGGAATTGGTGCGTTAAGGACATTGGGAGGCATTATTGGTGGGTCGGCGAGCTTATGTGAACAAAATCATGTTTGCACCATTTCTGCAGATGCAGTTGGTCGGGTTTGAGAGAGTTGAGCTGAAAAGGCTCAGAAAACTGACTTTTGTTGCAGAACTCCCTGATGCCATCTCCATCGGACTCCAACAGGTGCCCAAAAATTGAGACCATGACCGTGATGGACCCAATAGTGAGAGCAAGGGTGCTGACAATGACTGGAGACCAAAGCCAACTCTCCCAGGCTTTACCTTCTCTCTTTGAGAAGGGGTTAGTTTATTGCTAGTCGCCTGGGGCGTCCCTACCGCGGAATGTCGACGGGGCTACTCAGGCATTTTTTGTAGGCCAGAGTGCTCTACCTCTTGAGCACTGGATTTTCAATCCCCACTTCCCGACCTTGTGTCACATCTTCCCGATGTGGGAGTGAGAAAAATACTAACTACTTAATATAAACGAAATCAAACACCTCGAGGCGGTTTTGTTGAACTTTTCAGCTTTAAGATGGCTGCCATTGAAACAACATTATCTTAACAAAATTAGTTCTAGTTTTATAACGATTTGGTTTAATTAATAATTTAATCACCAAACAATACCGTAATGATATAACTTAATTATTAGATTACGGTATTGTTTGGTCATTAGATTATTAATTGAACCAACTTGTTTTAAAACTAGAACTAATTTGATAATGTTGCTTCAATGGCAGCCATCTTAAAGCTGAAAAGTTCAAAATAACCGCATCTGTTATGGGTATTATCCATACTATTACTAATAGTAGAATTTAATAAACAATACTCACGGCGATTACTACTGCTACTATTACTACTACCTTAGTTAGTGGACAACTTTCTTTCTTTGTTGTTTAGTGCTATTAATACTAATACTAATACAACTACTACTCTTATAACTATTACTACTACTACGGACACTGCTTTCTGGTGCTACTTACTCTTCTGTAGTACTATTAGAAAAAAGAAAGAATTACTATTAATTATTTCAATATTTTTTACGGTTAATAATTTTTTTAGTATTTAAAAAAAAGATCCTGAACGTTAACGTACGACTACTATATTGTTACCATTGCTTGATGGATACTGGTAGTACGAGTGAGGACGAAGGAGGTGTTGCTGTTGTCGGTGCAGTACTTACAGCCACAGACAATTTGTATTTTTGCAACAATAAGGGCCTTATTTTTACGAAAGAAACGATTTTGTAGTCATTAAAAACAACAATTGTTGTTTAATTCACTGGGTAAGTGTTGCTTCCTTTTTTTTTTTTTTGTTATAATGTATTTTTCTACCCCCCCCCCCCTGCGGCTATGAAAAAAAGAAAGGGGTACTTATCCAGATTAGGACCCAAGCTAACATCGACTTGACGTCGGTTAGGGGTAGCGTTAGGGTTAACTTGGGTCCTAATCTGGATAAGTACCGAAAAAGGAAAAACAAATTCGTCTTCATTTTATCGTTTACAAATTTTCGATAACAAATCCAAATACCTTGTTAAATGGTTGATATGCCATAAAACAAGACAAATCAAACTTCTCTATAAAATGGCAACTCGTGAGTGACTTAAAATGTAAAAGTCAACAATTTAAATATTCTTTATATATAAACTAGCTATATCTACCCGGCGTTGCCCGAGAATATTTTAACTTTAATTTTTGTAACGCTCCTTGTTTTTCTTTTATTAACTAAGCCGTTTTTATTTATTCATTTATTTTTTCTTTGTTAAATTTTTAGGGCGATTTAGTCGTTTCGCAGCCAAAATGGCGGACAATGAACCGTTTGCTAATTTCCGAATTCACAAATAAGTAAGTAAACCCAAATAAATTGTTTTGGACTAATTTCAAATTTATCTTAAATTATTTTAAAGGAAATACAGTTGGGAAATTAGTCCAAAACAATTTATTTGGGTTTACTTACACATTTCTGAGGTCGGAAAAAATCAGAAATTAGCAGACGGTTCATTGTCCGTCATTTTGGCTGCGAAACGACTAAATCGCCTTTTTAAAAAAATAATATTTTAAAAGTTCAATTTAATTATTACGGTAATTTGGTCATTAAATTATTAATTGAACCAAATTGTTATTAAATTCTAACTAATTTTGTTACGGTAATGTTTTTATTTTTTAATAGATACATGAGAATTTCCTTTCTATTCGACAGCTTAAATGCTTCCAAATGGCTTTCAAATTTCGAAGGGTCACGAAGTAATTCATTAATTTGTTTTGTTCATTGTTAGCAAAATATTAAAATGGCTTACTTGTTTACGAATTGCATTGTAGTGGATTTAATTTCGTATTTTTTTGTATAGAATTTTTAAAATCTGGTTTTATTTCACGCTATTGCATTTTTTATTTCGATAAATAGTAAATTAATTTAAAAAATATATATATATTAAATCAAATCTTGTAGTGACGAGAAAAAACAACACACACACACACACATACGTGAACTTGTTTTATAATGTTATTAATATGGAGATACGTAATGCTCGAAACAGTGTAAACAAAACAACGTATCCGACACTATTCTTTTCTGCCACAAGAAGACAACATTTAACTGAAAGCTCATTTAAATGCCATTCTTAAAACGCGTTAAAAGATCAATTCGACATCTAATTTGCATAATGAAAATTAAAACTATCTCTTAATAAATAACTCTTCAGTTATTCAGTTTTAATTAGACTGTATCATAAATATGCAAGGAATTCACATCACAGTAGCAGTCGATGACAACATCACGAAATTATTACTAACTTAAAAAATAAACATCTTATTCATTTACTTCAAATAAATGCATGGAGATTAAAAAAATAAAAAAATGCCTACTTGTTTGTTTGCCACGGCTAAAATATTAAATGTTATTGTTGAGCCTTGAACCATTTTTCTAGTCGGGTGACCCCCCACCCCCCGCCACCCTCAATGAAATTTTCTCTCTGTCAATTTGATATGTAAACTATGAAATGACTATTTTGTTATTGTTCATTTTAATTTTTTTTTTCAATTGATGAGCTTGATTTGGGGTATTTGTTATGAATCCAAAGGATTTCAGTACTTATGGAGTCAGTCCCGAGTATTGACAGATTTTGGAATATTTCCAATGGGTAATTCAGAGGATTTCACTACTTATGGTGTCAGTCCCGAGTATTGACAGATAATTCCGAGTTAGTCCCGGAATTGGTCGAATCAGTTTACGATTTGAAAGCCGCCTTTTCTTTTTTTTTTCTCATTAGGAGGTTGTTGTTTTTTTTCAACTTATATATATATATATATATATATATATATATATATATATTGGGTGATGTTAAATAAAAATGAGTTTGAACCGAACCAAACCGACTTTTGCCGAACTAAACCTAAAAATAAGTTAGGGTAAAATAAAAAAACAACAAAAAACAGTTCGGTTCAAATTCTGTATTAGTACCCCACATTTTTTAAAACCCTAATCTAACTTTTCGTTGACGTTCGCTTAGTATCGATGTAAAATCTGGAAGTACTTTGGATAAATAAAAACGTGTTTTTTTTGGGGGGGGGGGGGCGGCTGGATTTTCCTCACATTAAAAACCACCTTATGTCTAACTCTGTCCTCGTGGGGAGGCAGCTGTTTTATTTTTTTTACTTGTTGAAAACGTTCTTACTTTATGTTCGCTCAAAAATAAATTCGATAAACCTTTTAAATAAAATCCCCAAAAGGAGCACTCTAGATTAAGACAAAAATTAAAATTTCCTCAGTCTAGAAGGATTTATCCTTCACTGATCTAGGACAGAAACGATAAAGTATAGTATCAAAACAAATACTAAAAAAATATTGTAAAATCGGCAAATATTTGAATCATAAAAAAGGTTAATATTCAGAGCAGACGACTTTTCAAATGATTGCCTTTGATTGGTTAATTTTAGTCATGTGAGGCAAATCGTTGATTGTTATTGCTGGAGAGCATAAAAAGTCCCCTCGTCATAAATATTTTTACTTATAAATATTAATTGTAGTATTGAATTTATAGACGAAAGTGTAGTATAGTTAACAAAAAAGAAAGGGCGATGAAGAAACAAATAACTGTTAATAAACGGTAGACATTTTAATTTTCTATCGATCTGCATAATTTAAAACTTTTGAAACTAAGTTGATTTCAAAATTTGTTTCATTTCCTTCACTTTAACCGATTTTGTCAATCAAACATAGCTGTCGATTTTTATTTTAATGGTTGCTAATTTCAGGCGTAATATATATATAATATAAATAATAGGCTTACGGTACCACTAACCCTAAGTCCGGGGTGGTTTCCAGTTGGATTAGGGTAAGCTTCTTTTCTTCTTTTTTTTAATCTCTTAAGCCTGAAATTAACGACCACCTCAAAAAGAAAAAATCGACGGCCATGTTTGATGGAATCGGTTAAGTGAAAGTAAAAAAAAAACAAATTTTGAAATAACAAAACTTACAAATAGTTTAAAACTATGCAAGTCGATAGAAAATTAAATTTTCTATCGACTTGCATAGTTTTAAAACTTTGGTTATAGTTATTTGTGGTATCTTTGTTTCCCCCCGCTTTTTCGTCTATACACATATATTGGAAGAAGGTAATATTTGATATGAGTGAGAAATATATAATTTAAAAAATATGTCTTTCATTCATCTTATTACTAACCCTTAAGTCCCGGTGGCAAATACAAAAAAGAAAAAAGATTACGAAAATGGTGAGCACACAGTAACGAAACTGTTAGAAGGTCAATTTACTCTAAGGGACCAATAAAAGTAAAATTTGCCCCAAAATGTTGTGCTCAGTTCCGTTGACACTTCCCAACAGATGAAAGTAACTAAAGCGATAGACAATAAAGCCTTCCAAATCCTCCTTGCCGAAAAGAGGAGGTAATACTCAGGAGTATGACCTCCCGTTACCTTTATAGATGTGATGAATTCTAAATAACACTAAAGTGCTGTGTTATACTAATACTAAACCAGTGGCAATATGAAAACAAACAAAAAATGAAAACGGTATTGGTGCAGTGCGTGTAAAAGGATTGTTAAAAGTAAATTTATAGCCTAAGGGACTGCTAAAAATCAATTTTGCCCCAAAAGAGCCTAGTCTGTCCTGTCGAAATTCCCCCATGGATGAGAACGACTCCAGCAACAGGCAATTTATGAGCAAAACAAATTTAGTAAAGAAGTTATTCTTTCCAAGTAGGAAATTTATTTCAAGAAAATCTGCAGTACATGGAAACGCCTATTTGGAAAATTATACCAACATAATAGGAGGTAGCAGGTTTTATGTGTGAACCTTTATCAGCGTAGTTCAAAATAAACAGATTCAACAATTATCGTCATAATAGCTGTCAGTTGAACTACTATTGTGTGGTTCAAGCAACGTCAAGTAGACAAATGTAGAAACGTCAAGTAGACAAATGTAGCAACGTCGTGAAAACGGAATGAGGCAATGTATTCCGTTATGTCAAGAATGTAATAAGCTGTTTTGATTGAAAGTTGCTCATTACACCTCGATTTATTTTTTATTTATTTTAATTTGAAAATCGATACTTTATGAAGCTAGAAAAAGTAAAACGAGTTGCTAAACTGGGGTTTGTCTGGGATAAAGATTTTGTTACTGATTTTACATTGTGTAAAAAATATTATATAGAATGTATTAAAAGTAAAAAAAAGAAGAAGAAATTAGGAATGTTTTATGAATGATTGTGTTATTGAATCCTAAGGCCTTAGTGTTAGAAATATGTGAATTCAGCTTGTCTGTTATGCTGATATGCTGAGAATTTAAAAGCTATGCATTTTAAAAGAATAAATTAGTACATTTTACTTTAGTATGCATAAGTAAGCCCATTAAAATCGAAGAAAAAAAGTTGAATAAGTAACTTAATGTACCCGGTGTGAGCCCGGGAATTATTTTATTTTTTTTTTCACGTAAATCATATGGCTTAAAAACTGTAATATGAAATATATTAAACTTAGATAAAGAGTAAAAAGTATGAATAATGTAAGCAACTGTTAACGAACAAGTGTCTTATTGTCTCCTTAGTGTTCATTGAAGTCAAATCCCTTAATCGGTTATTCCATCAATCGTGAATGTAAAAAAAAGTCATTAGAATAGCCAATAAAAACGCCAAAAAAAAGTGTAGGTAAAGAGAGCATCCTATGTTTAAGCGGGAAATGTAAAGTAGCTAACATGCAGAATATATGAAATAATGATGCTATAAACATTTATCCTATGAAGAAGACTTCCCGGTAAACATGAGTGAAAGTGGCAGTAGATTTGAGTGTGAGTGAAAATTTCTCTGACTTGCTGTATGGATGACCGATTTAGGAGAAGCTGTCGAAAAGGATAAAATGTAAAAATTAATGAAAGTGAACGAAACTTGCGCATAAAAAATTGGCCTAAATCGATGTCAAAGTAGATTTGTATCTGCAGTTTTTGGATAGAAAGTGATAACGGTCAATGAAATAGGGGAAAAATAACTTTACTTTATCATAAAGATATGTGGGTTTAGAGTATTTTAAAACTGACCATAAAAATAAATTCTGCTTGTTTACTATTTATTTCCCATAAATCAGCAGGGATTATTTTACTCAGGAGAAAGCAATTATTTGTCTCCTTTCCATCTTGGACTAGGTGTTTTTTTTTTCTTCTTTTTTTTTCTTTTAAACTTTAATTCAAGCCAGAACTTACTTTCTATTCATCACTATGCAAAGACGTATTTTGCTTTTGCACTAGTTATTCTAATAAAGATTTTAAAAATGACTTTCGAATTTCAAAGTATCATGATAGCAAAATCAAATCGGCCATTTAATATATTATTAACAGATTTAAAAAAATGTTGGCTGATGTAACTAACTACCATGAAATTTCAACATTAAAAATAATTTTTAGGCTTGTAAAATGTGAATAAGTACTTTCTGGCTTGAATTAAAGTTTATGATCAAAAAGTCAAGTATTGTAGCAGGAGCCATGGTACTGATGAGATAGACCAGACCCAGTTGTCTAATGTAACATGACTCCCACTAGCAAAGAAAAAGGCGTCATGTTGAACTATACATATACATTCAATGTACACACATTTGTGTTCTGTGCGTGCATAGAATAGAACGACTACAGTGATGCTGATGTGTATGACATTAATAGTAAATTAATGTATGTGTTTATTTTATAGTTGTGGGATGTTGAAAGAAGCAGCCTCGCTAGTCTCATAGTATCAGCAGAGACTGCATATATATGCCTGTGTGGGTAAGATGGTCGTTCTACTGTTTGTTTTAGCAGTAGCAGCTCATTTTAGTGCAAAATATGATTTTTCTTTTCTTTGTATCAGTTTCCAGTAATAAATTCATATGGTCTACACGTGTTTTCACCTTCGTCCATTCACTTGATTTAAAGACCATATTCTGCTTCTACACGAGTTATTCGAATATAATTTTAAAACTTCTAGAACAAGCAACATTTCCAGTACTAACATGTGATGAACTGCGTACCTCTGCCTGACAACGTAAGGATGGGCCAAAGTCTTATCTGCGCCTTACTTCTCCATATTGTATGTAGTATTGCTGAAGTTATGCCATTGAAACCTTGATAACTCAAAAACTGTTTGGCTTAAATTTTGCATGCTGGTTATTGTTATCAAAGAGCATCAGATCGATACATCAAATCTGGAAAAATCAAAAGTTTAAATTCTGTTAAAATTTCGACCATGACCAAACTTTGCGAGGTCAAGATCATATGAGATGCGGGACTTCATTGGCTACAATATAGGTCAAGTAGCCAGTCTCTACGATGAATAGAAATGAAGTTATTACCAAAAGTGTGACTTTCACCTTTTCCGTTACCTTGATCTTTTAACTTCGAACTTATTTAATTTTAGGATATTTAAATTCAACAACTGATATTTTAACCAATTTTGACATTGGTCAAGCGATGTGGATGCTAGGCTGTACACAAACAAACAGTGATAAACCACTAAACTGGACTGAAAACATAACCTCTTTAGTGGAAGTAACTAAAAGTTATGCACTTGTTTCGGGAGAAAGGATAAGTTGAGGAATCTGGCTGGTGCTATTAGTGGTTTTGAACGTTTTTTTTGTTTTGTTCTTTAGAGGAGGTTGATTCAGAGAGAGACTTTGTCTTAGTCTTTTACATTTCTGTCTTCGATCGGTTGTTGATTTCTCTCTGACATGGTCCGAGACGGCATTGGTGTTGTCTTTATTTATGGGCAGGTTGTTTTTTTGTGTTGTGTCTGACTTTGTTTGTGAGCAAGCAAGCTGGAATAAATGTTTGCATAGACAACATTTTTGTCTTAAAAAAATATATACTTTATTATAACTTAACTAACACTGTGGATACATTCCTTGTTCAATTCCATTCAGCTGCTGTCCTCAATTTCAGAATTTTCTTTCATTCCCAAACACTTTTCTGTCATATCATTAATCTAACTCTATCAAATACTCCCGAGCCAAGGATGAACTCAGGGGATAGCCAAAAGCTGCAATTCTTTTTTTTGGTTTCTTTTTTTTTCTTTCTCTTTTTTTTTTTTTTGTTTTCTTTTTTTTCTTTTAATTTCTTTTTACCTTTTTTTGTTTTTAATAATTAGCCAATCAACAATAATCTGCTATACATTTTAGCTTATTTGATTTTGACTTCGCCACATGCTTGATAACAAAATTCCACCACTTATCACTTGTGCCAGTCTTTCAGCTGTCAAGAGCAGCATACCAGTTTCAACCCTTATCTCTTTTATGGTTATTCTCTTGATCTTTCTTGAATGAAATCTTCTTTATATGATTTCTTTACATAGCTGGAGTCTGGTAGCTGACAAGTCTTCAAATTTCCGTTGTTCCAAAAGTGTACACACTTAAAAACTTACAGGTGTCCCAAAACTCGCACTTTACTATAAAAGTTCATAAATAAAAACTTCTTTTCAAGATTGTTTTTATAATTCACCCAAAGTTATTTAGAATTCTACAGGTGTCCGCTCTGCGTGTTATTTCTTTGCAAGCAACATGATCTTTTATAGTCTCCTAGACAAAAAATGATGCATCAAAATTCATCAGTTTCAACTGCTAAAACTGAAAATAAAATTTTTCTACACTTCCCAACCAAAAGTGTTAAACCTTCTTTCATTTAATACACTAATAATTAATCTAGCCTAATTTTAATTAACCCAACTGACACTTGTGGCGGAATTGATGATCTTGAGCCAGAATCGAGCAGTGGAGGTGGCCCGGACTTAGTTCTTCCCCGCAGTAAGAGGGTCCGCCTTTGCCTGGCTTGCAGATGGAAAGGGAAATAAGTTTTGGCTTACTAGTTTTCTAGTGAGGATTGAACTCACAACCTCGAAGTAACAAATCTACTGGTTGCTGCACAATAATACGTGGATTTAATTATCATGACAAATAGTGAGCAAGCAGATTATGTTTTTTTCTGATTGGTTAATATGCAAATGAAAAGTTTGTACAGGGAATTCTCTAATAAATTCAGTTCTCTTGATCAGTGATAAAACACGGTGCAATTTTACTGCATGCCTGGCTTTTGCAATGGGTGCAGATATCTGAGCGAACCCTTCTCACATCCTTTTGGACAGCTGCAACTGACCAACTTGACAGCATCTGAAGAGCTGATGGTTGATCAATGCCAATTGCAATCAGGGTTTCCTCTTTCAATTTCCATCCCCAATCAAGTAAGTATAGACCCAGTCACTGCTGAACCTGTCAGAAACTCTGTAACAGTACCACTTGCTGATGATTTAACCACTGAGTGTTTATATGCTACATATCTGTATTTGTTAAGTATAGTAAACTTTTCAGCTTCATGCAGTTTTTGTAAGAAATGCAATCGCTACATACTCATGAGCGTTGGAAGATGGTGAAATCAAATGTCCATTCCTTTTCTGAAGCAGTTTAAATGTTTTCACCTTCCTTTATCCATAAAGTGTCCGTGGTATCACAACCATTCATTACAAGTGGAAACAAAATATATATATATATATATATATATATATATATATGTTATGTCTGATAATAATCAGGTTAACATGTACAATGCTGAATGTTTAGTCGGGCACATAGTTGCAATGCATGCAGACGACAGGCCTGCAATGGGATAAATATTTAACTAAGAGAAGAGAGACCACCCAAGAAATAGGCTGACCGTGGAAATATTAATGTCTTCTTGGATAGTAGGTTCTATGCTGTGATTGTGAGCCACTTGAGTCTTAGAAAAATTTATGTCCCTTCAGATATGAGGCACCCTGGGCAGTAAGTTTTTTTATGTCCATAGATAAGCAGCTTTGTCTTTTCAAGTTGGCTGAATTTGTGGTCTACTCTAAATGACAGCAATATCTATTATATATTCCAGCAGAGCAGGCAGTGAGGTCAGTTGCGTTTTTGTGGGTCCTAGAGAGAGATGGGCCTTAAGCTAATTGATTTCGGTTTAAAAATATGTTTGTCTTGATTTGCTGGGCTGTTGTTCAGTAAAAGAAAACAAGTATCATTGTGACTTGTTTTAAACTGGAGTTGTGGTTTTGTTTGAAGGGAGAATGCGTTTGGAATCAAGCTTTGGATCTGGACGAAGACAATGAGTAGACGATGACGGCCTGTGCAGTCAACGCACACACACACATTCATAACCGCTGCTATTGTTTTAGTGCTGCATTCTCAACCTTGTGTCAGACATGCATCAACCAAATTGCCGTAATCACTACAGAAACATTCAAGTTTGCAATAGTTATTCATACTTTGATTGCCGGTCATTACTCTTGTACGTGCTTCTGCGGTGATCCTCCAAGACTGAGAGAATGCCATCCTGTAATTAAAACTTTTATCGATACCTTCAAGAAAACTAACTCTAGACAAAACTGATGGAAAACAGCGAGACATTTATTCAATGTGATTTCAGTTCCAAATTACTGACCGGTGTGTGGGTGGAGGGGAAAGAGAAAATCACTAATTAATTATATCTTATCAGCCCATTCTTACAAGTCCAAATACTTTGCGTGTTTCCAAACGAACTCCCTTTTCTATCACCCTCTCTCTATGTGCCATGTGATGTCATCCATTTCTTAGTACATTCCCACAGCCTCAGCAATTTTAAACTCGGGATCAGCAAGTTGACCTTTACTATCCCCTTAGAAGTTCCATTTCCTATTATTCTCAACTAACTAAATTATATAATAGGGGATCTACCTGCTCAATATCTAACATTAGTAATAGACCGGAAAAGATCAATGGATGAAGTATGAAAATTAATACATTTATTAAAACAATTTACAAGTTGGCAGATGATTTAAAAGACACTAGATGCACGATGATTGTCCAGTGTTCTCTGAGGCAGTTTGTTTACATTTGAACTGTCATGGCTGATCTCTTGTATCCTAGAATGCAATGCGCACAGAAGGGCAGAAAACTCTGTTCTTTCATAAAGGTGCAAGGGAAATAACTCTGCCGTGCATATTATTTTAGGCTGAGAGTGCTTGCTGGTGTTTTTAAAGAAAGTAGAGGATCACAGTTTTCAATAATAGTATTAAGGTAACAAATAAAAAAAAAACAATCACAAACATTCTTGCTCTACAGCAGGGGCGGGTGTGTGGGGAGAGGGGAAAGAGAAAATCACTAATTAATTATATCTTATCAGCCCATCTTACAAGTCCAAATACTTTGCGTGTTTCCAAACGAACTCCCTTTTCTATTATATAATTTAGTTAGTTGAGAATAATAGGAAATGGAACTGCTAAGGGGATAGTAAAGGTCAACTTGATGATCCCGAGTTTAAAATTGCTGAGGCTGTGGGAATGTACTAAGAAATGGATGTGGCTTGCGAAGGCTTAGCGTCCGGCCCGCCACCCTACTATGCTTTAGTATTGCAATCCGGCCCCAGTAAAACTCATATCATTTTGTGACATGACGTAAAAGTAGGTTTCAATTAAGATTTACAGTGGGATGAAAATGTATAAATATCAGCGAGCGATGATGCATGTATATTTCATTTTTCTTTAACTATTAATTTCAAATCCTTGGCCTGAGATAAAAATAGAAAAAGAGAAAGAGAGAGGCAAAGAGGAAACGAGAGACGAGGAAAGGGCATAAAACAGAACCTATGTGAGGTGTGTCAAAACGAATGCTGGATCAACTTGCTACTTCCCCCGTCATTATCTTTTATGATTCCAAAATGGCTCTTCGTCAGCGCCTTTTATAACATCACATACAGAAGTTTCTTGAGAAAAAATATCAGATTTGTAGAATGTTCAATGCAATTTTTGTACAATTTATTCATGTAAACAAAATATAGTAATTCTAAGATTTCCTTTTTCACTCCGGCCCGCGATCTCCTTCCAAAAGTCTCATCTGGCCCTCACTCTGAAAAGGTTGCCCGCCTTTGCTCTATAGCATCGTCTTTTTTTTTTTTACAACACTAAATTTACACACGTATCATATCTTCTGCTCACCTGCTGGTGGTGGTGGGGTTAGAGCTTCGAAAAAGACATCTGAATCCTATCAACTCACTAACCAAAGCGAAAGATTTTGCTATCTTCTTTGATATATTTCACTTCAAACTTCCTGTCCATGACGTCATAGCCTAACATGTAGCTTTAATTCTAATCTTTAACTTTTAATGGAATTTTCTGCTTAATTTAACCTTATATGGAAAGTTCCGTATAAAGACGTACTTCCCTTTATTTGGAACATAAAAATAATATTTTGGAAAAAGAAGGCGGATGTAACTCTGTACTCATCCATACAGACTTACTTCCCTTTGTTTGGAACAAAAATATCAAATTTACAAGAAAAAAAAACCCCGGCGTAGTTAAAAAAAAAAAAAAAAGTAAATACACTACCGGATAATGTCGGGTAAGTACAGCTAATAATATGTATATATGATAAAGAACGTTTGAACCACTAAAATAATACTACCAACAATTTTACTTGCATTCTCTTAATTCTCAGTAAGAAGATAATTGATTTTTTTTGCTTAATTTCTGAAAAGTTAGACTTCATAGTTTGAATATATCCATACTAGTGGGACCCATGGATATTCCACAGTTGTATCCCTCATCTGTTGTATGTTGCTGCTGTGCTTAAAATATTTTCATTCTATGGACGTCCATTGCGAACGCAGACCCCATGATATCATTGTACCACCTTTATTCAAACTAACATACTTATCTAAGTACTGTGATTAATGTAGTTTCAGAATATATCTGGTTATGTGAGTCTATCTCCAAAAGTCTTGCAGGAGTTTGTGATATTTCCATTCTATGGATGTCCAACACGAACGCAGACCCCATGATATTATTGCACCATGTTTGGACAGAACATATGCTACACTTTGATCCTATCCTCAAAGCTAAGAAAGTGTATTTTAGTTCATGTTTCTTGTTCGACATAACACTGACATCAGATGAAATTTCAAAAATTATGTTTTTGCATCGAATCTTTATTGAATAGGTAATCCCAGCTTTAAAAAAAAGAGGTGAAGGATGATAACGTACGTACGAACATGAAATTGCCTTAATGTATTATTATATAAATTAGGACATATAGAACCGACCATCTGTGTTCAAATTTTGATCAGAAGATTTTAAACGAGTACAGGTCATTTGAAAAAGCTGCAAGATTTGATTACACAATATGAGCATTATTCCCGTTTCTAACTTCATGGTTGAAAGCCTCTTGATGTTGATAGCCTCCCTTCTGATCACTATCATCTGAAACCTTATCCCAAACTTATTTTATTGCAGAAACTTTATGTACAAGTGCTTTTGTTGTATCTGCACGGGTTGACCACCTGCTATCTGACTTTTTTTTTTCACAATGAGCAAATAAGAATCGTCATCAGTTAATGCAGCAATAACCCTCATATTACTATTTTTATTCAAATTATTTTGCTTTATATCAATTTTCAAGGTATAAGTAAAAGAAAGTAAAACATTTATGGATACCAGGCACACACACAGATCCCACGATTTTACTGTAAAACACAAGAGACAAATATACAAATATTTATTAGTAACTTCATTACTTTGCTTCGGAATTTTTTAGATGAGAATTGATAATTTGTATTTTTCAATGGCCTGTGGCGCAACGGATATAAGTGCTAATTATAATCAGTTCTAAGTTACAGTCTTCTAAAGGTTGAAGGTTCAATCCTAAGTAGGGGCAATATTAAAAATACAATTACGAATACGGAGGATACATCGTTCGAAATGTAAGAATAACATCCAACAGTAGTTTGAATAATACAAATGAATTTCTTTGATAGCAACTAAAAGGTTATATATATATATATATATATATATATATATATATATATATTTGTACTGACATAGAGCAATGAGTTTCTTGAGATTAATTTGAATCAACTAACATTATTTTACTTCATCTGTCTTTTTAAGAACAGAGTTCTCACGGCAAACACAGCTTTATATTGACACGATGAAAGTTCCTACACGAGCAAGCTTTTGTTATGGGGTTGTATGCCTGAAGTTTAATATAAACTCTTGTATATACTCTTTATAATAACATGTTAATGGTTACTTTACCATTTGCTATATATCAAAAAGGAATCTTTTTCGTCACTGAAATAAAATGAGTATCATAGACGTACAACATAAATACAACAAATAAGAAAACTCTTATTTGAATAAATAAATGTGTTACATGAATATTGATTTTGTTTGAATAATCCCGGGTAAAGCCAGGTTGGGACAGCTAGTACCGAAATAAAATGAGTATCATTTGTACCTCCAACATAAATGCAACAAATAGAAAACTTGAAATAAATAAATGTATTTTGGTGTTAATTAATACTGGGTTTTTTTTGTATTTGTTTAAATGTTTTACTTGTAATGTTAATTAATTTAATTGTAATTTATACCGAAATGTTCTGCTTTAAGAAAACATTTCATTTTGTCACTCTCTTAAACCATGTTGGGGAAAAAAAATTATCACGTCTCTTTTTGGCTATTGTCAGGTTACTACTGACTTGGTTGGTTTCTTTTGAGGAACGGGGAAAGGACGATAGCTTCACTTTACCATACAAGACAAATGAAAGGTCCTCGACTGAACTCCAATCTCTGATTCCTTCTTGTATGACATTCACAGCAAAAACTAGTCTTTCTACCTAACGGAAAAAAACTTTTCTTTCTTCTTCCATATGCCTAGTGTCAGACTGAATTTTCACAAACAGAACTTCTTTGCAAGAACTTCCAGTCTGTGGAACACATTACCATGAGACTGCTCCCCTGCAGATTGCAACATTGCCATCTTCAAATCGAATGTCAACTAGTCCTTTTCATTCATGTATCGTCCTCATAAGTAGTCAAAATTAGTTCATTTCATTAATTATTTTCAATCCTAAAATCTGGCTGAATCTTGCTTCCCTGATAGCTGGAAAATTGCCTCTGTGTTACCAGTCTTCAAGAATTCTGGGGATAGAACTGATCTTCAGAACTACTGCCTAATCAGTCTACTCCTGATCTTTGCTAAAATCTTTGAATCCTTAATCAATCTAGCGATAGTCCGGTACCTAGTTAATGCTAAACTTCTTTCTGACTGCCAGTATGGATTTAGACAAGTACGATCTACTGCGGATATCCTAACGGTCATCTCTGAATGCTTATATCATACACTGGACAAGGCAGGAGAAGCTAGGGCAGTAGCGCTTGATATATTCAAAGCCTTTGACAAGGTCTGACATAAAGGGCTTCTCCTAAAATGAGTTGAGTGCCAGGTTCGGGATATCTCATCAGCTCTGAGTACACTGTGACCTGGCGATTTATCTGGAAAATGTTACCTCTCAATGCGATAATTTTTGGTTCAAGCATGGCAAAAAGGTCTGATTGTTCGTACACTGTGACAGTACTGAGGAAGAAACGAACTAGCACACCTTCTTCCACTGTAACAAAGTTCTACTGTTCTGGTAATATGTCAACTAGACGAATGCTCGCATTGATCCCGAGCTGTTGGTACTGCTTGATATTGCATATGTGATTAACAAAGTTGAGCTGCCATATGCTAGAGAGAAATGAATGGTGTCTCACAATCCTGGCAGTAATTAGAATAGCAGGGTGGACGATGCGTCTGAGGGGAGTGTATTGAATTGAATCTTTTCAGGATCTGATTTTATTCTTCAAGCATCGGCTTACGGTTAAAATTAGATGTGATAGGAAAAGATTCCATTCCATTCAACAAAAGGTGGATACAACTTGCGAGCTTGTGCGTACAAAAGAAAGCCACGTATGAGTACGTGTTCCTTCCTAAGCATGGCACATGCGGTTCTTGGTCTTTTTGGACCTCAACCCAGTTAATGTAGAACATTGTGTTATAGCTAGTTGAGTGAGTTCTATCCCCAGTTATTATTATTTTTTTTTTTATTGTAATAGCGATCCTCTAAGATTCCCACTCCTGACTTTATTTTGCCCATGGCCTCCCCGATTGTATTTATCTAGGAAGGACACCATCCATTCCTATTTCATTTGCCCCCACTTTAGTCCTACTCCCATTTAGAGATCAATCTGCTTGTTTTTAGACTTAACAAACAGTGGGCATTTTACATATAGAGCGGTTTAGATTTTTCTTTCTTGGATGTTTTTTGTTGTCTCACCATCATGGTTCATGATTTGTAAATATGTTTGTAAATAAAATTAATTTGAACCCATTGGGGTTATTTTAAGTAATGAAGACAAGTGGCATTGTGATAATTGGAGAAGTGAACGTGATGGATAAACGATAAAAGAACGAAAGGAACATTGTATGAATGGGTTGTGCTTGTGTCTTGTTAAGACCACATCCCCCTAACCACCCTTAGTGCAACACCTAATTTGTAAATTTCATTTTTGCCAGTAAATATCAAAGTGTCCATCCTCGACTGGAGTAATTTTAATTTTTGTTCCTCTTATTGAGCAGTTGGATATCCCTCACATTATAAATCGACCTTGTGTCTTTGTACACAGGCAAGTAAATAAGGTAATGTTATATAGGGGATTTCTTTGTATAACATTTACCGTTTAAAAAGGAATCTTACAAATCTTTTCCCCACGTTAAAACTATGCGAGTGTAGTAGAGAATTTCACTCTGACGTGTTTTATACAAATTATGTTTTTCTTTGTTTACGAGTTCTCAACTGTTAACTATTCTGTACTTTTACCTAATTTTTTTTTTTATGTTTTGCAATTTAAAATTTTCAAATATTTTTAACGTGCGAAATAGAAATTCATACACATCCATTGTTTTTTTGTAATAACACAGAAACGACTAAGGACGATAACTCTATCAATAATTCGTTTCGACTAAGTTAACATTTTTGATCAAATTATCGTCCTTAGGCGTTCTGTGTTATTACTAAGAAACAATGGGGGTAGAGGTGCGTTCACTTAAAAATAATTAATTCACATTTCGCAAACTTACCATATCCTTTAAACTGAAATTAAGTTTTCTTTCTTGAGAGTAAATTTTTTACTTTGTCTTGTTTTTAATTTCTAAAGCGACAAGATACCGAAGAACAAAACGTGCGCACCCCTCCCCGCCCCGTGTGTTGGACACATGTTTTTTAGACCCTATTTGTTTGCCTCCAAAAGTCTAAGTTAAACAAAAGGTCGGTTTTTCACGTGAGGAAAACCCAGCTCCCCAAAAAGGGTCACTCTGGATTCGAACAAAAATAAAAATTGCCTCAATCTAGAAAGACAGAAAATATGAAGTCAGTTACTGTCTACAACTGCAAACGTGTGTCTAATTTTGCCCTCGTGGGGAGGAAAGTAAATACGAAATCACAAACGGGAATGTTTTCTTTAAGCAGCATTGTATTATTTTACTAACTGTAAGGTTTTCACACAAGTCATTATCAGTGATACTGACAACAACAGGTGCTGTTCCCTGGAGTCTGAGTGATAACAAGTTTCCCCAGATTTCCAGTACTCAGCTATTTACCATTGGTTTCTCGTTGATAACGAGCGTTGGATTTTTCTGAGATTTGAGTGGCAATATGCCTCTTGAGGATTCCAGTAGTACTCTCCATGCCCTTCCAGTGGATGTATGGGTGATGTTCTCCTTCCTGTGTCTCGACTCTTCATGACCATTTTGTATGGTACGAATTGATGCTGGTGCTATCATCCCCCCCTCACCCACCCGTGAATTTGTGTCGTAATAGTAAATCTATTAATAATGGAGATTCGGTATCTGTCTGTCGTAAACCGAACTATACTATTAACTTTTAATGCTCACTGCAGTTTACAATACTGTTTCAATACCCAACTCAAAGGAAGGGGTAGTGTAGTATCTGTTATGTTATGATACATCCTCCCAGGCATTACCTTCTTGTGGGGGGAGGTAGTGTAATATTTGTCCTGTTGTCATACGACCCTCCCATGCATGGCTTTTTTGGGAGTGAGGTAGTATAGTATCTGTTTTATTGTCAAAAGACCATCCCACTAAGCATTACCCGCTCCTTTTGGGGGCGGGGGGAGGCAGTGTAGTATATTTATTTACTCCTCTGCAGGAGTTAGGCACAAGGCCGGTTTTATCTTACTCCCACAAGTAAGATGTGACCACAGCTTGGGTCGAGTAAGTGGGGTTAAAAGCCAGCGCTCGAGAGGTGAGCACTCTGGCCATTTAAAAATTGCCTGGGCAGCCCCGTCGGCATTCCCCGGTAGGGGCGCCTCAAGCAGTAAGCAATAAACTTACTCCTCCCCAAAGAGGGGAGTATATGTTCGTTTGTTACTAGCAAAATATACCCCTTACTAGCAAAAATATACCCCCTCTGGTTGCATATTTTTCCTAGTAAAAATAATTATATCATATCTGTATTAAATTAATACAGAGGTAATATTATAATTATTTTAATACTATTATTAATAAAACAATCAAACAAGATCTCGTGTGGGTTTCTCGCCTCTACGTAACTTTGATAAATAGTATTGAATTATTTTTTTAATTTACTATTAATCGAATATTTATTGAAATCAAAAATAAAATAAGGGAAAACTAAAAAAAATGTAAACATGTCTATATTTTTTAAAACTATTTAAGCCCACCACCCGGCAATGTGTCTCCATCCGGGAAAGTACAATTAGTAGTAGTAGTAGTAGTAATAATAATGTCTGTGATCTCCCCCTCCCACTCCATGATGTCATGACTATAACAACAACAACAACAACAACAACCAAACGCTTCTCGTCGAAGCTGCTTCTTCTTCATTAAGAGCTGTTTTCTCTTTGGATGATAACTTACCTCCTCCGACCACCGGTATTATTTATTTTGCAACATTTTTTTTATTCATTTTAGACATCTCGCTCTTAAAATCCATTTATACTTCGAATTTATCGTATTTATTTGTCAAGATGGCTGTTGCGATCTAACCACACTCGCTATTTATTTTCCGAAACGAAGCAAATGTTTAAAATAACAGGTTGTTGTTCTTCTTTCAGATGAAACCTTTTTTTTTAAATTCTTCTTTAATGACTTGATATGGATTAAGCATGGAGATAATATGCGATGTAGCAAGATAAATGTTCGTTTCTTATTGTGAGGATTAATTTTACTTTTGGTTGAGAAAAAAATATTTATCTTGCCATTCCTACTGTTTAAGAAGTAAGATTATTTATTAATCTAAATGTAATACATTGTTGGTTTTAATACGTTAATCTTTGGATTCGGTTTTAATAAATTGTTTATTTAAATTCTTAACTAATTTTCGTGATTATAACTAATTAAAAATCATTATCTACTTTTAAGTATTGTCATCTGTTTTTTAAATTTATTTTATTGCTTTTTAAATCGTCTAATATTTCGAACGGAACGTGATGGTAGCAATATTGGGTCGTGTATGTTTTCAGCGTCCCAAATTCTCTTTTCAAAAGACGTCACTCGATACGATTATTCGATTTGTAGTTTTAAAATTAGATTGCAATTTAATGTTGACAAAGTAAAAGCTACCATTTAAAGATTAACGATGAATATTTAACCTTTTTTTATTATTATTATTGCAATGCAACTTTAAAACTACAAATCGAATAATCGTATAAGGATGACGTCTTTTGAGAGGAAATTTTGGGACGCTGAAAACGTACACATCCCAATATTGCATAAGAAAGCAAAACACTTTTAGGAACATTTCTTTTTTTCGTTTCAGAACAGAACACGATTCGTTCTTTTTATATGCTGAACAGACATTCTTTATTTGATCATTAAAAAAAAATGTTAATTTAAATTTTGGTGTTTTTTTATAAATATGTTTTCATTCAATGATACATGAAAAAAAAATGGTCATCCGAATTAATCACCATCCGTTACAGCTGGTTGGATGAAGCATCTTTCCATTTGAGAAAATCTTTAAAAAATATTATTTTTAAAATTTAGTCTATTTGTCGTTAGAAAAGTTCTTTCAATTTATTACTTTATTCAGTATTTAATGTTTTTGTGGTGGCACAATTTTACAGTTGACCAAATATTTTTTCTTTTGTTGAACAATAAGTATTTTTGATAGTTGGATGCTTTGATACGACAGGTGTGCATAGGCATTTGATCCTTTCTTTTAGTTTTTGAGCACATATGAACCATAACACTTGACCTACGGTAAACTAAAACATGATTCAAGCCAGAAATTAATTTCGATCCGTCAATACTGCGAAATTAAATTCAAATTGATCACGATCGTCAATAATAACAAACATCATTATAATGGCATTATAATAGAAATCTCAATTTCGTTTAATTGAAATAGCAGATTTTTTTACTTTCGGAATGAGTATCCAGATTAACGGAGTCATTCCAGGGTATCGACGAAGAATCTCGAGTCAGTTCTGGAAATGACCGAAGTAGTTTACAATGTAAAAAGGCAAACGACACTAAGCATGCGAAGGGGTAGGTTACGGTAAAAAAAACAAAAACAAAAAAATCCTCGAACATAAGCTCTTTTTCAAATCGTAAACTGTTTCGGTCATTTCCGAGACTGACTCGGGATTCTTCGTCGATACTTGAGAATAACTTTATAAGTACTGTAATTCTCTAGATACGCATTCGTCACCTATATTTTTTTATCGTGATAATTCGGAACTAATTTCATTTCTAGCTTAAATTAAACTTTAAAGGCGAAAATCAAGTGGTATGATTCATTGTTTGTCGTCCTAAACCAAAGGAAAACATTTTATCACGCGCCTCTGTCGTATCATAGAACTGTGGCTTGAAAAAGACAACAAATTTAATTGGATTCATAATCGATTATTCGATCAACGTAATTTTTCAATTTCACATTAATGACTGTGACCAACCATTAAAAAAACACACACTTCCGGTTGCATTATGTTAAATTATTTATTCGACGTTCGATTATTTTTTCCTTTTTTAGTTTTGCAACATTATAAAATTAAACAGAAACAATGAAAAAGAAACCATTTTTAATAATTCTTTCTTTATTGTCTGGTTACAACAATCAATTTTTATTTTCGAAAATAGCAGTTTTAAATCGGTTAAAAGCATGAGTCGTCATGTCAAGTGGAAAAAAAAATGACCAAAAAATTTATTCAAATTGTTTTTGTTACCCAAATTATTGTTTATTTTTTTAAGATGTTTTCATTTTTATAAAATTATTTTATAGAAATAGCTTTCAAAATCTTTTTTTTTTTTCTTAAATATATGAGAATTTTCTAATAATTCTAAAACCATATTCAACAGTTTAAATGCTTGCACATTCCTTTCAAATTTCGAAAGGTCGGGAAGTAATTTTACGAATAAATCGAAATGTATTGTGGTGGATTTAATTTCGTAATTGTTTTTTTTTTTTAAGCGTTTTATTTTACACTATTCTATTTTTCATTCAATAAATATTCGATTAATAATAAATAAATAAAAAAATAATCCAATGTAGAAATTAAGTCGTCACAATTTTATTAAAATATATTTTTATTTTTAATGATCTTTTATGCGAAATAATAAAATCAATCCAAATAATGTTTCTTTTTCTGGTAAAAAAAGAAAATAACGAAGTGTGTTTTTGTTAAATTTTTTTACCTTAATTTATTTATTTTTTAATTTGAAAATTCTTTTAATTGATTTAATTTAAATGGACGAATGCCATTTCCCAATGGCATTGCCATTCACAATATACGACTGAATTGTTTTCGTATGGTAAACATTAAAAAAAATTTTGTTTATTAAATTTGTGTGTTGAACAAGCATTTAGTTTTTCGTATTTTTCAACAATGTTGCAGGCATGACCAGATTTGTTTTACGCAAAGCACACTTTTTAAAGTCGTTCATTAACTTATTAACTAATATTACAACGAAATTTATTGGATGAAATTGAAACATCTTCATCCACCTGTATTGTTTGTTTGTAGTAAGTGGTTACTATTATTATTTATTTCTGTAGTAGACCTGCGGCTGTTTTATGGAGAACATTTTTTTTTTTTTTTTAACAAAAAAAGGACTTTAAAAGAAATGTTATTTCCTTTCTTATTAGTTTAGTTTTGTTATTTTACTGCAAGTGATTTTACAGTTCTGCTTTGTTATGACTCACATTTGACATGGCTGTTTGTTTTCGTTCTCAATCGATAATGGGGGAAATAAAAGCATTGTTTTTCACAACAACAACATATATACAATTATTAATAAAAAGTATCTTTTTGTAAATTCACTGCAAACATTATTACACAACATTAAAACAAAAATATCTGTCAATGCCTTTTGTGGGTCAGTTTGTAGCAGTCGTCGTCGACAAAACGAACCTTTTTTTTTAATGATCGAAGTGTTTTTAACGAAATTGGGTTGAAATTCGTTTTTATTTTTAAAAATTATTTGTATTATTGGTTGATTATAGAAAAGTCAATTTCTAATGGCAGCATTTTTCTTTTTTTAATTTCTTGTGATTGGGTTTCAATTGAGCACTAATAATTTGAAAATATTGATTAATTTTTACCATTTCTGATTTATTTCGCTATGTAACTTGATCGTAAATTATTGGTTGTTTTTTTTGGTACTTCGTCAGATTAGGACCCGAGCTAACTCTTACCCTAACGCTGACGACGCCAAGTCGTTTGTAACTCGGGTTCTAATCTAGAGAAGCCCCCCCCCCCCCATCCTATCGATATAATCAGTGCGGTAAACGTTACTATTGGCGACATACATTATTTTTAAGAAAATACAGTTGGGAAATTAGTCGAGCCTTTTGGCTAAGATCAAAGTGTAGTATCTGTTCCGATGGATACTGCACCCCATACTGGTATTGTCATGTCCTTCGGAGCTCCTCTTTTTGGGGAGGAGTAAGTTTATTGCTTACTGTCTGAGGCGCCCCTACCGGGGAATGCCGACGGGGCTGCCCAGGCAATTTTTAAATGGCCAGAGTGCTCACCTCTCGGGTGCTGGCTTTTCAAACCCCACTTTCCCGACCCGACCTTGGGTCACATCTTACTTGTGGGAGTAGGATAAAAACTGGCCTTGTGCCTAACTCCTGGAGAGGAGTAAATCAATACTCATTTGTGCTAATTAAAAAAAAAATTTTTAATACAAGTGATAAGCGCTCAAGTTCCTTAATTATTCATGGACGGCGGCACCGGGGAGGGGGGAGAAGGCTCAAGCTCCCTCATTTTTTGACCCCCCCCCCACTTTACGGTCATCAATAATTATGTTGATATGTATATGTTTAACCCCCCCCCCGACTTTTTAGAAGAAGCCCCCACTTTTATAACTGTCCCGCCGGCCCTGTTATTGGTTGTGAGTTAAGTAATAAGCCGTCAGCGATATATTGCTTATTGACAAGAATTACTCACACCCAATAATTACGGAACTTTAAATACTTATCTTTAAGTAATGTTTTTTTTAATTTTTTTTTTTAACGCAAATACATTACAAATAAGTAGATACATTGTTTGACCATTTTTTTTTTTCATGTATCTTTTAAACTAATTTATGTCACCAATAGTAACATTTATTATCGATGCTAAACAACGAGATCGATTGTATTGGGTCCATAGCTATGATCTGGGCCCCATGTGGCAATTCTCGCAAGTAGTCTTTTTGCTTGCTAAACCCTTCCCCCACATTAAACTGATCTTGTGTCATACCTTGCCTTAGTTGTAAATAGAGCCAACTATCCTTGATTTTTGCGACGCACGTTTCCTCCTAATCTTTGTTAACATTCTTAAGACCTTCCTCTTTATTAAATGGTATTGTCTATTTTCGACTGGGGGTCATGTTTACAACATAAAATATCAAAACGATCCTTGACTTTTTGCCAACAGGTACCATTTTTACGTCTTTACAAAAATAATATTTTGAACAACGTTTTGTTTGTTGCTGCCATTCAGAATCTAAAAGTATAACACATATGAACACCACTGAATATACACACAGTGACTGATTGGCGACTGTCAACGTAACACATTCGCTTGGTACACAGTCAGTAGTAGTAATTTTTTTCCTTATCAATATTCATTTATTTACAAGTGAACAGTAACTGCTAACGATAAGAGTGACCCACAAATTGTGCCGAGAAAAAAAAACCCACCCAAAATTGAATTTTCGAATGAAAACAAAAGCATAACAACTGATTTATTTACTTCCGAACCATAAATTCATCCCGTTCGCTTTTACTACGCGATGTAATTGTCTGACGCTGTCGACTTTAGATGATTCAGTAAAATTGAATTTTCACCCAGTGGCCGTTATTCCGAATTCATAACCCTATCGCCATCAATAGACTGGTTTTCTTGTACGAAATGACCATAAACAACGTTTTACGTTTAATTTAGACAGTTTCAAATCGATATAAATGATTGCATACAAAAAAAAAATCGATGTTTTTTTTTTTGTTGTTTTTTTTTTTTTCAGTAAAACTGGAATTTTTACTTAATATTTAATTTTCATTAAAAAAGATAGCAATAAATTTTGATTATAAAATTTTACCTTAAAAAGATTTTGACTTAAAAAAAAATAATGACCGTTTGGTGCAATATAAAGTTTATATTGTACCAAACGGTCATAATAATTAAAAAAAATTAATACTATAAACAGTCTATTGATGGCGGCTTACGATGATGAATTTGGAATAGCAGTCACTAGATGAAATAATTCAATTTTATCGATATTTATATTATTGTTAATCGCAACAGCACATTTCGAAGCAGTTCTAAAATATAAAAAGTTCAGGGTGACGGTCACCTGACCCCCTCCCCCAGCAGTCCGGATGGATTTTGACAAACATTCCCTTTACACAAACCCAACAATGGGTAAAATTGTACGACAATAAAAAAATATTATGTTTGTTTATTTTCGTTAAATGAAGTCTAATTGCATTATTCAAAATATTTTATTTTCGTAAAAATTTGTATGTTGGCCATTTTGGTGAACTGAAACGGAATTGTTTCCAAAACTGCTAAATAAAGTAATTTTGGCTTGAATTAAAGATTTAAGTCAAATATTATGGTTCATTTGTGCCCCTAAAATACATTTTTACACGTCTTATAATATTAAAGAACTCCTTTTTGTTTTACAGTAAACAAGTTTTCAAGCAAAGACTATCATTATACGTTATATTTATTGTGTATTTCTTTTTAGTCATGAAATAAAATAATCGTTTTTCCTTTTAGTATTCATTTCAATACGCAATTAGAGCTTAGAGTAATACAAGATATATTTATGGCAAGTAAGGTATACAAAAACGTTTGTGCACCATTTCTAAAGAAAATCAAGCTAATTGCATGGATTTGCATTCTACAATTGTTTTTATAGTTAAGCAGTCTCCACTCCAGCTTCCAAATAATGAGTCTTTGATTTTATTACTCCCTCCCTACCTATTCGTTTCCTTCAACCAATGGATTTTCCACCTTTTTGGTTTGAAAAAGATTTTGACACTCTTTGCTTCTAAGTGAGTCACACAGACAAAGGGTGATGATCTTAACTTGGTCCAGAAAATTTAAATCGCATAGATACATTTTACTTCTTCAATTTATTATATAAAAAGAATTTGCTCTGCAACTTTTTGGCGAGAAATTCAATACAATTGGATCCAATTGTATCTCTAAAGTATTTAAAAAATGTTTATTACCCAACCGAAATCTTGACTGCTTTGATAACAAATTTTCTAACAACTGAACTATGTAGGCAACAGAAAATATTGTGAGAAAATAGTTTATTGTTTTGCTTAATTATTTGCATGTATAGTTCAGCTTATTTTTTTCTTCTTAGCTCGAAGTAAAACAATAAATTTGTAAGTATGAAGTGTCTATTAACACATGCTACATACGTCATACATCTTACATTAAAATAGTATAAGAATAAAATCTGGCATAACGTAAGCACCTACATTAATTTCAATTAGTAATCAAGGGAGGCGCGAGAGTGCTCTATCCTTTAATAGACTTCAAAAACGGCCTATGCTAGAAATCTCATTTCTTTGATCAATCATAACTCAAATACCAATAAACCAAATTAGTTAAAACTTTGCACAAAATTTTTTTGTGATAGGTTCTATAAGTGTGTAGAATTTCAGCATCATTAGTCAAGGCAACCCAGAGATCCAGAAAGGTCAGGCATGATTTTGTGTTATCCGTGTGTATGTACGTATGTGCCACCCTGTATCGCATCAACTATTTGATGGATTCAGCTGATTTTGGCAGATAGAGGTTCTAGGGTCTAGTTGATGGCATTTTAATTTCAGTCTACCATATACCTTAGTTTTCCAGAAAATTCCAAAAAACCTTAAAAATGACCATTGTACAAAAGTAGTGACATTCCATGATAAATGCCAGTATACTGAAATCATATGCCCTTAATAGGGTTAAGATGAAAATTCATACACACTAAATGTACAAAAGCAAGGAAATTCCCAAATTTTTACACTTTTATTGTCATTAAGGGTATGCGAGCACAACAGGGCTATGTATTTTACTGGTAGGAATTTTTTTCTTCAGCGCACCTCACACACTTCATCCACTCATGCATAGAGATTTATACTGTAGTGATAATGAAATGGTTTGGTTGATATGTAGTTATACCCTTAATGACAATAAAAGTGTTAAAATTTGGGAATTTCCTTGCTTTTGTACATTTAGTGTATATGAATTTTCATCTTAACCTTATTAAGGGCATATGATTTCAGTATACTGGCATTTATCATGGAATGTATATGTAGACATTGATGAACATGCTAAGAAAGTTGGTACCATTAGTTCTTTTTTGTTTTTTTGTTTTTTGCTATGAATATAATTCTTTAAATGTTGTCCGTTTGATTACACTTCGATTGAAGAGTAAGATGTGTGTAATCAATAATCATGTTTTTCGATTATTGTAATTGACTATGATTATTGTATTGACAGTGTTTTTTTTTTTGTTTTGTTTGTTTTTTAGCTAAAGCTCAGATATTGTGTCAGGTAATATATTCTGTAATTTGTGAAACGTTATATTAAAACTAAGGAACAGGTGCATACAAAGTTATTTGTTTTGTTAAATTTGGCACACAGTGAATAATATCGGTGAACAAAAAATTGAACTGGATTAAATATATTTTTTTATTTCGATTGGAAATAAAAAAATTTTTTCCTTAGAACATGAACCAATAGATGGCAAAAATGAATGAGGAAAAACAATTTTTTTGCTTTTGTTTATTAACCTATTCCGGTCATGTAAATAGAGGAAAATCTCACTTTGGTTTATGATACTAACTTTCCCTACTCGGTGTTGGCCGAGACTTTTTTTTTGTTGTTGATCCCCAAAATTCTAAAAAGAAAAAAAAAAGGCTTAATTGTAGTATCTGACTGTTGGAATACCTACTATGTTAGATTTAATTTTGTAATTAAATCACTTTTTAAAAAGTTATTTGGGTGGGGTGTAGCTTAAATAAAATAAAATAAAATTGCTACTGAAGGTTTTTGGTAGAGGCTGGGAAGCTAGCTAAATGTTTAATTTCATAAATTATTTTTTAAATAGGATTTTAAAAAAATTAATTTTTTTTGGAGCCCCCCTCCCAAAAAAATTAATTTTTAAAAAATCCTATTGACTTTTTCTTTTTTTTTTTTTTTTAAATTGTAACTCAAGGTAGGTAATGGGAGTAGTACTAAATAGCTTTCTAAACTTTCAATATTTTAATATATATGGATTTGCTAAGAATCGTAAAACCAGTTTAAATGACTTTCATCGAGAGGTCAGGATTAAGGCATTCTTGTTAAATTATCAACAAAAGATTAAAATAGCTTACACGTTTGCCTAGGCAGTTGTGGGTGTGATTGTAGAGGGGGGGGGGCTTTGTGTATAACTTGCAATATAGGAGTGAATCACAACGCCAATCAGCTTCCAGAGTGTATTAATTTCAACCCCCTTCGAAGAACTACTTCAACACTCTGTGGGATACATGCAGCAGTCACTAAAGAGATTCCCGACACCGTCAAAGTAAGACATCTCCTGCCCACTGGACAGTTGAGCGAAGCTATCTTTATTGAAGACATATTCGTCGAAGACGATCAGCAGCCGAACTTTCTTACTGTGTTATTCCTTTCTTCACTCGGGCAGTGTCCAACTTTCCCCAGCCTACACCCAACGGTGTAAGTAATTTAAATAAATACTTATCGTTGTTATTCATAAGAAGGTTGTTCGTTTTTTCGTGTGATGACCGTTTTAGTTGTTACAATAATATTATAGGAGTTGGTCTTATGATAAGATTAGCACTTATACAGATAATCATCAACAGTTGTTTCACCGTATCATGGCTAAAAGTGTTGAGTGTTTCAAGCTGAGATTCAAAACTGTCTGGTCAGCATTCGGGATATCTTACCTTTATTATGCTATTATGGTTGCTATGCACTAAAGGGATTTATAATGCTATGTTTATTTGCATTCACATTACCAACTGCCTAGAGAACTCTCTTCTTTTTATGATGAGCATTGCTTTACGCCGAGTGGCAACTTTTAATTCCCCTACGATAGAGTTCAACTCACGAGTACTCAGCAAATGTAGTCATCCACATTAGTAAATACCACTTAGCGTAAAGTATTACTCTTCATAAAAAACTTTAGCTCTCTCGGTAGTCAGTAATGCAAATGTAAACCAATATAAGCATTATAATTTCCGTTACTTGATAGTAAGGGGAAGATATTCCGACTGTTAACCAAATTGTCGGATTTTGAATCTCAGCTTAAAACAGCTGCCATGTCTAAGCATCACTGAAAAGCAGTGATACTCTAAAACAGCTGTATGTCAATGACTGAAGACATTTTTTTAAAGATTAATTAGCACAATTTTTAGGTGGTTTAAAAAAAATATATCCCCAAATCTTCTGGTTGAAGCTGAAATTTCACCATCTTGGGAGGGCAAACAGGCTGATAAAATTATTAAAATCCTAAGCTAAGAAATTTAGGTGTGTGTGTAGTTGATTTTTACATTTGGTGGTTGAGATAATTGGACTTTCTACTGGTTGCAGTTCATTGCTGGAATTAAAGATGGATTAACGACAAAGAAAACTAATAAGGATTATTTTCTTATTTGTCTTCAGTGACTTTTGATTCCTTGCTAGATGAAAAAAACATTTTGTCATAACGATTAATGATTTATATCGACTGCACCCCAATTTTTTTCGGTTGATTAAGGATATTCTTAAAATGCTTGCCTGTGAAACAATGGAAGGTCGACTTGTTAAATTAAGGACTTGGAGGAATGCTATGGAAAGTAAAGGTCTTAGTGAAGTTTCCAAAACCAAAGTGATGCTGAGTCATTGTAGTGTCGGAGAATTCCTCTGCTCACTTTGTGGAACGAGAGTTTAGTGCAACTCAATTTTCTTTTTTTTGTGGTACTTGCAAGCATTGGGTACACAAGAAGTGCAGTGGAATTACAAGTAGGTTTAGAAAGGATAACCAGTTTGTGTGAAAAAAGTGTAAGATAATTGAGATGGATGAGAAAGTATATTTGGCTGGCGAAACTATTGAGGTTGTTCAGAAGTTGTGTTACCGTGGTGATACCATTGGAGCACAGGGAGGAGCTGATTCTGGTATGATCGCAAGAGTTAGAGTGGATGGAATAAGTCAAGGAAACTTCTGCCATTACTAACCAGCAGAGCGTTACCACTCTTGACCAAGGGAAGATTCTATCAGGCATGTGTATACAGTGTGATTTCTAGAAGTGTAACCTGGCAAGTGAGGGTTGAGGATATGAGTTCCATGGAAAGAAATGATATGAGAATTATACGATGAATGTGTAATGTGAGCCTTAAAGACATGCTTAGATCTGATGACCTCAGAGAAATATTAAATCTGGTCAGTATAGGAAGATGTGTGCAGGAGATTTCGTTGGTGTGGTCACATTGAAATAATGGATGAAAGTTTGTGCATTAGTAGATGTAGAACAGTTGAGGTAGCAGGGGTGACAAGGAAAATTTGGGAGGAAGTGAGTTAAAGGATGGATTTGAGAAAAAATGCATAAATAAAAACCTGGCTCGAGATCTGTTAGTTTTGAAGTCAATTTATAAAAGCCGTTTAATACGTGCCAGCATGTAAAATAGATGTTAAACCACATGATGACTTCGACCATTGCAATAAGTTTAACTTTGTGTACACGGTATGATTTTTTTTTTTTTTTTTTTTTTTTTTAATCAAGATTTATTTTGCCTCTGTGGAATTTTAAAAACATTTTTTTCTTTTTGTCTCCACACATTTGTATGGAAATACGTGGTCTTAACAATCTAAAAATGAATTTATCTTTTTTATATGGCTTACTGTGGTCCATTAGTCCTTCACGCTTAAATTTGAAATAGCATTTTCATCACTGAATGGGCAGATTGAATGGACTTCTTAAAAAATATGCCTTGTAGTTTTCATCATTGTTCTTTAAAATGATTCTATTTTCTTGTTGTAGCCCACATGTTGGGGTTAGCAAAAAGAGCTTACTATACAAAAGATACAAGGTGAACAGAGTAATTTAGCAATCACTAAGTTGAGCTAGCAAGTCTCGTGAGATCTCGGTAGTTCTCATCTTTTTATAGGAGAAATGGACGATTTCATTCTCTTTATTTAGGTATTATATGACAATGCTTAAACTAAGTAAAAAGAAAAAACAAAGCAAATAAAATACGGTTTTATCCAGAATGTCCTTTAAAACCTTTATATATAAATATATATTATTATTATTATTATTATTTAAGATTGTATAATGATAGTGAGCCTTTGGATATAAACAGAACTCAAAAAAATCAAGTGTTAACCCCAGGAGGGAGGCCCCCCTCCCCCACCGATCTCTTAGAAGTAATCAAGCTAAAAAAAAAAGGTATATCGAATGGATGCATCTTCAGAACCATGTTTTTTAATCTACGGTTGAGAATGCTTTCTATAACCCGTGATGTTGATATTTTATTTAAATCCTTTTAAACATGTCTTCTATTGTATTACCTTACTTAATTCTTTCCAGTTGTAGACGTAAACATATTGAATCCACTTAGTCTTCGTCTGAACAACCTAAAAATGAAATTATCTTTTTTTTATATTGATTACTTTAATACTTTAGTTATGGAGGACATTAATAATCTACAACTTTGCATATTTCTCCAGCTCTCCGTAACATTATTCCAGTCTAATGCTACTACTAAACTAGCAGTGACAATGACGTATACCCTCAATGTCTTATCCTAGTATTTTTAACTCGTTCATTTTTCGCATTTTTTTTCATTGTTCCTTCTGCTGCTGGTGGTTATTGTCAAGCGAGTCTGACTTCTGCATAGAACTCACAAAAGTTGTGCCTCAGGATTGTCTTGCCTGTATGAAGTCCCCCTCGTTGGTCGCAGCTATTCATTAACATTGCAGGATTGCAGGTGTTTACCCCCTCCAAGGCTCAGCGGTTGCATGTGAAGTTGGGAAAGGTTTTGCTTAAAATACACAAAGGAATGACGCAGAAGCCACTTGCTACTCTCATTCCATTGATTTGCGGTTCCATGCCTGGCATAGCTTTGCTTGCCACACCCAGAGGCATACGACCAGAGGATGACAGATCCTGATCCCAACTTCTGGATTTTCACCAGAGCCGAGTAGCTTTCTGACACTACCATGTTGAATTTCTTTGGGAATGTTATAATGACACTACATAGTTATAATGACACAAGAATTTCATGACACTACAATTTCTGACACTACCATGTTGCCACCGTCCCTCCCACAGTTAGGAAGGATTGGACTTTAGGAGAGCGGTTTCTGCTGGCTTCTTTTTTTCTGTTCTAAGGCATTTACAGACTCCTTAACATGTATATTTTGTATTCTGTACTTATACCTCTATTGTCACTTCAGGTTTAGTATTATAAGACTGATCCAGTTTCCATGATAAGCATAGAAAAAGAATGTTATTTTGGCCATTAGTAATTATAAAGTCTGAGTTTTTTTTTTTTTCACCAATAAATGCTTGTAGAGAATATATTGCCATTCAATCAGTTCAGGTTATAAACACTTTAAAATTGTTGATATAGAAATCTTTTAAATTTTGTAAAGATTTCAGTACGTGTAATGTGTATCTTATTTTATTCACTGCTGTATTTATATTTCATAGCATTTTTTTGTTTAAACTTTTTACTTCATTTAATATCACTTTATTTGTACTTTGTTAATAATCTAGCTATCTATATACTACTAAAACTCTGGATTTTGTTTGTTTGTCTCTGTGCACACTGGATGACGTCTGAAAAAAAAAAAAACAGAGCATGGATGACCCGTGACACATGTCGTCTACGAAAAATAAGACACTTTTTTCATTGTAAAGCAGCACCGATCATCAATTATGCTAACAGTTGGAAGGGTACAATGAACAAAAGCTAATTATGTCAACTCAGATAAAAAAATAAAAAAATACTGATCTATGTACATTAGACTATAATAATAATTAATAACAATAATAATGTTTAGAACATTTAATTTGATAAAACCTTTAAGAAATTGTAATGGCTAATCATGATAAAATATTTTATTTCTATTTTTAAATGTTTTTTCTGCTTTCAAAAAATTGAACCAACTGTTGATCTCTTGAGAAATAATAGGGTTTTAATAATTGTGTAATTGCTGGTTCAAATGTTTACAGTGCAAAAAAAAAGATGTTTTATTAAAAAAAATTACTTAAAAATATAAATGATAACTATTTCTCTTCATTGCAGAGTCGGAAGGTTATAAGGTCTGTCTCTGGCTCAAAAAATATCTGACTCAGATTCCTTATTTTGAAGTCTTCCAATGTTCAGACTGTCTGATTCTTTGAAGATTAAAATATCCAACGCCTAGCATTCTTACAAGTCCGACTCCGATGCCTTTTAAAACCTGACTTCGCAACCCTGCTTCAAAGTTAAAATAATTAAAAAAAAAAATTAAAAAATTGCACACCTTCTTTGAGAGAGGTTCCACTGGCTCTAAACAGTCAATAATATGAAAATTTGTTAGTATCTCCGCTTATCCTGTGAACTTGTGTTTGTGTGAGTTTACTGCACAGGTCATGATCGTCTTCTCGTTGTCTTCCTCTGAATTCAGTGCTTGATTTCGCCATTGACCTTAGTGTCAATCATGTGGTCTCAGTCAGTGCTGTAACAAAGGGATTTCCCTTCTAAATAAAATTACAAATCTGAATTTCAAAACAAGTAACAATATTTTATTTTGTGAAGTTACAATGATACTTGGTTTCTCTATCAAACCACAGGCTTGCAGTCAAAACGACGGTCACTTCTAACCGAACACAAAACAAACTAGTCCACTTACATTCCTGATTGTACACAAAGCCCGACCAAAACGAACAACTCCCTCTGCCTGTTTTTGTTCGAATATGTATAGATATCACTGTCAGTTGAGGTAGGCCACTCAACTAGCCTACTTGAAAATGTTGGGCAGTTTTATCACTAGACATAAAAATTTATTGACCAGAGTGTCTATTATCTGAAGTGGACCATTGATTCTGTAGGATTTCAAGTGATCTGATTTTTTAGCATGAATTCTCGTTTTCAAGAAGCTATTATTTTTTCAAAGAGCCCAGCCAATTTCTTGGGTGATCTCTTCTCTTAGCTAAATATTTTTCCTATTGCAAGTCTGTCGTTTGTAGCATGCATCTATGCCCTCCCCCCAACAAAAAAACATACAGTATTGTGCATGTTTACATGAGTAGATATTTTTAAAATACGTTCATTCAATCTGTGCAGTTAGTAATGAAAATGCTACTTGAACGTGACTGAATGACCATCTTTTAGATGCATCTAAAAAATTTAGTTTTTGGCAAAGAACTTTATTAGCTTTCTGCATAATGCTTGCATTAAAAGATTAGACTAACTGATTCCAAGTTTGTTGATACAGCCAGATACTCATTGAATTCGTTTGATAAGAAAAAAAATAAGCTAGTAAATCTCCATTCACACCAAGATCTGTTGCTAATTGACATGTCCTTTTTCTTTCTCTGTTAGTAAATTAGGCATCTCAGTTAAGATCTAATGGAAAATTCAATTTTTAGTTAATACTTAAAAGCATCCCAATTTTATACTTGTTGCTAAAATATTATACAAAGATCGTCAAATGATTGAAACATCTTGATTCTTTCCGTGATGTGCTGGTTTTATCACTTGTTTTAGGTTTTTCAATAGCCGACAAGCTTGATCAGTAACCAGGGTTGTGGAGTCAGTCAAAGAGAGTTGGAGGTTTTGGAAGGAGTCAGTCTGACTTCTAAGAATGCTAGGAGTCTGAGTCGGTTCATCTTCGAAGAATCAAGGCAGTCTGACTATTGGAAGACATTAAAATAAGTAGTCGGATATTTTGGGAATCTAAGAGTTGGACCATATACTTTCTGACTCCACAACCCCTGCCAGTAATTCGACCTTGGTTTGATTGGAACCAGCCACACCCTAAAAGTGATATGCTATACAACTAAATGATGCTTTTAGACTTTGGCCGGTTATGAAAACCGAACAAGGATGGACTGTCGAGTGACCCGTGACCCCCCCCCCCCCCTAAATATGTACGTTGTTTCCCTTTTCTACACGTTTAATCTGGTTCCGGTGGATTTTAAAATAAGATTTTTGATTGGGATTTTTAATACTTTTTAATAAACAATAGGGCTGGATAGTCTGTGATTTGGGAAGGAGTCTGAGTCATAAGAATTCTAGGAGTTGGATTTTTTAAATTTATCGACGGTCTGAACATTAGAAGACTTTAAAATAAAGAGTCGGAGTTAGAATTTTTGGAATTCTAGGAGTCTGAATCGGACCTTACACCTTCCGATTCTGCAACCCTGGTTTGAAATGTGGCAAATTTTCAAATAGTTAACTTCCACTATAGTAAGAGTCTGGTCAATTTGGAAACGAAAAAGAAAGTCCTGATTAATTGTGAAGAATATTTGATTCCAAAATAGTCTGACTCTTTATTATCAGATGTGTTTACTATTATAAATTAATTTTGCTGCCATTAAATTCTCTAAGAAAACAATTTCTGGCTAGAAGATAAAGGTCAAGTATTAGGATTCTTTTTTTGCCTTTAAACCAAAGACAAACTAGTCTTTTTACCACAACAGCAAAAAGTTTTCCTTTCTTCCTCCATGTGCATAGCATATGTGCATAGCATCAAATGGGATTTCCAAAAACTGAGATTCTTTCCAAGAACTTCCCATTTGTGGAACACATTATCATGGAACTGCTTTCCTGCAGACTATAACATAGTTGTCTTCAAATCCAAGGTCAACAAATACATTCCACATAAGTGTGCAAATGTTGTCCATTACATTCATCATTTTCAGTCCTCTCATAATATTCATCATTCATTCAACTGACAATCCATCTCATTAACCCATATCCTTGAGTGGCTTTAAGCCTTGATAAGTGGTGACTCATTAGTAAAAAAGAAAAAAAGCAGTATTTTTTTTTTTTTCCTCGACTGCACCCTTGTCGTATCATTGAATCAGATTCAGTATAAAAACGCATTTTTATCGAAAGCTTTTTTGTTATATCCAAGCTTTGTATGACAAATTCTATTATTATATCATTGTATAATACGCGTCACATCCTGCATTGGTTTTATTCAGCAATTTTAGACATAGGTGTGGAGTATCATGTTTTATATATACAAAAAAAAAAATTGTTTATTTGTTTGCATGCTTTCAAAATATTCAGACAAGTTTTAAACTGTTAACATTGATTGGGACTATAATGCCATTGATGGCCACTGTTTGGTAACATCTATGTCAGTGGTGCCCACTATGTCCGTAGAATCCAGCACCTTGACTCAAAAGTGACATCCATGTTACCTAAAATAAAATGAGCTTCGATATAAAAAGAAAAAAATCCATTCAATATTCTAATTGCTCCTAATTTATTTGCTCCTCAGAATTCTACGAAAGGAAAAAAATATTTTGAATGATTCCTCCTGCTGTATGTCTCTAGTGCAACTCATTCTGGAATATGACATCCAGGCTTCACCCCCCATCTTGTTTAAGATATCCAGCACCTGGAGAGTTCAGAAGTTCGCGATGCAGATGGTCAATCGGCTTATGTAAGCCAGTTATAATGTGGCGCATAATCTTTTCTTCACACCAGCTCTGCAGAGATCGTTTCGTGGAAACTCATAGAAGCTGTACTGGAGATGACAATTTTGGCTTAATCGTCGGAAGGCTTCCTTTTTCAGTTCGGATCGCTGGGCCGTGGAACAAGATGCCGGAAGCCATGGTCAGCTCGCAAACGTCCAAACAGTTCAAAACAGAACGAGACACATTGTGGCCGTTGATCTGTGGATGATTACCACTTTGCATACCCTCACCCCTCCCCTCTTTCATAACTCGCTTTTACATGGCTCTCTAACCATGGCTAATCTTTTGCCAATATATTAAATTAGACGTTATTTAACGAAAATAAACAAATTTTTTTTTTTTTTTTTTTTTTTTTGTACTCTACTGCCACCTCACAGAAATGAAATGAAATGCATTAAAAAAATTTTAATTTAAAAAAAAAAGTTACATTACATTTTTTTAATTTAAATTTTTTATATTTTATTTTAATTATTCTAAAATCTACGGAGGTACAAGTAGCAAAGGAGCTTTACAGTTCATGCGTGGACGGCATGGTTTAAAATTTGTTCTGCAATTAGACACAAATATAAAAGTCTAAGATTTCTCTCCATTTGCAAATGATTATAAGCTTTAGTTTTTTCTATGGTTTAGTTTTAGCCTATGGAAAAAAAAAATTTCTGATTTTGTTTGAATTATGATTTTACTAAACAACCAGAACATTGTACTCTTTATTCACCCCTTTTTCCATTTTTATTAATATTCTCTTGGCAATGCCGACGTGGAATGGTATTTAATTTCCTGTCCGCAAAAATGAGGTTATCTGAAATTTTAATCCTTCACTCCATATTTTTTTTTTTTTTTTTTTTTACATGGTTCACCCCAAACAAGGCAGGACGCCACTGTAAACGTAAGGGGCTACTGAGAAAAAAGGAAAAGGGGGGGAAGGATTGGTGGTTCAGCTTAAATTGGGATCTGAGCAGCGAGGTGTCTGTTTACATTAGTTTTAAATTTCTGCATGTCAGTACTGTCGGGGAAACAGGGGGCAGGGAGGGAGTTCCAGAGGCCAGCAGCACGAGGAAAGAAGCTATTTGAGTAGAATGCTCTCCGGCATCTGGGGACCTCCACAGTGAATGAGTGAGATTTAGTAGAATGTCGAGTTAGTCTAGTGAATTTACGTCGAGGGGGTACCAGAGCAGCACACTCATCGGAGCATAATCCATTGAAGTATTTGTAAAACAAACACAAGGATGCTACATTGCGGCGATGGGACAGGGGCTGGAGCTTAGCTGACAGTGAGGGACCTATTAGGTTGACTACTCTTTTTTGGACTTTGTCAAGGAGGGAGAGACTAGTAGATGATGCACCAGCCCAGATGTGGCAACAATACTCCATGCATGGGCGAATGGTGGCTTTGTAGAGATACAGGATAATGTCAGGTGTAAGGAGTCCACTAGCACGGTAGAGGGAGCCAACCTTCTTTGCGGCAGCCTTGGCAATGTCTTCAATGTATGTGTTCCAATTCATGTTACCTGTGAAGGTTAGGCCAAGGAGTTTGAATGATGAACTCTCAGGTAGGGTGTTATTTGCCATGGCAATCGGTGGTTGGAGAGGCTTCTTGTAGTTGTTGAAGGAAAGGAGCTTTGTCTTTGCGGCATTAAAAGTCACCAACCATTTATGGCCCCAATCCACTACAGCCTGGAGGTCATTTTCTAAGGATGCAGCCATTGCCTCAGATATGATCGCGTCCGTTTTGCCAACATGGCGAGAGTAAAGCGTGGTGTCGTCAGCAAATAAACCGATCTCAGACACTATGTCATCAGGGAGATCGTTTATATAGATCAGGAACAACAAAGGTCCAAGAATAGATCCCTGGGGCACACCAGCATTTATGTCATGTTGTTTAGATGAACGGCCATCGAGGACAACCTGGATTTTTCTTTTGTTTAGGAAGGATCTAATTATATTAAGTAGTTGCCCAGTAATACCGTATGAGCGTATTTTCAGGAGAAGCCCTTTATGCCATACCTTGTCAAAGGCCTTGGATATATCAAGCGCTACTGCCCTAGCTTCACCTGCCTTGTCGAGAGTATGATACATGCGTTCAGAGATGACCGTTAGGATGTCTGCAGTAGATCGTGCTTGTCTAAACCCATACTGGCGGTCGGATAGAAGTTTAGCATTAACTAAGTGACGTACTATCGCTAGATTGATTAAGGACTCAAAGATTTTGGCAAAGATCGGCAGTAGACTGATTGGGCGGTAGTTCTGAGGGTCGGTTCTATTCCCAGTATTCTTGTAGACTGGTACCACAGAGGCAATTTTCCAGCTATCGGGGAAGCAAGATTCAGCTAGGCATTTGTTGTAGAGTTTGGAGAGAACAGGGGCCAGTTCAGCAGAGCATTTCTTTATTGCTATTACAGGTATAAGATCAGGCCCACAAGCTTTAGAGGTGTCAAGGCTTTTTATAATGTCTCTGACCTGGGATGGGGTGATGACCAGGTTATCAAGTGTGGCTTCAGTCCGCAATGGTAATTCAGGGAGAGGGTGGTTACCCGAGTCTAAAGTAGAGTTAGAAGCGAAACGCTGTGCGAGTAGTTCAGCCTTATCAGTGGCCGTGCAAACGACATCATTGTGGTTTGAAAGTGGGGGAATCGTAGATTGACCATTATTCACTACACTATTGTAGATTTTCCAGAAATCGCGAGTACCTAGTTTCTGTGACTGGATGCGTTTTTTTGTTAACTCATTATACCTTCTCTTCGCTTCGCCTATCACAGCCTTGCAATTGTTTCTTGACTCTATAAATTTATGCCTATTAGTAGCTGACTTATTGCGGCCGAATTTACGGAATGCTTGTTGCCTCTCAGAAATGGCAGCTGCACATTCCGAAGTGAACCATTGAGGAGAGTGGGGCTTGCTAAAGAATTTTCGCATGGGGACATAGGCTTCAATGCCTGCTTTGACCCATTCAGTTAATTCGTTTGCACACTGGTTGGCAGGGAGTAAGAAGGTTTCCCGCCATGGGGCGTCACTGATGTGGTCTCTGATTGACTCAAAATCAGCTTGCTCGTAGTATCTTGTTGTTTTGAGCAACGGTTCATCAGCTTTTGGACGACTTTTTAGTGTGATATGTATCATTAGCACAATGTGATCAGCATTCCCGAGTGGGCTATGAGCTTTCGTCACACAAGCCTCGGGTATTGAGGTCAAGAAGAGGTCTAGAAGTGAGGCTTGTTGATCCACACGATCGGGGATGCGGGTCGGAAAATCAACAGTCTGAGAGAGGGAGTGAGCTAAGGAGAAATTATACGTAGAGTTGCCGGCTGCATCAGTAAGGCTGGAGAATCCCAACCAGTCGCGGTGGTGGGCATTAAAATCCCCAAATACATGTATCTGGGCATTCGAGTCTATTAAGAGTGCTCTATCTATGCTTTCAGAGACAGAGTTTAGCAGAGTACAGTCCTGGGACGACGGGGAGCGATATAGGAAATATAAGTAACTAACGTTGTGATGAAAAGTCAATCTAAAGCACATGTAGTCGTAGTCATCTGATTCTAACCTATGTTCTCTAGTCAGCGGGAGGGTGTTCCGAACATAAACTCCTAGCCCGTGCATGTGTTTGTCAGAGTCTTTACGGTAGAGTGGGAGGTAGTCAGTCATGTCAAAGTGGTGAGAAGAGATTGAGGATTGGAGGTTAGTTTCACTAAGAGCTAGGATATCCGGGGAGTTTGTCAGGAGAAAGGTTTCTACGTCGTTGATGTTGGTTCTAAGTCCCCGGATATTTGAGAATGCGAGCCTCAAGGGCGGAGGCGAAAGTGTTGTTTGGGTGTCTGGTTTAGGTTTGATTTTATTTCTTTGTAATGGCATGTTTGATTTGATTATAGAGTGGATTGGCCAAGGTGGGTACTTGCTTGGTGCCAATAAGCTCACACAACCAGTCCATTAGTCACGACCTGGTCCATGGGGGTTGTGGCCTCGGGAAAGCCCACCGTAGATAATTGCAGGGTCCCTTTCCATGCGCGACATGGCACATACAACTACCCACGGTATTATGCAACTGATGATGGAGCAGCCGTTCTTGGCGCTACCCAAGAGTTTGGGCTCCTGCCCTGTCAGTCGGAAACAGCAGCCAGACAAGCTGTCTAACCTGTACCCTCAACCTGTCGGAACAAGAGAGACCCAGACTGGTCATGTAAGACTTACTAACGAAAAAACTTTCCCCGAGTTGCCCAAATAGAGAGAAAGAGAACGGCGTTCATTGTCCTAGTAAGGAAACAAGGCTAGGCACTGAGTGTTTAGAGGCGACCCAGCGCTGTTACCTCTGCGCCTGACTAATAAACAAAGAAGGAGTCCTGTCATACAAAAGTTAGTGAGTAAATAAAACAAAAAAAATTGCAGAACGAATCCATTTCAGATATTTAGGGTAATTGAGAAAACAAATAGCAAATTGCTTTCAGTCTATTTCCATAAGACGTTATTTTTTTTCCCGCTTTCTTTACCGATTCATACGTTTGTTCGTTTTTTTTTTTTTTTAAACTTTGGACGTTTTTTTTTTTCTTTTTACTTCATCCATTTTGACGAATATGAATATTAGTGCGAACACTGGCGAAATATAAATTTTTTCCTGTCATTTTTTGGCAGAGGGTGTACGCTCGTTTTAGAATTTTGTTTGGATTGAACTTTTATATACAAAGAAAATGTAAGATTACCCACGTTCAAGTAACGTTAAAGTTTCCGATAGATACTTATTCAAGTAGTTTAGAATAATTAATGTGGAATTTTCTAGTTTATATTGAGAAAAATAAATTAATTTGCTTACCTAATTTACTTTTTATATATAAAAATTCTGATTTTATGAAATTGTTATTTCCATGGAAGGTGCTCAACTGAGCTCTGATCTTTATTTCCTGCTTGTAAGATATTCACAGCAAGAATCCGTATTTCTACCACAACCGAAAGACTTTCCTTTCTTCCATGTGCCTAGCCTCAGGCGGGATTTTTGTAGAAAGAGCTTCTTTGTTAGTGCTTTTTGTCTGTGGAACAAATTACTGTGGGATTGCTTCCTTTAAGATTACAACACAGTCGTCTTCAAATCCAATGTTAACAGATAGTTGTCATAAACCATCCCATATGTAATCAAACTTAGTTAATTCCATTAAGCAATGTTAGTACTCCCATCGTGTTCTTCATCTTTTAGCTGACAATCATTCTATCCCATTAGCCCTTAACCTTGAGTGGATTTTAGCCTTGGTAACTGGTGATAAAAAAATTCTGATTAGCTGTCAGTGATGTTAATTAATTTACGTCCCCATATTCTTAAAAGCAAAACGACACTAAATTTTAATCATAAGAATCTCTTGACGGTTTAAAACATTGTTTATGTAAATTTCGCTCTCATTATCTGTCACATCATTTTTTGTTATTCAACTTGAAAGCTGATCTTCTATTTGGCTAGTAACCTAATCTTTGCTGTTTGTAATCTATTTTTTATAAATATTTTCGAATTTGTTGTTCTTTAAGCCCTTTTAATTAATGCCTTCATTTAAATTAGGTTAATCCTATTCAGATTTTAGTTTATTCAATCGTTTTATTTTTTATTATTTTTTAATCATTGTTTATGTCCTCAGCTTTTTATGCATTTTCATACATTTTTTTTGTGAATTAAATCTTTGGGATAACTAGTCTCTCCCTATTTACTTGCCTTCCCACAAGAGCAGTTAGACACGTAATCGGTTTTCAATGTGGGGAAAATCCAGCTCCCCCAAAAGGAGCACTGTGGATTGAGACAAAATAAAAATTGGCTCGGTCTAGAAAGATTTCTCCTACACTGACTTGAGAACAGAAAAAATGAAGTGTAGTATCAACAAATATATTTTGCTCCTAACCAAAAGGCCATGAACTAGTCGTCATTTGTTTCAGAATTTTTGCTTTAGCTGTTAACAATGGCATCATTTTTTTCTATTTTAAATTCAGTAATTTAAATCCGCATACATAACTATTTAAAAATTAAAATTTCATAGAACCTCATTTTTGTGGAAAGGAAATTAAATATGCCACGTAAGCACTGTCAAATATATATATATATATATATATATATATATATTAGACAGTATAGTGTGTGCAAAACTGGTAACTTTGTTGGTTTGGTCACATTGAAAGAATGGATGAGAGTACTTGGGTTAGATGTAGAACAGTTGAAGTGGCAGGGGCGGCCAAGGAAAAAATGTAAGGAAGTGATAAGAATGGATTTGAGGGAAATGGAGATCTGGCCAGAGATAGGTTTTTTGGAAGTCAATTTCTAAAAGCCGTCCAACACATGCCAGCATGTAAAACAGATGTTAAACTGAATATGATGATGATGGTGGTTAAAACTAAAGCTTTTCTTTATTTGCTGGTGTGACGTTGAGGTAAAGCTACTGATTTTTGCAGGTTGCACTTTTTGGTTTAAGGATTAGTATAGATATATGCAGAACAGAAAACTGTTGGTTTGGTCACATTAAAAGAATGGATGAAAGTGCTCGGTAAAAGAGTTGAGGTAGCAGTCAGTTGGCAGGGGTAAGCCAAGGAAAACATGAAGAAGTGATAAGGATGGATTTGACAGAGGAAAAATAAAAACCTGGCCAGAGATAGATTAATTTTGTAATCAATTTCTAAAAGCCGCCTAGCACATTCCAGCATGTAAAACAGAAGTTAAACCGAATATGATGATGATGATGATAACGAGTCGAAGTAAGTTTGTATTAGTTTTTTCTTTTCTGAACTTTTCTCTTGTTTTTAGATATGCATCTCTAAGAGTTTCTCTCCATCGGTCAGTCATGCTTCAGTTCTAAATAGAATTTTCATTTTGCGCGGATGGATGAATCTTTAAGAATATTCGTACTCGTATATCTTTCTCCCGATATGGCAGTTGGAATTCATAGATACTCAATTTATCTGTCACTCTACAATAAAGAGCAATATGTATTTATCTGTATATGTATATTCGTCCCGTCACACTAAAGTTAGGGAGTAAACAAAAAACAGCAAAAAAAAAACTGTCTGACGAATCCATTTCAAGTATTTACAGGAATTGAAAAAAACAAAGAACAAGTGAGACCCCCTCCCCTCCTCCGTCTTCAATTTATTTTCATAATGAGATGTTTCCTTTTTTTTCCTTTCTGCATTCTATACTATATATATATATATATATATATATATATATATATATATTTTAAACTTCCCAGTTTGAGACATTTTCTTTCTTTCTTTTATTTATTTTTTAGCTTGATCGATTCAGATGTTATTTTATATGAATATTAGTGCGAACACTGCAAAGGATACTTTATTATAAAGGGTTTACACTCGTATAATAGTTATGAATCTTTATCCATAATTTTTAAATATTTCTTATTGAAAAGAATTTTTATTATGTAAATGCATTAAAATAAATAGTTAAACAATTTCAATTATTATCAGTGTCCGTGTCTTCTTTTTTTTTTTTTTTTTTTTTTTTTTTTTAATTAAAAAAAACAAAAACAAGTAAATTAGTGTTGCCATATAACTAGGGTTTAAAAAACATTTTAACATCTGATATAAAAGCTATGGTTTCTTAAACAATAATGAGAAAACAGGAACAATCTAAATGAGGGGTTAAATAGCAGGATTACCGGTCAGGGTTGCAGAGTCAGAGGTTTTAAAAGGAGTCTGAGTCAGACTCGTAAGAATGCTCGGAGTCAGATTTTTTAATCTCCGGAGAATCAACAGTCTCAGTATTGGAAGACTTCTAAGAGTTGGACTTTATACCTTCCGACTCCGCAACCCTGTCAGCGGTAGCACAGAACATGAGAATACGAAAGAAACTTGTCAGCAAAAATAACTTTCAGGATAGATGAAAGCAGTGGAACATAAGACGATAAATGTCAACACAACCATACAGATACTCTGCCGACTAGCTAAATTTTACCCGTTATATCACGCTCGGAAGACTCAAATATTGTCAGTGATTGGCTAGTGAAACAACTTGTTTGCATAATTGTCCGATAAAGATTCCTTGACTATCTCGACTATTTCTTTGCACCCAAGTGTTCTCGGGTTCGTGTCGACGTCACTCATTTTTGGTAAAGCCACCATTCCTTTATCATTGCAGACACAACACACAGGGCGATGATGTTTTTACTTAACGAGGGCGATCATCTCGACTGTAGGCAGTAGGAATTTTATTTTGTCTATCAAGCTTCACTTGATTCTTAATTTTTTTTTTTTTACGGTTTTCTAATTGAATGAAAACTGTTTACCATGTAGAATATTTACCCCCAGCACAAAACAAAAACAAATTAAAATTGATTCAACAACATTGCATAAATATAGTTAACTACCAACTGTTACTTATTGTTTTGACAAATGAAACGTGAATGAAATAATTTTTTCTGAAGAACCTACAATTGTTGTTGTTATAACGGTGTTCACCCTGGTCGAGTTTAACTGGAGTCTTTCCTGGCCTGCACCACATCCCGAACCATGGTGGCCTATGCACGGTGGTCCTGAGATGGTTAGCCAATCGCGATTCCACCGTCTAAAGCCGACCATCTATGGACCTGAGAGCTCAGCCGAGTCCTCCACGAGCTTCCCACCGATATGCTTGGGCTACCCAGATAGGGAGGATTACTTTACGAATAACAGCCCCCCCCCCCCCAAAAAAAATAAAAAGACCATTAAAGACCTACCACCTACCAGTAGACGTTGTTAGTCATAATTTCCCAGTAAATCTCCTAAAATGTTTTTGATCTGACAAGCTGTCTAAGATATATAGATATTTTTTATTTATATTGTTTTTGTCTAATTGGTGTTTCTTTCATCTCTCTCCATTTCATTATTAATGTATGTCTACTTCGTTTTTTTTTTTTTCGTTTTTATCTATCTGGAATGTCTTTGTAGAAATGCAGCCAATTTCCTAACAAAACCTTCTACATAATCTCAACTGGGATGTAGAAAGCTGATTATAGATTGACTACTGTCATGCATTAGTATAACATAACTGTTTCTAAATCCTTTAATGCCTACCTAATTGTTATCACCTTTGTTATGTTAATTGTTCAAATAATTTTATCATGATATTGGAAAAGAAATTACTTAGAAATGTAATTATGCTGCTATTTAGACGAGAAATTTATAAAAGGGTTATGTTTTTTGGTCGAGTTTGTTTCTGTACAGTCTAGTGTTCACATCACTTGATCAATCGTCACCAAACTTGGTCAAAATATCGGTTATGGTCTAATTTAGGACTGATTTAATTTTGGGATATCTAGGTCACGTTAACTGAAAAGGTGAAAATGGCACTTTTGGCAATAACTTCGATTCTGTTCATTATGAGATTCGCTACTTAGCCAATATTGTAGTCAATTAAGCTTATATAACCTTGACCTTTAAAAGTTCGGTCATCTTCCTGTTGGCAGGGCTACAAATTCGCTAACTGAAACCCCATGCAGAGGCCCCCCAAAAAAAGAAAACAAACAAAACAAAAACGAAGCCACCTGTAGACCGTGGGTGGCGCCTGTGATGACCCTTACTTCGGCTAGACGGGAAGTCGGAGAGGCCCAATCCGATCAATCGGCTGATCACATGCCCTAGTATCTATAATTTCATCTCCCAACCGCATTATTCAATCTGGTTCTTCTAAAAATCAAAATTCACTTCTCCTTTTTATTTTCTTCCCAAATAGATACTGCTAGGCTTTTAGGTCCCCATGGTTTTTATATTTGTTTGGTGTCATTCTTTCGTGGTTTTGTTGGTGTATATGTCAACACCAGGCCCAGGCTTATTTTACATGTGATTGTCACATGAATAGTGTTTATCTATCCCTTATATAGAAATAACGGTGCATTGTCGCACATGTTGTATGTGTTAGATGTTTACATTAAAGAATGTTAATCATTATTTATTTCAATAGCCTGTAATTCCAAAACAAAGCGTTTCCGAACATATGTACCCATATAGAACATAATGCCTAAGTTATGCCATTGATTTTCCAAACATCCTGTATATCTACCCAAATAGTTTCAGTTCCTTTGGTTTTGTCTTCATATGTTCCATCTATACTTCGATTTGTGTTTATGAGGTGCTATTTTATTTCAACTTACTCCTTGTTGATCAGTGTAACCTGACTGTGGATTGGTTTCCACACTCTGATTTTTCTTAATATTTCAGCTATTTTTATCAGTGGCATGGTTTATATGACGTCAATCCTCCTTTTGATTCCAATTTTTCTTAGAGTTCCCAAAAACGTGTTAGTAAGACTAAGTGCTCTTACAAGTATTGATATTATGGCAGTTTTCTTTGTTTCATATACTCTTCAGCTTTTTGCCAATTTTGGCAAGTTCCATGTTATTGCTATTATTATTTATCTTATTACTTAATTACTGGAATGAATACTTTGATTCCAATTTTTCATAGTCTTTATTTTGGGAGGAACTGTTCCTAGTGCTCATACAATTATTGGTATTACAGTACTTTTTTTCATGCTCCAAATCCTCTTTAGCTCTTTGGCAAGTTATATTATTGCTTAATAATTTCTAGAATGGATACTCTGGAGAGATACTTTGAAAAAGCCTACCAAAATGCCCAATTCTTGTGACAAGCAGACCTCAAACCAGATGATAATGCTTATAGATTATAAAAATATTTAGTTTTCGTCATGTTATATTAGTCGACCTGTTACATATTCAATACTCTTTAATGTTGTGGTAAGGGAGTTCAGATCAACTGAATATTTTGTGGTACTTGTAAACATTGGGTACACAACAAATGCAGCGGAATTACAAGTCGGTTGAGAGATGATAATCAGTTTGTGTGCAAGAAGTGTTAGACAATGGAGACATATGAGAACTTATATGTGGAGAAAATATATTTGGATGGTGAGGTTATTGAAGTTACCTGAAGTTTTTTTTTTTACTTTGGTGATACAATTGGAGCACATGGAAGTAGCTGGTGTGACAAGTGTGGGACCCTAATCTTTCTCTGTATTAAGTTTTTTGTTACATAGTAAATTACTGAATGAAGTAATGACATTTTAATTCCAAATTAATTTAAATAAAGTAATCCTTGGTTATTGTTATGCGTATTTACATACATACACGCAATGTCTCGTCAGTCCAGTAGGAAAAAACAAATCCAAGATGTTTTTCTTTTTTTAATTTAAATATGATGTAGAAACGAAATTGTAGTAATGGCAGTTTATTTTGTAAATAATTTTAATAAATTAAATGTTAATGAGTGCAATTTATAAAAAAAACATTTGTTTAATCATAATTTACCGAGTGTATACATGGCAGTTTAGTTTATAATTTAGTAATTTAGTTGAACTATTAACTGAAATCAAATATTAAGTAATTGTTTTTTTTTTCTTTTTTTCTATGCACAAAATGAAGTCTCATTGGGCCAGTAGGAAAAATAGCAAAATAAAAATGGATTTTTTATATTCTTAAATTATTTTGTCAACGTGTATATAGTATATTTTGGACATGTATGCATATGAAACTATCAAAATTTCTTTTTTTTTCTTCTTGCAAATATCTCTGAATGATAATTTTGAAACATGATTGGCTAGTCAGAATCAAATATTGATTTGGCTGATGTATTATTATTTAGGTCTAACTTGAAAAATCAAACCAACTTTTATATATTAGATGAAGTTTTAGATATACTTACAATAACATTTTTCTTTTCTAATTTAAGAAAAGTTGCATTATTTTTGTTTCTGATGTTGAGGTCTGTCATTGTTACCGAATTCAACTATAATGTTGACTTAACATTTCAAATGCTTATTTCAATTATTACTCAGTGCCTCAAACAGATGGTCGATGAAAACTCAGTGTGACTCACTATTAAACCTAATGTCATGTGTCCATTTCTTTGTTTATTTTTTAGTTTTTTATTCTGTCATCTTAATTTTCATGTACTTTTGACCTATTTCATGGTTTATTTTTATTTTGGCTCTTCCCTTCATGTAGTAAGGCAAGCTAATAAGATATTAATGCAAAATGAATCGGTATAAATGAATTAATATATTCCTTAGACAGAAAACAAGTTTTTGTTATTGACTACTTTAGAAAATCATTGTTGGGGCATTCCAACTAAATGTGATCAACTCATGGAAGATGATTTTTTTTTTTTGCTAATCATTACTATTTATTAAATATGAGCATTTGCTGAAAATTTCAGCCCTTTAGCTCAAGTGTTTCAGTTTTTATGGGATTTTGAATTTCGAGAAAATTGGGAACTTAGTCATTTTTCAGATTTTTCCAAGGATTTGAAGTCATTTTTGACTAGTAGTATCTGAAAAATGCAATATATTAAGAACTTAAAAATTGGTACATTGAATCTCCTAAATAATTTGAACAAATTTAATCAAGAAAAAATTTTCAGGAGGTCCACAAAATGGAAGCAAAACCTACTGGAAATGCACTTTGAGCGATTTTTAACACATGAAATAAGCCCCAAAATGCTAAAATTCAGGTCTTTTGTCAATTGTCCCCAAAAATAGACTTAGAATACTACATATTGAAAAAATTTGAGTTTAACTTTTCAGTCAAAATTTATTACTCTCTGAAAAATGGGCGTGGCCATAGGGTCAACTACTTTGGCACACAAGAACCTCATGTGGGACTAGTTGTTATGAAAAGTTTTTTGTTTAATTATAGTTCAAAAAGTGTACTAACATAAAAAATACATTAAGCCTTCACGAATTGTCCTACATGAGGTTCTCGAAATAGGTGGCTGCACAGACATTTAGCTGGAATGCCTCTGATATTATTTAGTTCTCTATACCAGCAAAAATATGCGACCAAATATCACATCACTACCCCCCCCCCCCATCTATTTGTCAGTGCACATCAGGTTTTTCCTGCTTTGCAGAGAGTGGAGGGCTGGATAAAATTATAGATGCAGTAGCAAAGGTTCATTTGTGGTCACCCTGTGTTTGAGACTCCAAAGAGCCAACGGACAACAGATATGTTTCTTCATATATAGTATTCCAGGTGTAGTTCTGTTCATAGAGGTTGGATAAACTATCCCATGAATCTTACTGTGTTTATATAATAGTGCTCAATAACAAGTAGAGCTCTATATTTTTATTCATACCAACATATATTGCTAGACAAATGCAAATATGTTTTGACTAGAGCCAATAAAATTTCTGAATCGTCGCAGCCATCGGGTTCCAGGTCAATCCTGTTAAGTCTGAAGTCAGCAATATCGAATGTTCAGCAGAATCCTTCATAGTGACCGTTTCGGAAATTGGAAATTCTCAATTCACATTCCAGATTGTGACACTAACAATCCTTGGCTGCCCAGTTTTCCAATCAGCAATCTGAGCTGACATCAACAAAAAGCTTGTGAACATGTCCGACATGTCATCTTGGCTTCAAGCATCCGACACTCTTTCTCTTGCACAACTGCTTCTGTATTCCACAGTTCTTATTCTCTCTCTGTAGTGTGCCATGTTATCGGTTTCCTGACTACCTGGGCAGGCTGGATGGCATTATTCAGGATATTACAACATTCATCTGCAACGTCGATTTTTGACTATGTAGGCTAGGGCCAGTCCACCATCCCCATCTCATCCAGTGGACTTTGAGATCAACAACTAACATTGCATTGTCAGCTTACGCTTCCATTCATCTGCATCAGTCTTGGTCTGATTAAGAATACTCTACGCGAAGCATCCAAATCTCCTTTCAACTACCTGATTCATGATTTGTTCGTCATTTGGAGGAGGGCTGGCCTCATCATTCTGGAGCAGAGGAGAGACGAGTTGGGACATGATCAGCATGAAAACCAGAGTTGAATCTCTAAGAACGTCCTGCAATAAACACCGTCTGGCTTACCTTCAAGCTACAAGCTTACCACACAGCAGTGCGTGGCTAACAGCCTGCTGTCATTGGCCGTCAAGAACTTAGTTAATGATGATTGTCTCAGATTCACCGTTGCTAAGTTCTTAGAATTTAATTTTATGTCTTTAATGAATAAATGAAATTAATTATGCTAAAAGATATCTAAATAAAACATTTATATTAGATAAACATATTAAGATATTTTTTGTTTGTATTGTATCAAAATGATTATTTAATTTTGCCATCATGTCAGCTATAAATAAAACCATAGAAAGTAAATCAAATTGGGTTCTTTAAATTCTAAAAAAAAATTAAATAACAGTACTTATCCATTGTTTTAGGTTACAAATCAAGTTTAAGTACCTTTTTATCTTTTATAATTTTATTATTATACAGCACATCATCATCATCGGGATGTTTTTGATCACTCCTAGAGGAAGAATCTCTCTCTGGTTTCTTTCCAGCTTGTTTTGTCCCTAGCTAGACGTGGTCACGTAGGACCCAGTTGATTGTTGAGATCGTCTCTCCACTAGGTTTTGGCCTTCCTCTTGCTCTTTTCCATTGCCTTCAGGTTCATTCTGTCATTCAAGATGTCCACCTGTTGTCTGTAGATCTCGAAATGTGACCTGCCCATCTATGTTTAGCTGTTCATATGGTGGTGATTGTTTAGTTTACTCCAGTTTGCTGTCTAATCCAGGTGTTCCTTTTTCATTCACAAGGACATACATTTTCAGCTATTTATTAGATGTCATTCTTTTGAAGCAATCCGTTTTTAAAGGAAATTATAAAAATGTCATGAAATTTCTGAACTTAAATACAGGTTTTTATATTTTCTTGAAAAATATTAAAATAAGTTGATTATTTTAATATTTTTCGAGAAGAAAATATAAAAACGTGTATTCAAGTTCAGAAATTTCATGACATTTTTATAATTTCCTTGAAAGAAAAACAAATGATTGTAGTGAATCTTAATTCTTTGTTTTCATTCATGATTAAAATGAATAATTAGAAAAAATCTTGTCTAAATTAAGTGTTCCTTGACTCTGTGTGTGATATGTTAAGATTTTAAGGCATGTTCTTTTTTTCTGTTTAAATGATTTTTTTTCATTTGCGATTTATTTACTTGCCTCTCTATGAGGGTCAAATTGGATGGGACCAAAAAAAAATTGCCCTAGTCAAGGATTTCTCCTTCTCTGACTGCGGACAGAACAGATACTACATTTTGAATTATTTATTTTAAAAAAATCTAGAATACATTTGAATAAATTAGGCACAAGGCAATCAAAAGTGTGGGAGTTAGTGAGTGGAGGTCGGTGATCCTACTCTGCAGTCTGCATATCCTACTCTTAGTAAGACTCATTGCAGTCAAATCCTACTTAAAATATTCCCAATTGTTGAAAGTTAATTTAGCCTGAAGACAAGTAAATGTCAAGTAATTTCAAATGGGTATAGTTATTTTAATAATAATTAAAAAGAAAAACTTTCGTTTTTAAATTAAAAAAAATCTTATTAATGATTGCTTACTCTTGTCTCTATCTCTCTTTTTGCTTATTAAAATGTTTTAGTTATAAAATTAACATTACCAGATGGTAAAATAATTATGCTAAAATGTCAGTTTTGTTTTATTTGACATGCCTTAACAATTAGAATCCTCGAGTATTTTGTCGTCAGTGAGAATAAATATGTCTACATTTAGTTTCTGCAAAGTCTGACGAACATTATTCTCGATAAAATAAATTATTTTTGTTGATGTAAAAACCTTTGAATTAACCAAATCCCGGTTTAATACTATGATTCTAAATCATATTTATATTGGTCTTGAAGTTAATATTCAGTGTATAACTAAAAATGCAGACTTCAATCAAGTGAAGCATCCTTGCAAATGTAACGTCATCTTGTGGTAAATGAAAATTTATCATAATATCAAGCCATTCTAAACATCGAGCAAAATCCTATTACTCCCTGAAATAACGTACAAAAATAACACAAAAAGCGCAACTTTAACTGTTCATATAAGATTCGTTTTAACAGCCAGTACATTGACTTCATAGCACAGAGATTAAGCTAGATTTTTTTTTTATTGTAAATAAGTAAAACAAACTTTTGATTTGGACCATGTAAAAAAACAGACAGAAACGCAATTTGATGATAGGGAAACATTTAATTCACTAAAGTTTTCCACTAGTTGTTTATTTATTTATTTTTTTGAAAAACAACTTTAGACCCTATATTGACAAGAGGCCCTTTTTCTTTAAGAGGGAACTATTTCTATGTTGTGCACCCCAAATTTGAGAAATTAACATTAAAAAATAAATCGTCCATCACTGAAAATAGTAATATAACTTTAAGCACACTTGGGGAGGGGGGACTATGAATTACATAAGAGAAAGAATGATAGATTTCTAAAGAGAAAAAGTTAAATTATGTCAAAATAATCCCTCAAATAAAGTAGATATTGTAAATTGAAATTGAAAGCAATTTCACTCTATTTACGCATTTTAGCACCCTAAACTAGATTGATTTGTGATATCTACTTCAACAGATACTTTTCATAATTTTGAAAAAAAAAACAAGGTTTTTGATTCAATTTTTTGTTTTTTGATATGACAGTAGAGTGTTCGAAAATCAAGGTTTTCTTTCCGTTTAGGTGTATAAATGAACCATAATACTTGACTTTTGTCTTTAAACTTTAATTCAAGCCAGAAATTACTTTGTTAGCCAGTTTAAAAGCTTCAAAATCACTTGATTTTTGAAGTGCGACATTAGAAAACACAAGTCAAAGATTTTAATCCATTTATTATATAAAAGAGTGTGTGTCCAGTTGACCAGCTAGAAGTCAGAAACTAGATAACATACTCTTCCAAATCATAACATCATCGGATTTAATGTGGATCCTAGCTGGTTATGGTAAAAAAAAAATGCTTTAATATTTATATGCCAACAGAGACCAAATTAATGTTTAGGGGCAGAGTCAGAAAACGTTCCCAAAATAACCTTTTATTGAGGTCAAATTTACTGACAGGAGATATATAGAGATAATGAATTATTTATTTCCCTTTTCCTTTCTGATTTATTGCCTGCTTAAATTTGAGCTTATTTTTTGTTTGTTTTTTGTTTCAACTTTGCTCATGAAAGAGATTTTAAAAGAAAGAAATGGTCAGTATAAGATCCATTTTTAATGTGGGGAAAATTCAACTCCCCAAAAGGGGGGCAATTGTATGGGAACAACAATGTCAATATAGACCTGTCTGACACACAAACATCCAAGTTTAGCATTGTAAAATTGGCTGTAATTTCAAAATGTACAGTTTGTGCACTGTTAAAATAGTAAACTTAAATGTGATTTCTTTCTCATGGAGACTGTACAATTTTAATAGCATTAAATATCGGATGTCAGATTAATTTTGAGTTGATTCACTTGTCTTAGTAGAATGAAAGGTACTACTATAAGAGGCGCTGTCTGTTTGTCTGTCGGTGAAAATGCATTTTCAGTGCTAAACTTGCAGATTTTCCAGTTTTGTCTTTAAAAATGATTAAATGGAAGCGGCTGATATTTTATGGAATAAAAGGTATTATACAGCACTTTAAAGCACCAGCTAAAACGGCATATAAAAATAATTTACCAACTAATCCTTTGCTAACTAATAAACATAATTCCTCAGATCATTAGGCTTTTACTTCATCGGAATTTTCAGGCACCTGTGTTAAATCATATTTTTATTAGGACAGATTATCTTAAATGGGATTAATCAACACAAAAGTTTCTATTGTATTTCTTCTATCTAATCTTTAAAGATTAAGCCAAGATAATATCCGACACTTTGTAAATGCTTGTCTGCATCAAGTGCTCTTTGAAGGAAATTAAAAAAAAAAAAAATTTAATCCATTAATTCAAAATGACTTTTTTTTATAAAATTTTTTTTTTTTTTTTTCTCCATTTTGTTTAAATATTACAATTTAGATTTTTATTTTTTTAAATTTTTGTAATTCTTCAATAAAATTGATTTGAATTTCTAAATTGTATAAAACGAATACAACATCCTTTATGAATTTATACTTTTTTAATTAGAATTAAAAAAAAAAAAAAGAAAAGAAAAGTTTTGTCTTTTTATATAACTGTTAAATTTTTCGATATTATCTAGATTTTAAATGCAGAATTTCTTTTCACCACTTTTAGATTCCATCAGTAATTATATTTATTGCTAAATATATTTTAGTTTGATTATATATTTGTTTGAAGTATCTACTACCATTTTTTTCTTTTGATGTAACTGACCCTCCCCACTCCCTGCTAAAAATTTAACAAGTAATTAAAAAAAAAAAATGATGTCTGAAAACTTGACATTTAATCAATAGTATTCCGAAAAATAAAAAATAAATATTCAGTGAACATCCACCGTCTTTGAGATGTCTTTAGTTTTATTGTTTAAATTTTATAAATGTAAATTTATTTTTCATTCATTTATTCAGACTTAAAGTAAGCATTACATTTACTAGCAAATGCTATTTTTGCTAGTGATAATAATCTAATGTACAATCACGTTGACGCACTGGTTCCTGCTAAATCACTGAAGTTAAGCAATGTTGAGCCTGGTCAGTACTAAATGGGTAACCATTTAGGAATACCAGGTGCTGTATGTGGGAGGACTTTCTGCTTATCCCGGCATTGTTTCCAGTAGTCTTGGACTTCTCCTTGACACTGAACTTGAATAATGCCGGTTCAGGAGAGGTGTGGTTGAGGATGGCACAATCCTTGCTTCACAATGTCATCCCCGTGCAGCCACTCTTATAGGGGCTATCCATTGTTTCTCGATACTGAACGGAGACTTCTTTCTCTCAATTAGAATGTACTTAAATTTGTTATTCTACTTATTCATTACATTTTGTTATCTATAGTGATAACTACAATCTCTATAAAGCTTGAAAGCATTTGTTCGTTATCTTTGTCTTTCTTTGTATCACCCCTATCCCTCTCTTTTCCTGTCTATTCCTTGGACCATGTGTACAGTCAGCACCTCATTAAGAAATATATATAATCTTTTGTAAGTAAAAATTGTTTTAGACTTTTTCAATTGTAAAATGTTATACTGATTTCAAATCAATTTGAAAATATGTATTGGTTTTCGGTAATCTGTGGCATTTGAGTGATGTACCGGTGTCATGCTAAACCTGTTCCTTTCAGAGGTTTCCGCTACTAGGGTTTTGATTTTACACGCATTCAACCGTCAACGGATTTTTCTCCTTTTTCTTTCTCTAATTCTTTCTTCACGTTTTTCTTTTATGATTTAAACTTTCTTTCATTCTTAGTAATCATTTTTAATTGGAATGTCTATTGGGTTTTAAATCTATGAAGCTGAAAGTAAATTCCATTTACTATATAACAAAAAAATTAGCATACTAAATAAATATGTAATAGGTACATAAAAATAATAAAGTTATTTTCTTTAATTAGTTATAGAATCGTCCTGATCCTCGCTAGTAAGTTATTAATTACTCTTCACTCATTTTTATTTCATCTGTTTTTATTTTGTTTTAGTTAATGTTGATACTCTTTTCATGCTGGCGCATATTTTTAAACATGTTATTAGGTTTAAGCATTTTTACTGTTGACTATTTCTGTTTATTGGATGCAGTTTGGCAATACATTAATTTATCAAGTAGACTCCACAATTCGCATTTTATCAGTCGATGACAAACAAATTTAAATTTCAACCAATGTATATTTATATCTAAAAAAATGGAAGAAATGATACAATCAATCTTTTTGATTAATTATGTGAAAATCTATCCAGAAAGGGAGGTATTGTGGAATCCTGTTCCAGCAGTAGTAGCAACAATAGCAGATATTCGGCTTTTATTGGTTGAAATACTTAATACTGATGGGTCAATTCTATCAAAATACTCAATTTCGATCTGTTAACGAACCCGGACTTCAACCAATCAGAACAAGTCGCTCTGGGAGCCGAGTACCTGCTAGTATTTGCTACATAAGCGAGAAACCAGACACAGTCAGCAGTGAGAAACTTAACCTGCCACACGAACCTTCGTCAGTCACAACAGTGTTATTAACTACTACACAGACTCCTTGCCGGTAAACTAAATCTAGTCTTCGACGCTAGATTATAGTTCTTGGCAGATGACAACATCATGGATTACTAAACCTAGCGACAGCTTATACACACAATATCACAAACTCACTCACACACAGATCCACACACACAAACATAAAAAACGACACTTTCTTCATCTAGACATTTTGAACTCTTATCAACTCTTTACTTTTGGTTGTTCTAACAATTTGTAAATAAAATAGAAAGACTTTGTCATTCTTTTAATATAACCACTCTGCCACTTTACCCCCCCCCCCCCCCCCCAATTTTCCACGCTTAATAAGCGCCATCAGATACTCTACCACTTCTTAATAACTGTAACCCGGGACTGACACTTTTTTGCTGAGCTTCATATATCAAGACAATTTGCGCAATTTTCGATGTTTGAAAAGGTTCCTTTTTAAGACAACCTATTTTCCCAGAAAAGATAATTACTGTTGGTATATACCATCATCTTAGAAGAAGAGTGGAATAGAAGTGAAATAATTACTAATTTTCATGCATTTCACTAACAAACATTTCCTTCATCCATAATTTTAGATAGACATATTCATTTTCTATTTGAAACCACTTATGTTTTTGTTCTTTTTTTATGCTAATGTTCGATGCTCCGTAGATGTTAAGTTATTCCTCATTTGATAGATTGGCTTATTAGTCAGAACATTGGACAGCTGCTTGGAGCAGTTCGAAAGACAATCTTTGAAAGTGAACAAATGTAAGAAATATCTGTAGGTGGATGCAATCATAGCACAATGTGACATTGTTGCAGCAGTTTGGTCTTGTGTCATTGATAATTATCAATATCATCTATATCTATAAAAAACGAAACGTGTCTGTCTAACTACTTTTAGATTATTGGATATGGGAACTTCAAATTTGTGAGGAATCGGGGTTCAGTCGGAATGTCTAACTCCTACTATTTTCAAAATTCATGAAACATCTAAGCTCAGCATGATAGACGAAGATGAAAATAATTCAACTAACAATTTGTCCATCTCATTAACCCTTATCCTCAAGTGGCTTTTAGTCTTGATAAGTTGTAATTCATTAATAAAATAAAAAAAACATTCATAAAATTCCGACTCCTAGGATTCATAAAAAATTCCGACTCCAACTCCTTATTTAAAAGTCCCCAAATATTAAGACTGGATAGGATACCTCTCATATGGGGCTGTCAATACCACCTAATGACTCGATGCACCTGGAAAATCATATCTACACAAACATGGAAGATGCTCAACTCGGCTTCGATCTCTAGTTCCTCTGTGTAAAACTTTAACAGCAAGAATGTGTCTTTCTACCACAAGTGCAAAGAACTGTGTGCCTAGCACCAAACAACATTTCCATGAGCAGTTTTTTTCCAAGAACTACCCATTTGTGGAACATATTGCCACATCTTAAGAATGGATCCATTCTTGTTTTCTTTTACTGTATGCATTTGTACCCCCTCCCACACACACACACCAGTTCCAATAGTACAGTCCATGGCAAATGTTTGACAGCATATAGCATCTAAAAGAGAACACTTGTTGCAAATAATCTCTTGACCCTTCTGGCAGGTAAAATAAATGTTGTACTTTATTAAGGGATTCTCATCCAGTATGTTTTGTTTCCTGCAACTTACTTCCTCTTTTAAAGATATTGAAAGGTGCTAGTGTGATTACAAATGTTAGGAGTGGATGGAGTAAGTGTAGGAAACTTCTGCAATTACTAACCAGCAAAGTGTTACCAGTGGAAGAGTCTATCAGGCATGTATGCAGTGTAATGACGTATTCAAGCGAAACACGGCCGTTGATCCATATTAAGAATGGATCTGTACTTTTATATCGTGCACTTTTTATAACTTTTTCTTTTAGTTTTTTTTTCATTTCTTACTTTATCCATATACAAATTTTCATTATTTATTCATTATTTTTGTTAGGGCAAAATAAGATTATTCTTTTAATGTAATACTCCAGTGAACACTAATCATTATGGCTTTATCAATTGGCTAGATTTGTATTGTTATATACTTTATTTTCGTTGTTCTTTAAATTTGATAAATGTTAAAGTAATTAGTCTTCTAATTTTTGTTTGTTACCAGTAATTAATTTCTTCTATTCATTAAACAGTTTTATACATTGTTTTTATGAATGATTTATTTGAAATGGATGTCGTCATAAAGGATGAATGGTAGTTGCCAAAAGCAGTGTGATGTCATCATAAAGGATGAATGGTAGTTGCCAAAAGCAGTGTGATGTCATCATAAAGGATGAATGGTAGTTGCCAAAAGCAGTGTGATGTCATCATAAAGGATGAATGGTAGTTGCCAAAAGCAGTGTGATGTCATCATAAAGGATGAATGGTAGTTGCCAAAAGCAGTGTGATGTCGTCATAAAGGATGAATGGTAGTTGCCAAAAGCAGTGTTATGTCGTCATAAAGGATGAATGGTAGTTGCCAAAAGCAGTGTTATGTCATCATAAAGGATGAATGATAGTTGCCAAAAGCAGTGTAATGTCGTCATAAAGGATGAATGGTAGTTGCCAAAAGCAGTGTGATGTCGTCATAAAGGATGAATGGTAGTTGCCAAAAGCAGTGTTATGTCATCATAAAGGATGAATGGTAGTTGCCAAAAGCAGTGTTATGTCGTCATAAAGGATGAATGGTAGTTGCCAAAAGCAGTGTTATGTCATCATAAAGGATGAATGATAGTTGCCAAAAGCAGTGTAATGTCGTCATAAAGGATGAATGGTAGTTGCCAAAAGTAGTGTGATGTCGTCATAATGAATGAATGGTAGTTGCCTAAAGCAGTGTTTAATATAGTCATAAAGGATGAATGGTAGTTGCCAAAATAGTGCGATGTCATCATAAAAGATGAATGGTAGTTGCTAGAAGTTGTGAATGTTTAACTGCTGGCTATAGGTTTCATTATAAACCAATGTCAAAGTTAAGAAATTATTTAATATATATATAACAAATACTGACACAAAGAGTCACACACGTGTGTGTGTGTGTATGAATAAATGCGTAAGTTAGGGACGTTTCTTGCACAGAAGTTAAAACTCCATATTTCAAGCTAATTCAATTTTATACAATAGATGCACTGTCCTTTTTATATTGTGCTTATGTATATGCAATATAAGTCACCAGGAGGTTAACTAATTTGCATGTTGGTTTTGAAAACGGACGTTTTATTAATTATTTGTTATTGTTTGGATTCTTATATAACAAAGTTCTGTTTTGCAATATTGTTTTATTTTCTGGACAAATATTTAGCATTTGTCTTCAAATGTTCATTTCTTTAGAGGGACTAATTTGATTTTCAACAAGTTGCGACCTTTTTTCTAAATTGCAAGGGAAATTGATTGATTTCTTTACAGTGATAATTTAAAGATTAATAAATTTGGATCGAAATCACCAAAATGTTAATGTTTATCTATCCGTATGAATAAATGAGAAAAATTTTGTTTTGTGTTTGCAACAAACTAACGAATGAAGTGTTTATTATTTTAATTCATATTTCAAGTAGTAAACTGTGCAAAGCGTTTTCGAGCAAACAAAGCCAGCTAATGTCTTGGAAGTTTTTACACCTTTAAAACTATATGAAAAAAAACGTTTACTTCATTGAAAAATTCCTTTAACTTCCAAGAAGTTACGTTAGACTTAATATTATTGTAGGGATCATAAGTGGTTTACCATGAAAAACTGTTATATGATTATATATTTTCTAGCTTTTATTATTTACTCATTAAAATGTATTTTTTTTATTGTTCTAAACTATATATGGGTTATACTGAAGAGTTTAGAACAATAAAAATACATTTTAATGAGTAAATAATAAAAGTTAGAAAATATATAATGATTATATTATATAATGGTGTACCAAAATGTAAAATAAATTACTTGTCATCCAATTAGAACATGGAATAGTTTTTTATGTTTTTCTTTATAGGAGTCCTTGATTTTAGTTGATGTGGATGTCTGCTTTATAAGGCCAGCTGGTCATGGTGAAGGACGTTGCAGACACCAGAGACATGAATGTTTCAAACATGATGGTCATTACTCACATCACAGCCTCAACCAATATTATGTTCACTGCCATTTGAATCTTTTGTCGTTTTTTTTTTTTTTTTTTTTTTTTTTTTTTTTGCAAACATGCAGAAAAATAAATGCATTAATTTTTCATATCGATAATAATAATAATAGGCATATCTTCATATTTTATTTGTAACAGTTCATTGATTAAAGCATTGGAAGGAAATTCTGAATTTAAAATTTGGTCGTATTAGTGAGAAAATTGAACTGTCAGCATTACACTATTTTGGTAGGTTGAAAAAATTAGTCAAAACCAACTTAAAACAATGATCTTATAAATAAATTTTATCCGTCGTTTACAATGTTTTTAAACGTAATAAATACCTTATGGAATTTGTTTAATTTCGAAATATCAGATTTTAACGACTTTTAGAAATGGAGAATATTGCGTTAATATTAAATAATAAATTCTCAACAAATAAAGCGGATGCCATGAATGGAAACCGAAACCTTGAGATCTTCAATCTGAGGTTCTACCAACAGACCTATTTGGACTTTCTTATAAAAGGAGCTTAAAATATCACCTTAACAAAATAATTATAGCTTTGGCGTGACGTCATAGATTTATGATTTACGTCATGTTTCAAAACATGAATTAAAACATAACCGATAATAACAAATAAATGAGTAAACATTATCAATAGCGTTAGAAATTATTTTAATAGTCCAAAACAATTTATTTTGTTTTATTTGTGCATTGTTGTTAAAAGCAACTAGAATTCTAGTATTTATACATTTTATTTCTGTTTGAATTTTTTTTATGAATACTTACTCTTAAAAATGTTTTATTAATTTTAATTGCTGATTAATTTTTTGATTAAATTGAATCTATTATTGATAAAAAGATACTTTAACATCACATTCTAAATTTCACAGTAACATTTTTTGTGGCAAATGACATTTATTTAAAGTTTACTTTTGTCTTAACTTTTAGTTAGAAAAATGTCCTCATTATTAATAAAATAATAGTAATATAAAGCTACGTCCATGTTTTTACATTATTATTTTTTATTTTTATTTTTATTTTTTACTATTAATCGAACATTTATTGAAACTGTTGCATATTTGAAAATCCTTTATAGGAAAAAGAATTCTCGAATATTTCGGTCATTTCCGGTTTTTAAACAGTTAAAGTATTAAAAAAAATCCAAAGTTGTCATTATTTTAATTAAATTTTACTTTTGTAAATAATATTTTGCTTTTTTTATCAAACGAACCATAATACTCTACTTTTGACTAAACTTTTGGAGGTGTTTTAATATTACATTTGAAAAATGTATGTAAATCTTTAATATGACTGGTGCATGAGAAAATTTGTTTATGAGCACTAATGAACCATAATACGTGACTTTTGCTGTTAAACTTTTATTCAAACCAAAATTTAATGTCTGTTCGTTTAAAGGTTTCAAAATTACTTTAAAGTTTCGCAGTGTCACTGAAATAAATACAAGTCGGCCATATTAATCTATTAACATGATTAAAAATGACTGACATGTATTTACTATCGTGATAATTCAAAAGAACTTGAGTGGAAAGTAATTTCCGGCTTGAATTATTATGATTAACATGTGTTCCTAAACCAAAGGTAAACATTAATTTTCTCATGTGCCTACTTCCATCATATAGAATCAAATAATTGAAGAAAGAAAAAAAAAAAAAGCTCAAGTTTTTCTTTATAAACAACTCTTGCAAAAATACAATGATACTAAACCGTATGTCTAGAATCTTTATTCCAATTTTGATCAAAATCTATTACATGATTTTAATTCTAGAAAATGTCTAAAATTTAAGGCGTAAGCTTTAAGGTGTTTTAAGTAATTGAAATGCAAGGAATCTTGCTTAATTGGTGTCTAATGACTATGGATCAAATTCAATGCAAATCTGAAATATTTGAATTTTCTAATGGGAGGTTGTGCTACTGTTATGTCACTTAAAAACGCTTTAAAATACTTTAATGAAACTGAAATTTGAGGAATATTTATTTAATGCCTATTAAGATTTAACAAAAATCAGGGTAAGTATCCCAAACCGGGCTGATTTCTTGGCGAAATATGTTAAAAAAGTGAAATTCCCTACAATTTCAACTTGTGATATCTCGTTTATTTTTGGTGTTATCTTTATAAAAATATAATTCTTTCTCTTGTCTCATTAAGTTTTTTTTCCAAACCACTTCAAGTTAGGTCACTATTTTCAGTGACGGACGTTTTATTTTTTATGTGGGAAAAAATGTTTTTCAAATTTGTTGCGCACGAAATTATGTGTCACTATGCATATAAAATAATTGTATCTGAATGTAAAAAGGGCACTCATTAATGTGGTGTGCTTAAGGTTTTAAGTTGCATTTTATATTAAAAAATCTAAGTTAAAAACTTTAGTGAATAAAATCCGAAAAAAATTCAATATAAAGAATTCCGAAATTTACACCATTTTGTAGATAAATATCCCGTCTTTAATAATCTGTTAGTGTCATATTACTGTGCTCATAACTCTAGACGCGCCACGTATAAAACTGGAGGTACGTCCGCGCAAATGAAAAATCTTCAATCATCTATGAAGCACATCAAGACTGCTATTGAAAAATCGAAAACATCAACAAAACGACTGATCCATTAATTTTTTTTGTAATCTTAAAAATAAAATTTCAACAAAAAAAAATTTTGGGGTCATCACCGAAATTCGTCGTTTGTTACCACTAAAAAAAGAGGGAATAAAATAGACGAAAAAAGGGAGCAAATAAAAATAACATACCCAGAGATGTAATTCAATATGGTTTATTAGTAACAAAAAAGGACTAGTTCCTGCTTTTGTTTCCCAAAGCAAGGTTAAAACAAGTTAACCCAAGGTAACAATAAAAATAAAATACAAATACAATGAAATAAGGAAAAAATGGAGTCTCTTCAAAAGACTATTCCCAAAAAGGGGCTTGCCGTTTGAGACGATAATAGGAGAAAAACCAGTTGCTCCAATAAATATTATCGTCCCAAACGACGGCAAAAATACCCGGGTTGATCGAAAGATCTGTACAAAAGATTATTGCTTTTGGCAACAATAAATACCGGCGATTTAAAAAAAAAAAAAAAAAAAAAAAAAAAATAATAATAAGGTCTCGCCTTAACAACAAATATACATAAAAAGAGAAGACATCTTACTTGAAAAGGGGCTGAAAAGAAATCATACAAATATAACAAAAATTGTCCTTAGAAGGAAATCAAGGTTCCTATTTTTTTTCCAGTCTCTTTCCTTTCAAATAAGGTCCACAAAGGGTTACAGTCTTTGGGGTTTCTTCGCCCAAAATCTGCGAATACGATATCCGTTCAAGTATATCGTAGCCGTCCTCCTCTTGATTTTAAACCCTCAAAAGGTTCTTGTTGGGAACTTTAGCCCAACTTCACAATAAAAATTATCCTTTTATGAAGGATAATTATCTAAAAAAAAAAAAAAAAAGGGGTCCTTCTTCAAAGGGGTTTTCTTCCCTATAAAAATGGCCTCTGGCCTTCCCAAAGGGGTTTCTTCCCTATAAAAATGGCCTCTGGCCTCCCCAAAGGGTTTTCTTCCAAATAAATTGCCTCTGGCCTTCTCAAGGGGTTTTCTTCCAAAAAAGGGGCGAACATTTAAAAAAAAAATTTTTTCGTACCCCTACTAGTAAATAAATCTTAACTTTTTTTATTCATTAAAATTATAATTGTATGTTGTTCTGTCTTTCGGTAGTAATAATTTTAAATTACCCTATCCGAAAAAATATTGTCCCTTTTTGAGCGAAAGTCAACAATTTAACTAGTGTTGTTAGTATTTACTTCCCTCCCACCGCAGGAAGATGTCACACAAGGTCGGAAGGTGGGTTTGAAGGAAAAGCCAGTGCCGAAGCACTCCAACCTTCAAAAAATGCCTGAACAGCCCCGTCGGCATTCCCTAGTAGGGGCACCTCAGGCAATTAGCATTAAACTCTTCCCTCCTCAAAGAGAGAAGGTAAAGCCTGGGAGGGTGGACCTCCTAAAGCTGAACAGAACCATACCTCTGTCCGACAGAAAAAAGGCCACCTAGCTCAAATGGACTAAAATCTGTCGGGCTGATTGTCGAGGACGTATCCTCGACGTGGTAAAAAAAACTTTGATCTTGGCCAAAAGGCCGAGCAGCAGCTAGTTTAAACAGTAAGCTTCGTAAATTTTGTTTATGGAGTTTTGAAAAAAAAAAAAAAGAAGATAATACTTTGTGCTTAAAAAAAGTCAATGCTTTGTGGGGTTTTTTTTATAAAAAATACTTTCAGAAATATTGGTTGTCAAATATACTCAACTTTCAAACTTTAATTACTTATTACTAATAATGATAAATAATAATAATCATTTGCCAATTAAAAAATAAGATTCTACTTTTTTAGGCGATTACGTGTGAACACCCTAAAAGTCTTGTCAGAAAAAAGACAAAAATAATTTAGAGGTAGGATAGAGGTGTTGAGATTAACCTTGAATTTTATTGTTTTATCATCAATTCTTTTAGACAAAAATTTAGTTTGATTCAATTTATTAAACAAAAAAAAAAAATATTGACACTAATATCAAAGTGAATTTAGACATTTTGTTTTCTATGGTTAATGTAAGACACTTTTCTGTGTTAAAAAAAAAAAAAAATATTATTCACTTGGCTTAACATTTATATACGCTGTAAATTAATACAAATAGCAAAAATATGCAACCAGAGAGTGTACACTTTTGCTAGTGCATATCATGGTGAATCCTGTCAGCATGAGTGTGCCATTATTAGCCAACATCCACAAAAGAATTTGATTCGCAACTCGCTGTCTTCACCAGGCAAGTGGTGAGTGTTAGGTGGTGTACCATTGCCATGTGAGAGACACCTATCTGGTTGTAGGGGTTATTTTATTTTTTATTTTTTTCTAGATTAGTTGCCCTACCAAGTTGGAGTCCAGTTTACTCCATTATTTCACACCTTTTAACTGATTGTAAGAGATGAATGCATACAGACTTTCAATAATTATACCTGTATAAAAGGTAAATCAACAATCCTGATGATGGAATATAAAGTTGGGCAATTTTGTGTTGGTAACCATTATACCAGTTATACTCTACATATTGACTTTTTTTTTATCTACCTGTGCTATCCCTGCTATTTTTAGATCAAAATAATGCACATTGATTTCTCCAACTGTTTTTTTTTTCCCCTTTCCTTTTCTTTTTTTTCTCTTTTGTTTCTTTTTTGTTGTTTTCTTTAACGTCTATTTGATTTTTGTTGGAGTTTTTGCGATAAGGGATTATTTGTATTGTTTTCTTCAGACTATTGTCCTCCACAACGTTGATATTTATTTTTCAACTACATTTCGTCCTCGAGTACCACACACACACACACACACACACACACGTGGATGTGCAAATATTTGGTGGAATTGTTGACTACACCAGATAACAACTGAATCTAAGCAACTATATTAACTCTTCAATTAATAATAGAAATCATCATATTAAATGGAAATAAAAAGAATTGCACAAGTGACCCCTCCACACATACAAACAAAAAGAATGAATAAAACATTTTTGGTATAAAATAACCCAACAAAGGTTGACAGGCCGTAGAATAAAATGTTTCATTCAGTTCGGCTTTTCCTGTATTCAAACATGACTTTGTTTATATGTGTGCACTGTGTAGACGTGAGTTTCCTACATACGTAATGAACTAGTTACTTTTTAAATCCATGAACAGTCGTGCGCAGAATACTATAAGCATTCGAATGGAGTGTGACATAAACTTATTATGAACCAAAAAAAAAACAAACGTTGTAAATAATCTATTGCAAAACTAAGAATGTGAGAGAATCTTCTGTTTAGATTCATATCATGCTAATAATGTATCTATCAATATTTTTGCTTTTGGGGTTACCATAAATAATTCAATTTGCAAATTTTAATGAAATTTCCAATATTATTATTAATGATAATAATAATTTATCAAAAAAAAAAATACGGATCCTCCTTAGTCTTTCCATCCTCCTTGACTCGTTATGACCATTTTGTGTGGTACCAACCTAGGCTAATTTTTATTTTTTTCTGATTTCTGGCAGTTTCAGTTACTGCCATGAATCCTATAATCTGAAGATCCCCCCCCCCCCCTCAATCAGCCTCAGTTGATATCACACAAAATGGTCATGAAGGATCGAGCAGGATGGAAAGACCCAGGAGGGAGTGCACCATCCAAACGACTAGAAGGATTCAGAGTACTGGAATCTTGGGGAGGTTAATTGTTGTTGCCAGCGAAAAATTGATGATAAACGGCTTTTGCAATAATGCAGAATTATTTGCAACGGTTATTGAAAGAGGTGGAGAACGCTAGAAATTTGGGGAAACTTATCACTCAGACTCCAGGGAACACCACTTGTTATTATTACCAGTTAAAAATCACTTATAATGACTTGTGTGAGAACTAATGCGTAAATAATAAGAGACGTTATTCAATTCATACATTTTCATTTTTTTATTTTTTATTTTACTTTTAATTAGTCGAGGTGGAGCTCTCTCAGATTGGATATCAGATTTTTTTTTGTCAGTCAAATATCTTATTTAAGGATATTTCAAAAAAAAAAAAAAAAAAAAAAAGAAATCAAATCTACTAAAGGAGATTTGGTATCTGTCCGAGAGTGAAATTATATTATTACTATCCTTTTTAATGCTCAATTCAATGGGAGTAGTGTAATATCTGTTCTGTTGTCATGAGACCGTCCTTCCAGGCATTACCTCCTTTTGAGGGAAAGGCAATGTAGTAAATGTTCGTTTGCCATATATACTAGCAAAAATATACAACCAGAAGGAGCATAGTTTTGCTAATAATACTAATTATTAAAAATGTTTCAGAGAATTCAAAATTGAAAAAAAAAAAAAAATTTACATTCACTAGTAGAGGAAGAGTTTTTATTCAAACTACTTTATGACGGCTGATTATTGATATTAATATTGCAGTTATTTTCTGGGAAGTAGTTGCTGTTTATTGTATATGGAAAGAGATCTGTGTGAGTTGTAGTTTTCTGCTCGGCTATGTACTTTAGGTAAGTGACAATAGTATTTTAACACTTGGATATAAGACTAGAGTGGCAGTGGCCACTCTAGTCAAAGTAAGGCAGTCAGATGCAGTATCTCTGCACTGTTTGCTTTGATGGAAAAAAAATGCTCCTTTGTCTTTGTAGCAATGAGTGATTTCCTGTAACAGCCTGTAGCTTACAACAGCTTGCACTTTTTTTTTTTTTGTAAAATAGGGATCCTACTTTTTGATATTTCTTTATTCTGACTGAAGTTACCCTTTCAAACGACCGAGTGGTTTCTTTCATATGCAAGTAAATGTTTTTTTTGTTTTTTTCCCCCCTAAAATTCAGATTTTAATTTTTAGCTTCAATCAAAAAATAATTTGCTTCTTTATAGCTAGTGTAGTCGAAAATTCACGTTTACCTTTGGTTAGGAGCACAACTGAACCATGTTACTTGACTTTTATTTTCAAACTTTAATTCAAGCCAGAAATTACTTTGTAATCTCCAGTTTAAAGTTTTCAAATTCACTTTCGAATTTCAGAAAGGAGTACCGCTATTTATATTAAGTTAGGCATGTTTATATGTTTTGTATATTTCTATGTGTAGGATTGACTCCTAAACTAATTAACCGATCATTATGAATTGTGAAACACAGCTGCTAGGCATAAGGGAGGCTAATGTGGGCTATATTTAGTTTAATTTAGTTATATGCAAAGGGGTAAAAAGGAGTGAAAGCCCTTCGTGAAAATTCAATGAAATTTTAACAATAGGTATTAGGCATCAATTAGTAAATATTCCCAAAATTTCAGTTTTTTTGAAGCATTTTAAAGGGTTTTTAGGGGGCACTATCTCCCATTTGAAAATTAAAATATTTCAGATTTGCATTAAATTTAGTCATTAGACACCAATTAAGCCAGATTCCCTGTACTTAAATTTCTTCTCTTTGAATTTTGGACATTTTCTAGAATCAAAATCATATAATGGATTTTGATTTAAATTGTAATAAGAATTCTAGACATACGGTTTAGTATCATTGTCTTGATTTTTTAAATGTTTGTAAGGGGGCATAACAGTGGTGCAAAACTGTTCTTTTTTGGTAAATTCATTTTACCCGTCCTGGGACAGGTATTCTAATGGATTAAAAAAAAATGTCTGACATTTGTTGAAATTGTGACCCTTAAAATTTTGGAAGCTTTTAAACTTTGTGATCGAAAATTATTTTTGGCTTGAATTAAAACGTAAAGACGAAAGTAAAGTATTATTTTTCAGTTGTGGAAAACATAAATTTTCGACAGAATCCTGTTGTCTCAACAACTACTTTTATTTACTTTGATGTTTATTTGTCTTTCTTTTAATTTCTTTAAGAAATTTTGATTGAAAGATAATTTTATTTTTTTAAATTTTGAAATTTTTCCGTCAAAAATATAATTTTGAAAATTATCAATTTTAACATTTTAGTCTTATAAATCTTAACTTTACTTTCAGTTGTTGTCGTTTTTGTCTATTAAAAAACAAAAACAATTGCAATTAGTTTAACAGCTCGGACAAAGAAAGAATTTCTTAATAAAAATGATTTGTTAATAAGTATTAACCAGCCATTCTCACTTATTTTCATTAGGAAATTCTCCACCAGCTTTTAGTATGAACTCTAATTATTTATAATCAACACTAGTGTGACGGAAAAAAAAATGCTTTACCATTGTTCGTACTTGCTATTTATCTAGATCTGTTACTTAAATATTTATATAAAATCATAGAATTACGTCAGGTATCATTTTTGATGACCTAAATGAAAAAAAGGTGCTTATGCTGTTCAGCGGCCATATTAAAATCTTTTTTATAAAAACAATATTATATACTTATTCAACGTTATATTCTTACTCACTGTACAAAAATATAGAAAAAATTATCCACTAGAACTTTAATTACAAGTAATTTTCCATTCTGCGTATCATAACAGCGGATCGTTCACTAAGCCTCCATCTTCTTTCTTAAGAAGATTTCAGTTATCTGCCCTTGAAATCTTAAGAAAGAAGATGGAGGCTTAGTGAACGAGTCGCTGTTATGAGACGCAGAATTGAAAAATACTTGTAATTAAAGTTCTAGTGGATAATTTTTTCTACTTTATTGTACAGTGAGTAAGAATATAACGCTCAATAAGTATGTAATATTGTTTTATAAAAAAATAATTTTTTAATACGGCCGCTGAACAGCATAAGCACGAAAAAAAAAACATCCACCGTTAACGTTTTATTATATAGTGGAGAGTTTCTTTCCAAATTCATTTCAGGCAACGGTAAGTCTGAAGTGATTGTCTGGTTTGCTTTTTTGTTTCACTTCACCACTTGAAATAGTTCAGTCTGTGGGGCTAGAAAAAGACGCATGTTTTACTTGTTAACTTTTGCGTGACAGATGGAAGTACATATACTTATTTATATACATTACAAAATAAATACACGTTGGTCTTTATTATAGAGCAGAGTTGTTTCTTTGCTTTATGATTGGTTGTTAATGTTTAATATTTATCTTATACAATTGTATTTCTCCAAAATGGAACTGCTTTAGTCATTGTGCAAAACAGTCGCTGCCTTTTTGTTTTTTCTATTACTTGGCAAAATATAGAATTTCATTAAATTGATAAGGGATGAATTCTTTATTTTATTCTTTAAATTTAAAAAAATATATTCTTCTCTTAAGTAATACTTGTGTAATATAGTTGGCTTGGCTAATACAGTAATTAACATAGTCGGACTTTATTCCCTATAAGTAGTCCGCATACAATAATCAGAGACCCCATGAGTGTGTCATTTAAGTGAACCATGTACTTTAAAGATAACAACTTGTTATAGTTTATTTGATGGATTAAAATAAAAAGACAACAAAAAATAATCAAACTTATATATTAAAATTTAAATATGTAAAAATTTAAACATTTCTTTATATGCTAAGATTTTACACCAGATGCATGGTTCCTGATAGTTAGAATGTAAAATCTATATAATGGTTTTAATTTTTAAAATTTTTATTTTCTCTTATTTTTATTTATTTTATTAACATAGTTTAGCTTTTGAGGCAGAGGAGAAGGTAGAAAAGATTCTAATTTTTCCCAGATATTTTCCATTTCAGTGAAATTAATTCAAAGCTTTATATTTTATTGAGTGTAAACTATGCTAACAGATTATATCAATAGTAACACCTTGAAAGATGATATCAGTTTTGACCTAAATACAATATATGCTTATTAGAATGTTATACACTGTGTCCAAAGGAACAGTTTTGTATTTATGCATTTTTTATTAGTCAAAGTGGTGTAGTGGTTACGCTTGCAGACTGGGCTGGAGTGCCGTGTTAGTTCTGTCAGACTTACTGAACCACTAAAGGTATACATCCATATCCCCCCTCCCTCAGTTATGGGTTAAATAGTTGAGTAGACTGGACTCTAAAACCTTGGTAGAGTAACTAAACTAAGTGATGGAAAACTCCAAAATAAAACCAGTGTTTCTTGGACTTCTCCCCAACACTGGGTTTAAGTAATGTTGGCTCACAAGCTGGGTTGCAGAGATGGAGAGAGTTGAAGGTTTGGGAAGGAATTGGACTCTTAAGAAGGCTAGAAGTAGGATTTTTTAATCTCTGAAGGATCAACAATCTGAATATTGGAAGACTTTAAATAAGGAGTCGGATATTTTTGAATTCTAGGTGTTAAACCGTATACCTTTCAATTCCACAACCCTGTTCATATTTGAAATTACAAAGTTACGATAAAACCATGATCAGCTGACAGGTTCTAAGGCCTAATAGATCCAGTTATAAAGAATGTATTATAATGAATTTTATACGTTAATTAATTTAGAATATATGAAGCGTTATCCTTTGAGCAATTTTCACAATAAAAATTGTACATGTGCTTCATTTCATGAAAGCAGTTAATCTTTCTAGATAGGCAATGGTACTTGTAAATTATTAAATGCAATCAAGTTTCATATGTAATTAACTGAAGTGTTAACATCTTGAAATATAATTATAAAATCTGAAAATATCAGTTTACAGTTTTCTATTGTATTTGAACTCTTCAAATCATAAATGGAACATCATGTTCGGTTTAACGTCCGTTTTACATGATAGCATGTGTTAGATGACTTTAAGAAATTAACTTACAAACAAACCTATCTCTGGCCAGGTTGTTATTTATCCCTCTTTTTCTCATGTCCATTTTTATCACTTATTCTCATGTTTTTATTGACCTTTCCCTGTGAAATATAGTTATGGAATTAATAATCAAACGTAAAAAAAAAAAAGAAAAAAAAAGGAGAACCGAAAATTGTTTATATGTTCGACATTTCATCTTTATTGTTCAGACTTTCTCAAAATGATTGATTTGAAGAAAAAACGAAGTTTAAATTTGAAATACATGGTGCATCTATGACGTGGAAAGAATGTTTTTATTTTATTTATTCATTTTTTTTTTCCAAACCCGATTTTAAAATTCAAAATATGTGGTGCATTTATGAAGTGGAATGAATTTAAAAAAGAAAAAAATTTTTTTTTTTTTTTAATATTGATGTTATGTGCAAAGTTTTGTCAGGAATGTGGTGTAAAACTAGCTAGCCTGGATCTAAATCTAAATTTAGTTGGTTTAATATTATTTTACTGATAAGTTGTAGAAGCCATTTCATTGTTTGTGTCACAGTATGAGTGCTGATTCAAGAAGTCTTCAGCAAAATTTATTTAAAATGAATTTAACGAGTCTAGCTTAGAAAAACAAGAGACATAAAAACATAACAATTCCCTAAATGCACTATTCTTTCATATATTACAACATGATCACTCCTTTAACTTTAAACAATCTAAACTTGGTTACAATAAAGACGAAACGTTGATGAACATATAAAAAAAATGTTTTTCATTTTTCATATATATTGATTGCAAGTATCAACCAGCTTTTATTTCTTTTTATATTGATATTTATGATAGCAGATAAAAGTCATAAATACCATATTTAAAACGAGATAAGATTTATTTACCATTTAAAATAAATGGTAAATAAATCTTATCTCGTTTTAAATATGGTATTTATGACTTTATCTGCTATCATAGATATTAATCAATCACTATCATTGTTTTCAAATATAAAATTCATGTTGCTTTCACCATCACTTGTACCTTGTAATATCAAAGTATAATAATAATATACTAGGGTAGAATATTTGAACGATAGAAATATCTTTACCCCTAGTTGGCATGGTTGCTGGAAGTGTGTGTACTTGTATTTAAAACAGCATTCACCCGGAGTGAGTTGAGCCAGCTCAATCCATCCTTGCCACTGCGTCCCTTATGAAGGCTGACCAACCCTGATGATTTGAAGTCAACGATTGGGTGATCTCTAGTCACTCGCTGTTCCAACAGCGAACTCTGTAGATTTTGGGGCCCAGGTTGGGTTCCAGGTCAGCTTTAACAGTTATCAGCCAGGTTTTTCGTTGTCCATCACATCACTTTTTCCAGCCCTGTAGGAAAGCTGGGGCTATTGCTCTGTATATTAATTCCCTTGGTTGACGGCGAAGCACATGACCCAGCCAGTGTAGACATCTTGTGAGGATGACTTGTCGGAGAGTTAATTTTGCAGCAGAAACATGCTGTGTTGTTTGAGAGGAAGTGTGATTGGCCAGAACTCTCTGGGAGGATCGGGTGCACCAGCACTTGGTAGATCCTTACTTTAGTACTGCGCCTTATCTCAGATTTTGACCAGAGCTGGGAATCGAGTCGTCAGAAGGCAATAATGTGCAAGGTCAATTCGCGCTTTGATATCAGCTCAACCTTGACTCGTGACTGATGATGGCGCCAAGATATTCAAAACTCTCAACCTCTTCAAGAACGATGGGCGAAGCCGGCAGCGAATAATTTTGTCTTCGAGGCATTTATTTTCATCCCAATTTGCAATGCAACATGCTGAAGCTCATTACCAACAGACTGGACATCAGCGAATGTTTCATTGAGTTGCGTGATATCATCTGCGTAATCTAAGTCCTTGACAGCAAAGTTGTGTCCAACAGTGATACTAGAAAACTCTTTTAAGACGTATGAAGTGACCCAATCAGTGGCGTAATTAAAAAGTGTTGGTGAAAGAACACATCCTTGCCAAATGCCAGACTGTATTTGAAGGGTTCTAAAACCTCACCGTACATGCGTATGCGAGATCGTGTTGAGTCGTATGCTTTAAGAAGACTGAGGAGTTAAGGCGGACTACCATCTGTTTGCATAACCTTCCAGATGGTGCCGCGGTCGACAGTCGAATGCAGCAGTGAAATCAATGAAACAGATGACTGTCTTTGACTGAAAGCACCAACGATATTCGTTTTAGAGTGAAGATTTCGTCCACGACCTGGACAAAAAGCACATTGGTTTGGCCTCGTTCTGGAGTTGCGTTCCTATTGGAATCGTCTCAGAAGAATCAAAGTGAATATTTTAGCAGACATGCGCACAACCAAAAAAATAATAATTTAACATGTTTGGAAAAAAAATTGATTATACTAAAAAAAAAAATTTTTTAAATAAAAGAAAATACTGATTCATGTAATTTCTCATTTAACCTTCATAAATTGCTCAAAAGTTGACAACAGATCAACCGTTCTTTGATCAGTTATCCCACGGCCACATCATACAGAAACTGTTATTGCATATAACTTTATTTATATATGAATTTCTTTCTTTGTGTGAAGAACAGTTTTATTTTTGATGGGTGGGTATTACTTCTTACCTATTCTTTGTATCTTATTAAAATCAAATATATAATTTGAACAAGAAAATGTTTTTGAAATTGAACACGGTTTTAAATTGTTACGCTGATGCATACAATTTTATCCTCCGCAGAGTCAAAATAAGACTGCGCAGAAGATAAAGATAAAACCTAATGATTGCTGCATTGAAAAAAGGGCCCTTCAACATAGACGACATGTCTTCCCTTCAAACATGCTTCATCAGAAACTTGGGATTGGTTGATTTGGGCGACTTCCATATGAATGGCTTCTTTCAAACTGTCGAAGAGATCATGTCATTGAGATAAAAATGAGCTTCATCATTTATTAACAAATGAGGTTATTATTTGTCTCAAAAATGGCTTCCATCTGATCTGCAAAGTCATCATGACTGCATAGTCATCATGACTCATCTGTTGTCCAATGACCAATTTGTAGAGGTCAAGATGCAGGTCTTCATGCAAAATAAACTGTACCGAACAAATATCAATGCCAAACCAGCAGCCGCATCCCTCTGAGCAAAGCGATTTGGAATGCGCAGCAAAGCTTATCTAACGTGTTTCAGCATTTTCTGAGGTATGTATTGTTTGTGAGGCCCCTACTCATCTGATGTTCATTATTGAACCCTCTGTATAAATTTCACAAAACCAAAGTAAGATTGTCTTACGAGTGACTGCTTTGAGACACTCGGTATTCTAAATAAAACTGTCATAGGCAAACATTCAGTGCCCTATTGTTCAGTGTCATAGCTTCAACTGAATATGAAAAAGACATTGAGGGCTAAATGATATTAGTCAGACATCATATATCCTGCCCTCTGGGGCTCAGTAATAGCCATTTAAAAAAAAACAAACAAAAAAAAAACTTTTCTCTCTTGCTCTCTGTATATGTGTGTATGTATCATTATTCGCTATATATATACTTATAAAACTGTATGTATGTATATATATATATATATATATATATATATATATATATGTTAGCCTGATTATTTCAATTGCCATAAGTATATTTTTGTAATACTCTCTCTCTCTCTCGATATTTTGCATGTTTTCATTCAGGCAAATGTTATTAAATAACATGGAGTGTTTTTGTTAGATGAGTCTTTTTTTTTTTTATATTTCTTCAATTTTTCGAATAGTCCATCTAGTATTTCTGTCAAATTGGTCTATATAATTTTTGTGGATTTCTTGCTCCATTTTTTTTTTTCTCAAGTACTTTCGATTTGATTCATCAAATAATCAAGCGGGGTTAGTTTTGGTGTTTACAACTGTCTTTACTGTTGAGTTTTTTAATGGCTAGTAATTTAGGATTTTAAAATGAGCGTCTGTGGTGATGATGTTGCATGTGGACGTGATTATGTGCAAAATTGACTGTTTTATGGCTAAGAATTTGTTCATGTTAATTATTAGGCTCGATATTTAAAAAATTGTGATTCCCCTACTATATATATATATATATATATATATATATATATATGTATATATATTAGACGTTCAGAACAACATCGGTATAACTAAATATTAAGCTTTTATTTTTTATTAATAATCAAGCACTCATCTGACGTTCTCTATATCTAATCTTATAAAGTTATATATATACATACACACACCTACAAATATCTACAATCTCACAGAATATATAATAGGCATATACAGATCAAATTCTCTTGAATATTTCCTCAGATAGACCCCAAAAATGTTCTTTTAAATTCGTCCAGCTTATTCTTCAAATTGCTTCCACTAGTTTTATTTTAATTTTATCAGTTAATTTGTTCTAAGATTGTATTATTCTATTATAAAAAATGTAATTGTTTGGGAGATTTAGTTTTTGAGATTAGCCTTACGAGTGCAAGAAGAAATATAAAAAAAACGAAAGAAAACTGTGCTCCATATTTAAAAATCCCATTATTATGAAGTCCTCTATGGACTTCCCCCTCATTCTTATTTATAATTTAACATATAAAGTAATCTTGTCTGATTTTTCAAAATCAGACCCAAATAACATTTAAGCTGACAAATTAAACGTTGCTTCCGACTAGCCAATTTCATTTGTTATTGTTGTACTATGTTATTGACAATATAATAACCTACTTACCTACAATTTCTTTAATAAAAAATAAGTTTTCTGACTATAATTCCGTATTTAGGTACAATTTTTTTTTTTTTAAATGACTTAGTCCAGCTCAGACGTCTGCTAGTGTGAAACATTTTAAAATAATCACTTAAAAATAAAAATCAGCAAGAGGGACAAATTATTCTAAAGTCAAGAATATAATAGTTATCTACCTTTCCAATGTGTGAAAACAAATAAAAATGAGGTCTTTTAATGTTTTTATCAGTTTCGTCACTTTTTTTTATGCATTCTAATTTTAATAATTACAATCCTCATATCCACCTACTGCAGGTAAATTAAAATATATTTGGCATGCATCGAATGTTTCTATTGCTTTAGATTAAAAAGTGAGGCTTGTCAGAAAAGAAAAATAAGAAATAGTCGTTAACAAATAAATTGAACATTTATTAAAGATAATTATAAAAAATATGAGCATTATATTAGTAATGCAGACAGGACATGAAAGGCATGTTAAAGATGACATGATGAAAATACATGAAAGTGTAAGCAATAAAAAAAACAGATTCTAAACGAATTAATACATCTGCCCCATTACAATATCACTTACATCTACACTGTCATGATTTGCCATTACGAGAATTTACAAAGTTCGTTTGTGTTTTGAACACATGCTAAAGATCAGTGTGTCTGACAGAAGGCCCATCTAGTTTCAAGGTCATGCCAATAAGAGGGTTAGTCTTGATTCTGAATTTACAATCAGTTGAGGGGCATGAAAGTCCCAAATCACATGATTGTAGCCTCTCCAGCATCAAGCCAATTATCTCCAAGGGAGATAACTCAGACCTAACTGAGCACATCATGCTAAATGTACACCAGTAATCACTGCATCACTACCACTTTTTTTCTTTATTCGAATATTTATATCATTTTACGCTAAAATATGAATAAGCTTATGCTTTCTATTAGGTGCTTTCTCATTTTCAACTATTCTTTTTTTTTTTTGTAATATATATGCTACCCTTATGTGCGAATACATCATGAGCAAGACTAATATTTTCGATGATCAAAAGTTTTAAAGAAGAAATTTGTAAAGTGAAATCTAAAGAGTTAAACAAAACGTTTTTTCTTTTAAATCTACTCTATAAAATTAAGTCTGTCAGATTTTCAAACTCAAACCCAAATAGCATTTAAGCTGATGAATCAAACTTTGCTTTTAATAGCCAATTTTTATTTGTTATTGTTGTACCGTGTTATTGGCAATATAATAACGTACTTGGCTACACTTTCTTAAAAAAAATTGTTCCATTTCGTTTTCAATAGATTTCACTTCATGAATTTATTTAAAACTTTTAAACATAAAAATATTACTGTTTTTGCTTCAGAGACAAGCTCACATGGATCTTGCACATTGTTTTTTTTTTTTAAATTTTGTCACATATTTAATAAGAAAAACGTACAGTAGAATAATATGCTACTTTAACAAAAATATGAAGCAATTTCGAGTTACTTCCTTTGAATCTGATGTTTAAAATTACTTCCCTTTCACTGGTGACATTAACTCAGCTGTGCTTGTTTTTTGCCTTTTTATGTAGCATTCATAATATATATATAGTCTCGGAAGTTTCTCAACCATTAAAACTATATTAAAAAAAAACCCCAAAAACCTGAAGTCCCAAGTTGTTCAGTGGAAAATCACTCATGTAAGTCAATTTAGTTTTTACAGTTATTATATTAGTTTGCTTCTAACATTATTTAAGGGATCATCAGTTGTTTACCATGAAAAACTGCACAGTGGGCTGGGAGCGGCTTTTTTCGGACATTTTTAATTATTTCAATATAGATTGGTGCTCTGGCTGAATTTTTGGATTTGTGTGCTGATTATTGTTAGTAGAAAATAATGAAAACCAAAAAAGTAAAAAAAAATCTATTTTGGGGCCCTGGGGGCCTAAAACAAGGAATTTCAGAATTTAGGCCCGAATGTTGAAAAACAGTTTGTTAACATAAAACTAGCCTACAAATGATGCTGTGATACTGATTCAGGGCTTGTTGGAAGCCTATGAGTGAAGGGAATATAATATAAAATAAAAAAATCTAGAATTCCAATTTTGGGGCATTTTAGGCCTAAAAATCTTAATTTTCAAGTTTCGGCTCAAAAAACGAGAAAAACATAGTTTTTGGTTTATTTAGCCAAAAAATAACATTATAGTACTGGTTCAGGGCTCATTAGAAACACATTAGTGAAAAGAAAGAAGTGAGGTCCAAAAATAACCCATCAAATCTATTATTTTGGGCTTTTGGGGCCTAAATTACTTCTTGATTGAATATGGGCCTGGAAGCTATCTCAACATTTTTTCTCGGTCCCGTGCGATGTCATAGAAAATACTCTAACATAAAACTATACTATCAACATACTATCAAACAATGCATCATCATCAGTGAGTGGTCCAGAAACTGGTTTGTTTATGTTGCAGTATCGAGTAGAATGACCATGCTCCTTGCAGTGCTTACAATATGAGCGAGTTTTTAGACGAATGTTGTTGATCTTCGGATCGGATCCGACCCACATTCTTCGAATCGTGTCTTCCAAATTGGCTTCCTGTGATGTTTTTCTTGCAAGGTTTAATCGAATGGAACGGAGGATTTTGTTATTCCCTTCCAAGCCAGATTCATCCAAGTTTTTCAACCCTCGACTATCATTCGATTCAATCAACTCCCAGGAGTGTCCGAGAAGTTTATGCAGCGATGGAGTGATGCTGACCCAAGTTCCAGGCTGTGAGTTCACACGAGGGAAGCTTTCGAGAATGAACACATACAGATCAGTGCATAGTTTCTTGTACTCGTGGACATTGATAGACTTGGATGAACAGAACAAGCGAAGAATAACTGACAGATGTTGACCAAATCGATGCATAATATTCTGATAATTGTCAGGAACTAAATTGATTACAACATCTCTATGTTGGTGAAGTAATCGCCGTGCAGTGTTGCCTGTAGTCGTCGTTCCTCCTTTCCCTGTTCCGTCTGGGATATCCCACTTCTCACCAACAATTACTTCGATGTGGGCTTGAATCTGTGCCTTAGCTTCCTTCAGGAAGAGATTATTGACGCTGGTTGGACTCTCTGACCAATCAAACACAGCAGCTTTCAGATGAACAGCTACTTTCATGAAGTGGTCGAAGCACCGGAGAAGAGCGTGAAGGACCTGCACTGATTTCGTTTCGTTGGTTGGGACAGGTTTTGATGTCAATCCGGCTCTTTCTTCGTAATCGTTACGAGATTTGTAGACGGACCCATCTTCTTGGACCAAATCCTCAAAAAGATTGTGCAGACTTTCAACATGGCGGGATATGTCGAATCCTTCTTTCACTCGACTTGGATCATGTGCAAGTTCTCGAGGAGTGTCACAAAGATCACAATATGCTCCCCCAAGCCCGAGGTAGAGATGAGCAGCCTTCATGTCCATCATCGTTGATGCATTGTTGACTTTCAACAACATTTCCGCTCCACCAACTTTGATGAGACATCCATTCGTTTTCAGCTCTGTCTGTTCATCGTTGAATATTGCAAGGGAAACGATGGATTCATGGGATTCTTTCCCCATCTCTAAAAGAAGAGGGCGATGAGTCAACGGATTGTTAGGGGTCTTCTGTTCCCACAGCACATCACCTTCATCGGTTTTCAATTTCAATGGGCAAAACATTGTCATCACCATGTTGTTAGTTTGAGCGTTGTTAACTTGCCTGTAAATCGCATGACTTCCGCTTGCGTCACATCCAAACTTAATGTCCAACACAGCTGATGATGGCAACCTGCTGGGATCTTCATCCTCAACGATTCTCTCTGTGGTCAGCACCATGGATTTTGTGAATGAATAATGAACACCAACTTTTGGGTATGTCAACTGCTGTGTTTCTGGCGTTATTTTTCTCTCTTTCGCAACAAGATTCGTCCACGGTGGAAGGATATCATGACCTTGATTTTTCAAGTTCTTCCGAAGGTGGTAATACTTTTCTCGACCAAGGTTACAATCTGACTTGATGGAAAGGGCAGCATCAACGGAGATCAGTTTGTCCTTCTTGGTCGAATCATTACCTTCCATCCATACTTCTTTGCCAAATTGTCTTGCATGTTTGTCACCACATCGCTGAAGAAGCAAAGAAAGTATACGGAGTGGTGTTTCATTATTCTCTGCAGAGAACTCTTGGACCATGTTCCACAGATCATCAGTACGTCGTAGCATCTGTTTTTCACCAAGCTGATCAATGGATTTTGTCTTTCGTTTCTTTGGTGGTTCAGTAGCAATGATGGTGTCCGACGGAGACAAATCTTCACTCCTCAGCACAATTTCATCATTGTCCTCTGGACGATCTGCGCTCCACTTCTTTTGACTCGATTTCTTGAGTTTGAAATACCTCTCACGCAACAGCCGAACATTTTCATGAAGAAGTTCATTATTAGGAACACCCAAGCGCGTGGACAACTCCTGGTACACATCTTCCCACACTGGATGTTTGAATGGGCTGGGCTTCTTGTCGTTGCAAATTTGAACGAAGGCGTTCCATGTCACTTCACTCATCATGTTTGTTTTGCTGTTTGATCTAAGGTGAGAAACAGATAATGCTGGCAATGACCAAAACTGAAACTAACAGAACCAAGGAAACGAAACTGGAACTGAAAGAACAAAAGAAACAAAAAAGAAACTGATGTGAAACAGTGTAGTAAATGGCATTTGGATATATATTTCTTCAAATATGGCCTAAAAGTACTCAAGGATTAAAAAAAAATACCTAAGGCAAGTTTTTTTGTTATCATGTTAGCTAAAACACTGATATCTTCTATTTTTTAGAAATGTATGGTGATCAAAATCTTGCTTTAGGTGTTTTTTGCAATTTGGACCAAGATTTCAAGTAAATGTCGGAAAATGTGGCAACATTTGGCAAAAAATAGGCCTTTTTCGGGAAAAGATTGTCAAAAAATGAGAATTTTAACCAGAAATATTAAATTGACGGCACTTTTTAGGCTGAAATACTTATTTTGGGCTAGTCCTAAGGCAAAAAGTGGGGATTTATACTATGAAGGTTCAATTAAACACACTCACAGAATGAAATCTTCAAAATCCCGATTTCTGTCCTTAATTTGGTTGTCTGCTGCGCGCGCAGTCCAAAAACCGAAAATGTCGGGTACGCAAAGTTGAATTATTTTTCCGCCGTTTTATCTTTTGATCTACTTTTTTTTTTGTTGAATCAGAAATTTAATCTACTTTCTAAAAACATTAATGTTAAGTAATTTAGAAGACTTTCTTTTTTGCCTGATGTCCACCCCCCAGCCCACTGTGAACTGTTTCGGGAATTTATATATATATATATATATATTTAAGCTTTTCTCTAATCATTTACTATTTATCGAAAGTTTTTTGACATTGAAAAAAACAATAAGGGAAAACTACAATGTATTTCTCATTCTGATTTAAAAAAAAAAAAAAAAAAAAAGTATAAACATTACTATGTTTTGAAATATTATATTTTTCCATACCCTGGCCAATCATGTATGCACCTAGGCAATGCCAAGTAAATACAGCTAGTCGATTTTTTTTTTTACCTTATTTCTTTAACTTAAATAGATTTCATTTGAATAGGTTTGTTAACAAAAGTTGTATACTTAAAACTGTTTTGGCAAATATTGTTCCATGTTATTAAAAAGAAATTATTTACAATCGATTTCATCTATTTTTATATCTAATCCTGATCAGTATATATATGTAATTTTACTCATGACTAATGAAAGAGGGAGGAGCTTTCACTCCCTAATTCAAATATACTCCTATTATACTCATGGACACCAGGAGAAAACATGAATAAAACAAATCTTTACAGATTCACTGGTGAAAAAGAAGTCTTGATTTGCTCTTTTTTGTTTTCTTTCTCGCCTTTCTTTTGTTGTCTTTGGTTGATGAGAGGAAAGAAAAAAGTAAAGGGAAAAGAAAAGAGAAAGAATGCTGTCTGTTCTGGTTTCAACCAACATTCGACTCTGTGAAAGGGAGAGAATTAGTGGCTCAATCAGTTAGAATGCTATACTTACAGGTAGTTGTTATGAGTTTTAACTTTACCTGGCATAAGTATATTTACTCAGATTTTGTCTTAAAATGAACTTAAACATTTCAAATTACAATATTACGCAAATTGTTTCATTTTACTTTTTTGTTCTTTAATCTACCTACTTTACGGAAATTAGGATGCTGGGTAGCTGTGATAGTAAAAGATAAAATAAAATATATTACTAAATAGCTATTCTTTACCTGATAAGATACGTCAGATTCAAATTATTCTGACTTAGCTTATCAGATGAAAAATAGTTATTCAGAAATATTTAATTTTAATTTTTTATTTCATCAAACAATACCTGGGTTATTATATATTGCACATATATGTAGAGCAGAAAACACAGTACTGGCAAAAAAGGTTTGAAAATTCCACAAAATAATATTATAGGGATCCACGGATAAATGTTGCAAGAGTTTCCATGGAACAAGCAAAAAAAGCTCACCCAAACAGAACAGTTCACCGAGCTGCGACTGGATGACTCGTTTCCGTGATGTCAAAGAGCTGGAAGGAATATAAATTAAGATGGATAACTAATATAATTAATCTCTATCCAAATAGTTATCCACGGACACGTGTTTCGCCGTTACTGTGGCTCATCAACGTGGCTGACTAATATATAGTTATGTGTTTGTATATGTTTATATAACTGTATGTACAGGATTCACTCGTAAAATAATTAAATTTTGGAACATAGCTTCTATGCGTTAGCAGCCGTAATGTGGGCTATATTTAGTTTTAATGTAGGTTTTATGCAAAGGAGGTGAAAGCCCTTTGTGAAAATTCAGATACCTCCGATTTTTGTGAAATTTTAACAATAGGTATTATACATCAATTAATAAATATTCCCCAAATTTCAGTTTCTTTGATGTATTTGAAAGGGTTTAAAGTGAACAACCTCCCATTTGAAAATTCAAATATATGATCTATATTTAATTTCATCCGTAGTTATTAAACACCAATTAAGCAAGATTCTCTGAATTTCAATTTCTTATGACTCCTTAAGCTTAAGTTTTAGACATTTTCTAGAATCAAAATACTGTAATGGATTTTGATTAAAATTGGAATGAGGATTCAAGGCATAAGGTTTAGTATTATATCTTGATTTTAATCTTCGTAAAGGGACATCAGATTGGTGCAAAATTGTTCTGTTCGAGAAATTAATTTTACCGTCTTGGGACAGGTATTCGTATGTCCCTAACAATAACTATATGTGGAAAAGAAGTTAATGAGTCAAAACAAAAGTGGACCCATGTCTGCCAGATAATTACTTTCCAAGTAAAACTAGTATTTATCTGAAAGATACAAGTGAGAAAACGTGTTATAAAATGTTATTGAACTATTTTTATTATGCAAATAATCCTTTCATTAAAAGCAATTAAAATTATTTTTAATTTTTGATGAAAATTCAATTTTCATAAATTTATCTATATTTTTCTTTTGTATTCAGGTAGAGCAACGTCGCAACATTGCTCGGCCGCTGTGATCCAGGTCTGTCACCATGGACGACACAGTGAGTCGCAGCTCTGTGGAATCGTCATCTACTGGAGAGGACTTTGTCATGGTCAATGGGGATCCCAAACTGAAGATCACTGGCGACATTAATGACATCAATGAAGAGATCACAGACGACAGTTCAATAGATTTCAAAATGGCTTCCACACCTGTCTCACCCGACATGTCAGATAGCTGTACCTCCAATCAACCAGACCATGTGATCCCATCCAGTCAGTCTGTCGATGTTCTCAATACCCATAAAGTGAGCAATATGAACAGCAGCATGGATGATTCCAAATCAGGAATACCAGGTGAGCATCGAATTAATATCACTTTGAATATTTATTCTTTCTTATTTTATTTATCTTTTCTTTTTCTTTCCACACTTTTATCAAATTGATATTTTCTAAGTTTTTGCAGCAAAAAAAAAAAAAAAAAAGAAAAAAGAAAAAAAAAAGGTAACAATTAATTTTTGATCCTTAGAGGTCCCTAAATGCTGGAAGATTTTCTACTCTAATAGTTTCTTTCCTTGCACCACTTGCCTTTGGAATTCCCTCCCTGCTCCTTGTTTTCCTGACTGTATCAACATGCAGAAATTTAAATGTAATATGAACTATCTATATTAAGCCCAACTTCCCACCTAGGTTGTTACCCCTATAAATCTGGCCCCATCACAGCAGTCCTTTACGCTTGAGTGGCAATATGCCTTGTTTGGGGCAACAACAAAGAAAATTCAACTAGTTGTAATACCCATCCTAGGATAAGTTCATAATAATGACACACTTGTAACTATAAAAGCTAGCAAAAAATATCTATTTACTATTATAAAGTTATGGTCTTTTTGGAGGTTGTTTGTTCATACACAAATAGGAACATATGATTAGTTGACAAAAAAGGATTAGGCAGACTACACATTACGAAGGCAGTAGTTTTTATGTCAATACCGAAGTTTGAATCTTATGCAAGTCTAAAGGATTTTTTTTACCTGGTTATGTGTTTTATAAGTTTAGTTTATTATACTAAACTTATAAAACACATAACATAAAAAACATTAAATAGGTTTTTTTTTTTTAACTAAAGGACCGTTTTCTCTTTTCTTTTTTTATAATTAGCAAAAAAGACATAAATGGTAGTCCGCATTAGTTCAAAGCAAATTATCTTTGCCTAAAAATATAATTTCTAATGTTTTTTCGCCATAAAAACGCTACATAAATGCATTTATCGTAGTTACTTACTCTTTCATGCACATACTAAGTCACATATTTTTTTCCACAAAATTTCACAAATAAAATTATAAATTACTTTTAAAAAGTTAATTTAAAGAGTTACATTTGAATGTAAATTGTCACAGATGATAACTTGTCTACATATTTTATTATAAAGATTCATTTTCTTGCTTTCTTTACAACAATTATCAGTTTAAATGATTCTATTTCTTGCTTTCAATCTAGTCATTTGATTGAGTTTTCCTTTTCTTTATCTTTATAATTTTCCAACCATTATCTTTGAAAGGCAATCCAATTTCTACAGTATAGCTTAGCGTTTTGAACTTCAGACCATTAAATTAATATATCAAATTTGGCAGACCACTATTATGAATTTAAAAAAGTAAAAAAAATAATAATGGTAAATACAATAATAATTGGAGAACTTATTTTATTAATATGAAATGCACCCATTAAAGTTGTAGTTTAATTATTTAAATAAAATAAATTGAAAAGTGTTACATATTTTTAATGTAATATTTGTTCCTGTTTGTTTGAAAACAGTTTATAGATTTTGGGCTCCAATGACGTCACTGCAAGATGGAGAGCTGTAAGGTCTTAAACATGTATACCAGCCATAATAAGCTTTATTACTCAGAATTTTTTTATCTGAAGCGTTATAAAATTTAAAATAATGTCCCTATTTTTCAGCAAACTATCAAAATATTTTGCACGAACCACTTGTGGTCTCTGGACCACTGGTTGGCAACCACTGGTATAGATCGTGCAAGAGTAGCATTTAATGAACTTTGCAGAGTTATGACAGATAATGTACATGTGCACAAGTGGTAGCTCATTTTTTCTTGCTTAATGACTAAATAGATATGACATAAATAATAAAAATATATTTAAAAACAGCAGTTGCATGCTGGTCCTTTTCCCTTTTTTTAGATCTGTTTTTTATTGTGAAGTTTAATTACGTAGAGTTTCTTTTAGTCATTATATTAATTTAATAAAATTGTCTGCAAATTTTATTAATTTTCTTCTAGCTTTTTTGACAATTATTAGTTTGAATGATTCTATTTGCTTTCAATCTATTCATTTGATTGAGTTTTCCCTTTCTTTTCTAACCAAAAAAAACCAATTCAATTGATTCGGTTGTTTATAGCATATCATCTGTACTGAGTACCATATAAATCACGCAACAGCAAGATTAATGAAATTTGCAGAGTTATTGCAGATAATGCACATGTGCACAAGGGAGTAAATCATTAGAATGTGCAGATGTGAAACTGGAAGTTGCCAGCCGAATATAGGTCACAAAGATGACCAGTGATGAACTTCATCTTTCATGAATGTAAATCCATTGCTCAGCGACTGAAGTCAAGGAGAAGCTTCCTCAGCCATGTCCAACCCCTAACAATATCTCAGAAAGAGACCAGAGGGCTAAAGAATGACCTCCTCCTCTACTGATATGAGAATCTCCCCTTCTGAAGCTCTCCCTTCTAGTCACAGAAACACTATGGGTCCAGTGGAGGATGTTTAACTGCCTGAAAACAGGAATGTGATGATCAAAAGCTGCTATGGCTAGATGTAGCTACAAAACTGATCCAACCATCTGTGAATGTAGAGCGGGGGGGGGGGGGGGGGGCAGCACTGCCTTGTTTGTCCTCTACTACCCAACCAGTGCAGCTTGAAAGATCTTGCAGAGTTCGCTGATAATGCAAAGGACTGTGTATAGAAGTGGGAAACTCATATAACCACATTCTTCAAAATCATGCAAAGAAGAATTAAAATGTTGTGTATTTTGTACATACGAGACAAGCATATGTTACTCAAGTATGGCATAAAAGAAACAAAATATCTTGAAGTTTGCTGGTTTTGACTATTGAGATATATGCTAAAAGGAGAATGGAATTTGAAAGGAAAAATGTACCAAAAGAACACCATTACGAAGGAGATGATGTAGATTATGGTCTTTTGGGTAGCAATAAATTTCCCGAAAATTGTCGGCACACTGCCATTGAGAAGTTTCATTAGCAATATCTCTACTATATAGATCAGAAAATACAGCACTGACAAAGTGTTTGTCAATGCCACAAGACTACATGACAGAAGATCCATTGATAAATGTTGCAACAATTCTAGGAATTGTTACGATGAGGATTGATAATTTGTATTTGGATTATTCAGATTACTGTTCTCATCTTGGATGCTATTCTTAAAACATTTCAGACGATGTAACCTCTGACCTTCTTCAGATACATCTTGTTGAACTCGGGGTAATCTGTATGAAATTTCAAACTAAACCCGTTATGTAATCCAAGTGGTAGTCTTAAGATTCAATCCTCAGTACATTCCTGAGTTCGACAAGATGCACCTGAAGGTCGGAGATTATATCGGCTGAAACATGAGAATAACATCCAAGATGAGAGCAGTAGTCCGAATAATCCAAATTTATGAGTTGCCAACTCTATGGAATAGACTCGCACAAAACAAATAAGTCCATTGAACTAGTGCAGATTCTAAAGGATGCTGTAAGTAAAAAGAACGGCACACCGATGAAAGAGGAATGAAACAGAATTGAGATTTACATATTTTTCTTTTATGTTGTAAAAGTGTGTAACATTTTCTTATAATGTTCATTGAACATGTGTGGATGTACATCCAGTTATGTCGTTTTTTGCATGCTGAAGTAGTTATTTTGGTATGTCGTTTAAAAAACTCGCTGTTTTCGTTAGCATTCTGTTTTGTTGACTCTCTGGTGTCGGCTAGAAAACTTCTTTTAGAAAGCAACCTGTTTCTTTTTATCTAATTCTAGAGGCTCCTAGACTTGTTTCGATTAATCACATGGAAAGTGTTCTGATTGGTTAATCAACATTACATTACTTTTTAGTTGTGAATTGATCATGTGAGCCGGTTTTGCAGATGTAGTTGTAGGCAATGGTTGTAAGTATCTCCCATTTCCACTTTCCTGTGGGTGTTTGTTTTAGAAAGGGAAAAGAAGGAAAGAGTGAAGCTAAATGAATAGACGGAAATGCAATGGCTTAACATGCCAATGATATATTTTACTTTTACTCGTCTTGCTGAGCAATACGACAAGGCAGACCAGCTTGTCTCCATGATCGCAAAGATCATTGTTGGAGGAAAAGGTCTCCTTATACATTATCTAATGCTGAAGCTATAATTTGAATATAAGTATTTAAAAAAATATATAATATTGAATGAAATGCTATTCGTATGTTTATGACAGTATTTGTAATTATTTAATTGGATATGTTTTCTAAAATATATAATGTGAAACCTTGGGTTTGCTTTCGTCAGCCTCGTAACTCTCGCTTCCCTCATGTTCTGTCATTTAGTCATCCCGTTCAATGAGCGACGTTTCTGACAAAGGGGAAAAATTTTGTCCGTTTTCTGGTTTGGCTGTTTTGAGTGGGTGATATGTAGAGATCTTCACTCCTCTCATAGTATTCATCCTCATTCAACGGTCAATCTATCCAACTCATTAATCCTTATCCTCGAGTGCCCTTTAGCCTTGATAAGTGGTAACTCATTAGTAAGTAGCAGTCAAGTAGTAACATTTGACTTATATAAGTATATGCGTGTAAAGTAAAACTATATTCTTTTGAATTGTAAGTCTCTAAAAGATGCTTTCAAGAATTTTTGAGATAATGACAAGCGAAAATATTGATTCCTTTTTCTATTTTCCCCAGAGTTTTCTTTGGAAAGACCATATTGTTTGTCATCAACTAATCCATTTAAAGCCTGTTGTGTGAAAAATGAATGAAAGTAAATGTTGAAACCTCTCCGGGATCCTAGACAAAACAGGCATAACCAATATTGGTTCCAAATTTATTGGTTGGTTGGTTAAGTGCCAAACTTGTTGCAGGCACCGTTGTTCAGAGTTAAAAAAAAAAATTCTAAAAGGTTTTCTGGCTATTCATGGTTCTTCTTTCCAAATTACTTCTTCCTTGCTCCTTTTGACAAAGTTTAGTATCAGTTCTAATGCCACACTTCATCTGTTCTGTCCTCAGTCAGTGAAGGAGAAATCCTTTTAGACTGAAGCAAATTTTATTTTTGTTCCAATCTAGAGTTCACCTTTTTTGGAGAGTTGGATTTCTCCATCCTTGTGTCTAACTCTGTCCTCGTGGGGAGGCAAGTAAATAAGGACTTACAGTGGTTAGCAGTTTTTGTTTGGAGTTTTCCTTCTCATAGACTAGTTGGTTTACCAAGGATTGAAAGTCTAGTCTACCCTACTATTTTACCCATAAGAGTAGGAGAGATTGATTCATAGGATATTAATTAAAATTATGCTGTAGCTTTGACAGAACTTAAACACGACATAAGCCCACAGTCTGCATTGATAACCACTGCACTACCATACATTCCAATTTCTATGTTTGTACATTCATTATTACCTTCCACACCCACTTTTAAAAATGAGAGCGTCCAATCGCAAAAGATGAAATGCAATAAAAAAAGAAGTAATTCCTGATAAACTGTTGTCGCCGATTGTCAAAAATTTACATTTTACCTATTTTAAAATAAATTGTTCCCAAATCGAATATGATGTCATTAATAGAATTTAGTCTTTGTTTTCATTTCTTATTCTAATACTGACATTGGCTATTTATTATGGTGTCTCTTAAACACTGCATAGTCTTTTATTTTTTATGCAATATTTTTAAGTAAGATACTGTGTTTTTAAATATTGTTCACAATGTGTATATTTTTTCTCTTTTTATCAGATATATTTATCATGATATATATACAGGTTTAACAAGGCTAATTTATGCTCTTTTTATATCTTTTTTTTTGGCTGTTGCTTGAATGTATGATCCATATCACAGATTTTACCATCAAAATTGAAAGAGAACTGTTGCTCAAAAACATGCGTTATTTCTTCCATTTTGAAAACTGTACCTTCTGCATTCAAAGCTGTTGTTTAATTAGTGTTTGTACTTTTGCTCATCCCAATTTCTTGTTTCTGTTGACATAATCTCAATCCTTGGTTGCAGTCATCAGTCTTATTTATAATACCAATCCAATAATATTTTCATTTTTTTCGAGGACATAATCGAAAAGGTCATTTCTCCATGATTTCATATACTAATTATATTAATGGAAATGAATTATTTAGGATTGATTGAAATGCATTTTTGTTAGATTTTGTCGTTCTAACATTATCTACAAAGTTTCTGTATTATTTATTCATCATCATATTCGATTTAACGTCTCTTTTTACATACTGGCATGTGTTGGACGGCTTTTAGAAATTCACTTCCAAACTGACCAGGTCTTTATTTATCCTTCTTTCTTTCAAATTCATCCTTATCATTTCCATCCCAATTTTTTCCTTGGCCTTCCCCTACCAACTATCCCCGCTACCTCAACTGTTTTACATCTATTAATCCATTCTTTCAATGTGACCAAACAAAGTCTCCTGTTCTGCACACATTTTCCTATACTGTCCAGATTTAACTGTTCTCTGAGGTAACCAAATATACACCTGTCTTTATGACTCACATTACACCTCTATCGTATCATTCTCATATCATATGTAGAACAATGTTGCCCCACTCGATGACCATCAACGTTGTGTGTCGGTGGCCTTCTTCTTGTCTTCATCGTCTAGCCACTGACGAATCATCGAGGGCACAGCACTGGTCCACAAGTTAAATAAAAGAAACACAACTCTCGATAAAGAACACAAACACATATACGTTGTGTATAATTGAGTTGGAACTATGAGTGTGTGTGACACTGTCGCGGACTGTCGAGACCCCCATTGTCGTTGCTCAAGTCGTCAGCTCATCTCATCGTTTTCCAGTTCGATCCGCTCTCTGCGGAGGTTCGATCCATCTCTGCGGAGGTTCGATCCCTAACTTCTCGGCTTCTTTCCGAAACCCAAACTCGTTAACTTTTTGCCATAAACCTTACTGTCGTCAAACTAACTTACCTTACTGTCGTCAAACTGTCGTAAAACGTTGTCACTCCTAAATGTCGTGTCCGGTATCTTTTCTGAGTCACCCGTCCTGAACAATGGAAACTGACCACTCCCGCGTTTTCTTTTGTCTCTGTCGATGAGTCACTTCCTATCCTCGCGGCCTTCATTGTATCACACATATATCTCTCCATGTAGCACATCTTCTCAACCCATACTGGTTAGGTTTCACTTCGACTTCCATACATCATCACACTGCGCACACATGATTGATAGACTCTTCCCTCAAATCCCAATTCTATATTGTTTTCTATATTTGGAGGATATTTTAAAATAGTCTTAGACTGAATAATTAAAGATATTCAAAATATTAGATGTAAAACCATTATACAAAGATATATTTTGTATAAATGAGAATGTGAGTATATATTGTGCTTGGATGATTAGACATTTTAGATCTTGTATATTGCATTCCATCCTGGGTGCACTAGACATGCGAATTGGAATATAGTATACTTACAAAGTGTACCAAGAAGAATGACTCAACTAATAAAAGGAATCATCCTCATCATCATTATTAAGGTTTTTGATCACTCCTGAAGGAGGAACCCCACCCTGGTTACCTTCCACCTTGTTTTGTCCCTAGCTCACCGTAGCCATGTAGGATCCAGTTGGCTGCCAAGGTCGTCTCTCCAACGTGTTTTTGACCTTCCTCTTGGTCTTTTCCATTGCGTCCGGGTTCATTCTGCCGCTCTAAGTATCAACTTGTTGTCTGTATATCCTGAGAGGTGATCTGCCCATCTATGTTTAGCTGTTCGTATGGTGGTGATGTCGTTTACGCCACTTTGCTGTCTGATCCAAGTGTTTCTTTTTCTGTCTCATAGACTGATAAAATAAAAGATCTCAATTATAAAAATAGCTTAGAATAATAGTGTAATACCTGTAGCAGAGAAAAGACTGAGGTGGATTTAATTGACACCTTTAAAATGAGATTTCTAAATATCGAACACAGCTTTTTAATATCTCCATTTACACTTGAAATCTATTGGCAAGAAAGATTTACAAAACGAAATCTAATAGAGTAATATATTTTTTAAAGGAATAAACTTACAAGAGGATAAAATAGTTGAGAAATTTTGATCAGTGTGTATATATATATATATATATATATATATATAAGAGAGAGAATGATGTTGTAGTTTGGTTGAAGCATTGTATATATGTAAGAAGTTGTTTAAATGACATTTATTCTGTTTACTTTGTCTCATATCCAACAGTGTTTTCTATCAAACTGCATTGTCATAGCCTTCAAACACAACTTCTTATATATATATATATGTATATATAGATTTCTTCTTTGCGTGTCTTTTAAGTATGTTGTCCTACAACAGTTTCCCACTTTTTTACACAGTCCTTTGCATTATTGTTGTACTCTGCAAGATCTTTCAAACTGCACTGGTTGGGTAGTGTTGCATCTTATGGCGCTTCTCTCCACATTTACAGATGGTTGGGTTAGTTTTGTAGCACTACTGATAGTAACTTTTGATTGCCCCATTCCCGTTCTCAGGCGGTTGAGTGTTTTCCATTCGAGCTAGGGTGCCTCTGAATTGGGAGGGAGGGCCTCAGAAGGGGGGGGGGTCCCATGTCAGTAGGAGGAGAGGACACATTCTTTAGCCGTCTTGCCAACAGCTGTAGTCTGGTCTCTTCCTGAGATGTTGTTAGGGATTCCACATTGCTGGGGGAAGCTTCTTGACTTCAGTCGTTGGACTGTTGGTTCAAGTCAATCAAAGAGATGGCGTTCATCACTGATAGCCTTTATATATATGAGAGAGAGAGAGAGAGATCAAAGTTTGTATTAAGCTATTTTTTAAAGTTAACCTGTTAATTAATATTACTTTAAGGTACTTACCAAAATAAAATATGGATTAACTGCTTAAAATTAGAAGCCCCCCCTCCAATCGAGTTAATCACATGGTCTGAAGAACACTACATCATCTGCTGTTGACCACATGTCTGTAAACTTTGATCTACATGAACTCTATCAGAGATATTGAGCACTCTCTCCTTTGAATATATCAATTGATATATCTTTTTCCATTAAAGTGTTAAAATGGAATTATTGACTAAGAGGCATGAATAAATTGATATGATTTAAATGCTATGATTTTTTTTTAAAAAACGTACATAATTTTATTTCGAGCTTCAATTTATCACCTTTGCTCATTAAAATAATGTACTTTTTTTTTTTTTTTTTTTTTTTTTAACTAAAGTCACCACTTATCAAGGCCCGGGAGCCACTCAAAGATAAGGGTTAAAGATATTGTCAGTTTGATGATGATCGCCTCCACAAGAGGACCGGAAACAAAGGGTGGGATGGGCAGAAGATTACTTAAAGTGTAGAGGAATTGATAATCCAAAGGAACAGCTCAACAAGTGTTTGTTCACATTTTACTTGAAGACGACCATGCTGTAGATGGTTGGGAAGTAGGCTCATGGTATCTTGTTCCACAGGCGGAACATTCTAGGAAAGAAACTTTATTCATGGGAGTTTCTTTTGGTTCTTGGTAAGGAGATAGAGAGAGAAAGGAATGTTCTCCAATGTGGTTGAAGCCAGACGAGTTCTTGCCATGAATGTTTGAATGATCCAACCATTTTTCCAGCAACCATAGCAACAGATTTGATGTAAGTCTTCCATTTCAGGTCTGGAGTGAAAGTCAGTCCTAGAAACTTATCAAAGAAGGGGACTTCTTCAAGGCGAGAGCCATTCATATCGAGTGGAGAGAAAAGTATCCGAGCGTTGGTGATGAAAAGAGAGAAGCTTGGTTTTAGAGGCATTAAAAGTAACAAGCCACTTTTGCCCCATTGCACCACGTGCTCCAAGTCTCAGAATATGATTAAGATCCTTTATGAAGATCAGGAAGAGAATTGGGCCCAAAATGGATCCCTGAGGCACGTCGCCATTGATGCTGTGTGTTTCGGACTTTTGCCTGTCCACAATTACTTTTATAGTCCTATCGGAGAGCTTGTGATTCTTAAAGACAGGCTTAGATCTGATGACTTCAGAGGAAGATTAAATCTGGAGAGTATAGGGAGGTGTGTGCAGAACAATAGATTTAGATGGTATGACCATGTTGAATGAATGGATGAGAGTTCTTGGGTTAATAGAACAGTTTAGGTAGCAGGGATGGTGGTGCAAGGACAACATGGGAGAAAATGGGATAAATAAAAACTTGATTAAAGATGTTAGTTTGGAAGTCAATTTTTAAAAGCCATCCAACACATGCCAGCATTTAAAACAGAAGTTAAACCAAATTTGATGTTTTAAATAAATTATTCTCAAACAAAAATGATCCCATGGTCATCATTTGTATTGCAAATAAGAATGTTGTTTTTACTCAATTTTAATATTACTATTTTAAATTGGTATTTAAAAATAATTTTTATTTTTTACTTTCACACAATTTCTTATTTTAATTATTTTGAAATTATTTCATATCAGTAAAAACTATGGGTTTTATTATACAATATTTACTTGTGTTCATATGCGACTTAAAATCTGTATTCTCATATTGAATAAAAATGACAGATCGAACAATGTTACAACTCAATCATGTAAACTAACGTGTATTTAAAAAAAATCAAATCTCATAATCTAAGAAATAAAACAGAAAGGCTGACTTATATGATACTCCCACTATCCATCTAAATTTTCTTTTTTTTTTTTTTTTTTATTGAATACTGTTATGCACTAAATTTTCAGATTATATATAAAAAAGAAATTTTCAAAAATGGCTGTTACAGCTCCATCTAAACTTGTATTAAAAAAAAATCAAATCTCTTAATCTTTCACTTGATACATTATTGTTAATCCTCATTTGTACCTAAAAAAAAATCTCGTGTTTATGAAAACATGCCGCACAAGTATTGGGAACTACAATGAGAAATGACCTTCTATCTCTCTCCCTTAAGCTAAGGTCAATGTCAGTGTGATTCTACCTTGAGCTACGATTCTACTACACTTATTATTAGCTTCATTATAAGCAAATAATTGTATATTGAATAAGGGAAGATGTTTCAAAATATTCAGTCATGAAAACATACCAGTTTCTTCTGATGAATAGGGAATATCTACCAGTGAGTAGGTTTGTATTTAAAATCAATCAGATCTTCCCAATCACTTGTTTTAATTAATGTCTATCAATGTAGTAATCTTGTAAAAATGGTTCTTGTGTGTCATCCTGCTAAAAAGCTACCCAATTTACTAACTGAAAAGTGTTTTGTGTTACAAAATTAAAAAATTGCCATTATATATTTTTGTTTGACTCTTATGATGTAGAGTTTAACAATAATATTTATAAAATAAAAATGCAAAACATATTCCTAAATAGATATTTTCAGCTGACAACTTTTCAAAAAAAACAAAACAAAAAAATACCAGAATAAAAAAAGGACTTTTGTTTTTTTTTTCTTTTTTCTTGTTTTGCTTTTTGTTTTTTCCTTTTCTTGTTTTTTATTTTTGTTTTTTTTGTGTTATTGTTTTTTCCTTTTTTTTTTTTTTTTTTTTTTCTTTTCCTTTGTTCAAATTATGCTGATGTTATTTCTTTGAACAGTTGTCAGGTGAAAATATTTTTAATTCAAATAAACTTTTGTTTAACTCTTCTGATGTCTCTGCAATGTACAGGCAGTTTAAAACTTGTGCAAAGATTGTTTCATTTGTGAAATTACTATCTGAGGCCTTTATTATGGATTCATAATATAATGAACTATTGTTTATCTAACCGTAACTGAAAATGTATTATTTCCTTTGTTTTGAAGCATGACTGATTTTAATGTAGATTGTGTTAGATGATTCAACTTTCTAGCTGCATGTTATTTGCACCTGCACAACTTTTTTATATATATAGATATGAAAAACTTCCATTTTTAGTAGCATATTTTTTTTTTCAGGAGTTGGGATTCTTTTAATGTTTTTGTAAATATTTTTACATTTCAGTTTAGCATTATGATGTGCATAATTAATTTATTCAATATCATTTTTTTCTTCAGTCATAAAAAAAAATTATTTGTTTTAAAAATTGCTTCCATTCTAATCAGTTGCTCCCAAGTTTAAATTCTTGATAACTCTGAAAGATTGTAAGCATAAAATAAGAAATTAAAAAAAAAAAGAAGCTGACTAATCTGACCCCCCCCCCTCCATCATAAATCTTTTTTTTTTTTTTTTAATTCTGAATACTGTTAAGTGCCAAATTTTCAGGTTATGAAAAGAACAAAAAAAAAAAAAACAGAATTTTTAGTATGGATGTTCAGTTTTCTATTTAAGTTTAACATAAAATGGTCACACCACTTGATTTGTCAACCGCTCTTTAGCCTTCAAAATTCTATTCGTTCGGAATTTCGAATTCGGGATCATTTTTGTTAAGCTTACATAGCACTCACCTAAAAATTGAACAAGTTGATTTAAAAAAAATATATGTACAGCATATTTACATTGTCTATGCTATCTCATTGTAACTCATACTTTATGAATGTTTATTTTTTTTGATTAGCACAGATTATAAGAGGATATTATTTTTATTTTATTTTTAGACAAGACGAAAAATGAAAAATAATATCCTGTTATAATGTGTGCTAATTATAATAAAAAAGAAAAAAAAGTACTGTTATAGATGACGCGCCTGATTTCCGTGACTTTGCGTCGACAATGATCGGTCAGGTCGCGGAAGCGCCCGAGCGTTGGCAGAATAATATCATTTTTGATTTCTTTTATCTTATAAAAACATTGACAAAATTTTACACCCCCCCCCCCCAAACCCCATTATTTTCACACAAAAAATGATTTTAATCTGTATTTTTTCTTTGAATTTATTCGTTTTATATTATCGTCTTCCAGGTAGAGCTTGGCAGTTTGAATGCAGGGCTTGGCTATCCCTAAGAATGGGAGACCTAACCCTAACCCTAACCCATTTTTCTTTCTTTCTTTGTTTTATGTTAGCGAGAAGAAAAAAAAGAAAAACAGCTAAACAAATGAAAAAGAAAACATTGACAAAATTCCCCCCTCCAAAAACAAATTTTCTTTCTACACATTTGATTGAAAATGGTTCATTTGACCCCACCCCCACCCTACAGTTTTTCGGTTTTTATCTTTTAATCTATGTATTATTTCTTTGAATTTATTCGTCTTATGTTATCGCCTGTAAGTCTTCCATTAATGCTTGGTGTTTTCGTCTCGGCAACTCTCGGGCGCTTACGTGACCTGCCTGATCGTTGCGAAGTCACGGAAATCAGGCACGTCATCTATAACAGCACTAAAAAAAGATTCATACAGTAAAGTTACAATGAGATATCATAATCTAAATATGCTGTACATGTATGAATAAATTCGTTATTTAGATATTGTAATTTTTCCTGATAACTTACTGGTGTGTGTGTGGGGGGAGTATAGGGTTTTAGAACCTTTTTTTAAAGAGACTGTTAAGCCAAGAAAAATATGTTCAGTTTAATAGAAGAGTGCAATACATTTTCTACAAAGTGCCGGAAAACCATTTTCAATTCCTCAAGTTTTTACTAAAAAAAGTTATACATCACAATTTTGAGGATTTATAATTTATTATTGCCAATATCCGGTTGACACATGTAGATCCGATATGGACTTTCTTTGAAAAGGAGGTATTAACCTAGAAATATAAAAAATTTGACACAGTATAGCACATGGTTGATTGAAGATAAAAAAAACATCAAGTGGAAAAGAAAAGAAAATTATTACGTTACATATTGTTTCTTTGTCTTGTATCTTGTTTCTTACTAAGACATTCTTTCAATTCACCCAGTGCACATGAACTTACATTGCATTGTCACAACCTTCTAAACCTCAAACATAACTATACACTATTTACAATGCTACAAGCAACCTATAAAACTCTATTATATTTTATTATATTTAAATTATGATGGGTTACTGGATTGTATTAAAAAAGCAGGCTATTTTTGTATACCTTAAGCCAACAGGTATTTATCCGTAAGTTAATCTCTTTATTTAATGAAAGAAAGAGTACACATTTGAGGTTAATTTAATAAGTTCAACAAAATCATTAACATGGATATTGACCTCAAATTTTTAATTTCCATTGTATATTTGGAAAAGCACTAAAAAGCTGTTTATGTAGAAAAATATTTGTTAAACAAATTGATTTTTTATTTTTTATTTTTATGAATATCATTTCATCAGGTATAAAAGCTTATTAATAAACCATTATTATTATTGATGATATTAAACTACAGACATATTAAAAAAAGATGTTTTAATTGTTAAATAAGAATCATTGATCTAAATAAGCCTTATTCATTAGAATGTCTAAATAATACTGAAGTCATTGTATGCGATCATTCTTTTTGAATGGTAACCTTTTCTAGGTACCTCTTGATGCATTCTTTTTAATATTCTTAACAAAAAGTCTTTTTAAAAGCAAGTAAAATAAAAAAAAAATAAAAAAATAAAAAAAATAGGTGCTTTTGAACTTTCTTGACTGGAGGAATTTTGTGTTTGTATAACCTATTCCTATACAGACAAGGCAATGTTGCATCGTATGATCCTCCTCTCCACATTCACAGATGGTTGGGTCGATTTTGTCGCCTCAACTAGCCATAGCAACTTTTGATCGCACCATTCCCGTTCTCAAGCGATTGACTGTTTTTACCAACACCTTTATCCACATAGACACTTGGCACAGCAGATAATATTTCACTCTATAATAAAGACCAATGTGTATCTATTCGTATATTTATATGTACTCCCATCCTGTCTACGCAAAAGTTAACGTCTTTTTCTAGCCTCCTTGTCAGACAACCACCTCAGACTTACCTCATCGCTTGAAATGAATTCAGAAAGAAAGCCTTCATGCTAAAATAAAAAGTCAGTTGTTTTTTCTTTCGGTCATCAGAAATGATAATTTATATATGCAAAATTAAATTACTGACTTAATTCTATGATTTTAATATATGAATATTTTAGTAATATATCTAGATTAATAGCGGATGCGAACACTGGCAAAGTATTTTTTTTGTTTTTTCGTCATTTTTGATGGATGATGGATACTAGTTTGAAATAACAACCAATATAAGAACGGTAGTCCGAATGATCCAAATAATACAAATTATTAATCTTCATCCAAAAAAAAACTTTCCGAAACAGTTAGGAAAAGGATGGATTTTTCTTTCATTTTCATTGTATTTTGTTAACCCCTCTTAAGATTGATTGTTTTATATTGTTTTTATTAAGATTAGAGATGAGCCAGGTATTTATATTTCTGGCTGCATTGCTTTGAAGTTCACTGTGATTTTTGCTTGTCTATATGTTAAGAAAGAATGAATTTAGGAATAAGTGTTGTAGAGGGCGAGCAATCATACACAGACGTAAACTGTATAAAAATAAAAACAATGGCAATTATTGATAACTTTTGATGTTACCACTTTTAACGGGATCCTCCTCGTTCCGTTTTATAATGTGGACTGATGACAAATCTTTGTGCAACAGAGACCCTAGTTCACCCTTCTGAAGTGATCTCTTCCTTACTGTCCCTTAGTCAGAGTGGGACGGAGCTTACTCATTACTACTCGTCATACATCAATAGTGTTTCTTAATGTTTCTATTAATAGCTTTGTCTGATTGCATTCAGCTGAAAGACCCAGTAAAACATTAAAAAAAAATGACACTGATATTTACGCATTCAGTCTTGTTTTAATGAACAAAGAAACTTTTTCATGGAGAAAAAACTCAGTTTTGAGTTAACATTAATCCGGGCATTATTTCAAAACGACTTATTGCATAAAACCATTATATTTAATGTTTAAAAAAAAAAAAAAAAAAAAGTTTAAATGAAAACGCTAAATGTTGGGAAAAAAGTCTTATGTTGATTTTTGGCAAAAGTGTAGTAACTAGTTAACAGCACAAAAAAGGGGGGGAAAAACAAATATAGAAAAATAACTTTTTACCAAACGCAAGAAAATTTTATTTTCTATCGACTTGCATAGTTTTTCAATTCTGAAACTTTTTGTAAGTGTTTTTTATTTCAGAATATGTTTCAGTCTCAAAGGCTTGTAAAAAAAAAAAAAAAAAAAAAAAAAAATGGAAGACCATGTTAGACCAAAAGCTTATTTCAAATGCGTTTGGTGACAGTTATTAGTTGTATTTTTCAGTCAAACATACGACATAGAAGCTAAAAATCAAGAAAATGCTGGCGCCCATCTTGGATCCATTTTATTTTATTTTTTTACAAGCCTTTGAGGGTATGAAAAAATTCTGAAAAAAAAAAAAGCACTTACAAAAAGTCTCAGAACTAAAACTATGCAGATGGATAGAAAATTAAATTTTCTTGTGTTTTGTAAAAGTTATTTGTTGTATGTGTATTTGTTTTTTCACCCCTTTTTATGACGTTAACTATATTACACTTTTACTGAATTTTTTTTAATAAAGCTGATATGAACAAATCGAATAAGATGCTAAGAGAAATAAATCCGCTTGTATTATGCCACAAGGGATGTAATCCCCTAGGATTAATTAACAATCAGTTATAAATGACGGTTTTCTAAAAATTGCAGGTTCAATCTTTACTACAGGCAATAATTACAAAATAGAAAATGAACATATACTGCACTACCCCCCCCCCCAAAAAAAACTAACAACAAAAAACAAACAAGAAACAAAAAGGACATAATGACTCATGAGATGATATCATGACAGCCCCCCCCCCCTCCCCCCAAAAAGGAGGAGTTAATGTGGGGGAATGCCCAAACAGAGAAGATAATCATGTAAAGATGGTATCACGATGAACGAACATATACTACACTCACCCCCAAAACGAGGAGATAATACTTGAGTGTGGATCGCCCCATCAAAGGAGAAGGTGATGCCTGTGAGTATGGTATCACGGCAACAGAACAGATACTACATTAAAGGAGGATGTAATATCTGGGAGGATTAGCCCACTCCCTTAAAGCGGGCATAATTCTTGTGAGAACGATCTTATGACAACAGAACCGATACTACACCTCCATTAAAAGATAATACAATAATAGATTGAATCAGTTTTATTTTTTCATTTAATATAAAAATGCCTAGCCATAAAAACATTATTTTTATGGTTCCTTGGCTTTTTGGCTAAGGTCAAAGTGTAGTATCTGTTATCAGCATCCCCACAACATCAGATGTTTTACTATTGACAAAAATATTGCGTATATATAAGAAAATATGATAATGCAAAATTACAACGGTATATCACAGAATATCAATTTATTAGCTGTTTATAAAATAAATATGCACATTAAGAATACCTAATGGTGTTTGCAGTTTACTATATATACAGTATTTCAAAATATTATGTCATATCAAAGAATTAAATAATCACAGCCTGTTTTGATATTAATATAGTTAGGATCGATGGAAAACACATTCGCGTTTATTCATTTAGAAGTTGTTTTGAAATACTGTTGAGAAGCATTGTTTATGATTCCACTGCTTTCCATCATATAGTTTGGAATGTGTGTTAATGATGTCAGTGCGGGTAAGACGTATAAGCTGTTAGTTATGGGTTATATATGACCGGGTTTGGTGTGACCAGCTCATTGATTGGATTGAGCCTCTTTGTCTTCTCGGCTAGAACCAAAATCGAGTGTTGCACTTAATGACTTTTTAGTTATCAGCTGTTCAGCCACCAGGATCCTGTTTTCAGACATGGGATGATCATCAGGTGGCTTCTTGGTAGAGGGTGGTGGTGGTTGGGGGGGGGGGGGGTAGGGGTCTTACATATCTGCAGAGATACAGTTGCCATATTCTACAGCCCCAGTTGACAGGGTGATGATAATGGTAGACTGGAATTCAAATTTCTTTTTTCTGTTTAAAAATTATAAGGATTTGTTTTATTTATTAAAGGGCTCTGACTAAATATGAGATTAAGTGATTTGATATGGTTTGTAAAAGTTGAATTTATTTCATGCAGATATAGTGATAATTTCAAGATTATTAAGAGGCAAAAAAATATGGTAAATACAACATTATAGGCTGTAATTTTTAAGCCAAAATTTTTAACTAAAGACAGAATAAAAAATCAGTTTAAAACTCTTGATACATCAAATAAGAAATGTGTTTTAAAATAAGTCAACAAATAAGTTTTTAAAAGGGCTGAGAAAAATAAATAATACAATATAATATTACTGCAGGATTAATAATCGTAAATCAACACGGAGAAATAATAACCGATCCTGAATTTGACTCCAAGTTTTAATATTATGCCATCTGAAGATATTGTGCATGAAACCAGGATAATACTAACTTATAAACAACTTATCTTTTTAAGGAAGCTTTGTCTGAGAAAATATCAAGCACTGTATACAAGTGCAAATCAAAACTTTGAACCACAAAAAATTGATTCCCGCAGTTATCTGTATGTATATGTGTGTGTACTGTATATATATATATATATATAAAGTTTAAGTTACTGAACTAAAACAATTCAGAAAATCAAATAACATTAATTGTCAAGGATATAGTTCAAAGCTGGTATCTCAATATAATGTTATCAGTGTTTGGAAATTGATAAATTTAGAAATATACCGATGAAGAAAATCTTTTACAGTCTGTATCTTTTACTTATAAGTAATTTTTACTAATAAAAATGTTTTTAGAAACATGTGTAAGTAACATAGTTGAGTATTGATTCTCAAAGCATGTTTCCGATATTTGAAATCATAATTGTTTTGAACTTTTTAAATACACACACACACACACACACACACACACACACACACATATATTTTATTTTCAGGTCTTCCATTCAACTGGATTTCATTATTTTATATTTATAAGAATGTAGTTTGCTTTAAGGGCAAAAACGTACATTTTTTTCTAAAACCATTGATATTGTGTTTGGCAAAAAAAAAAAAAAAAGTAATTGTTGCTCTTATCTTTTGATAACTGGTGAGACAACTATTTTCTTGTTCTTTATTGGTATTGACATTTGTTTTCAGAAGCAGAACATCACATTATCAAACGACCTTGGGAGCGCAACTGGAACTATATGGGTGAGGATGAGCACTGCTTTGTAGTCCCACCACCATTGCTGTGTGGCGGGTAACTGGCGCCCTGCTCTCAGGCTTCCACTGCTGGCTGTCGTAGGCTACAATGCCATTTGTAGATTTTACTATTCCTTTCTCTTAATTCTTTTTTTCCTCTACCTCCAGCCTCTTTTTGACTAGATACATAAAATGTTTGGGGATTAGCTGAATCATCTTAAATCAAGCTTTGTGTGTGTGTGGGTGTGTATATATATATATATATATATATATATATATATGTTTTTAATAATTTTAGAAGTGTAACGGTTGGCATGCCAGGATTATTCAAGTGTTTTTGTTTTGTTGATTTCGTTTTTTTTATGCATGTTAAATTAGTTGGTTAAAAGGAAATATCTTGAGTTTTTGTCTGAAATGTTGCTCATGTTTTTATGGTATGTGCTTGAATTTTAAAAGCTTTTATGCTAGCATTGTTGTTACGTTCACGTTGTTGGATTGAGCCAGCTTCTTGCCTGGCCTGAACCATATCCTGAACCATGGCGACTCATGCGCGGTGATCCTGAACAAGATGGATAATCACCTGAGCAAGATGGATAATCAATCCAGATTCCACCTTCAAAGTCCTCCTTGATGGTTGTTGCCTAGGTCCTTAGCAGTCCCCCAATACTCTTGCATCGCCAAGGCAGAGAAGTAGGAAGGATTACGCTGCAAATTAATTTTCCCTCTAGGCAACGAGCTGCATACCCGAACCAACGAAAGCGTCGCTGCAACAAGAGACTGCAGAGACTGAGGTGTTGGTGGAGAACTGCAGTTGAAACATGGCTCATTGGCTAGCAGCATAAAATGTGGCAGATGCTGTCATTGTCAAAGACTTCCAATTTTCGTCGATTGACCGGATGACAGATTTGTAGACACGACAGATCTCTTGACGTCTCCACAAGAGCTATTGGAGTCGCACAAAGGTGGATTTAGCAGCCCCAACTCTACCATTGACTTCCTTTTAAAGTTGTAGTTCTTTTTTGTTTGTTTTACTATCTTCTCATAGGATTGACTAACAATCTGTTCTAAGTGACCATCTTCTGCAGGTTGAAGGTTCGATCCTTACTACAGGCGATAACTGAATAGCATATAATTGACACTCTTATCTAATTGATAGAAATAGAACAATCACCTAATGTGGATTGAATAAAGAGTTTAGTTCGAAATTCTGTATAGGTTCCCAAGTTCGAAAAGAGGCACCTGAAGGTCAGAGATTACATCGTTGGCTGACATGTGAATATCACAAATCAAGATGAGAATAGTAGTCTGAATAATCCTAATTATTAATCCTCATCTAAAAAACTGAATAAGGTCTTTGAATTCTATCAACTAATTCAACAACACCTGATTGAAGAAAACTTGAACAACCTTGGCATAAAAACCGTTATACACATACTTTTAATTACTTATGTCTATTTTGTCGTATTAAATATCTTTACTGGCCTATGACATTGGTGATGGCTTCCCTATTTTTTTTTTTTTTAATAAATCTTTTTTTTAAATTAGAATTAATTAAAAAATGTTTTTTAAATTATTTAAAAAAAAAATTTTTTTTTTAATTATTTGTTCAATTTTATTGAAATCCTTAGTTTTGATCATAAATCTTCAATTGGGATCCTGGTCTTCGAACGTCCACATGCACAAAAACACGAAACACAAAACATCATTTCTGCTTTTTGCTCTCCTTCAATTGCTTTACTGTTGCCTTTTTCTTCTTTGTTCAGGTTTGAGTTGGTCTTGTTGGACTTTTTCTTTCTCTTCATGTTAATTGCAAAAACTGAGCTATCGTTTTATCAAAAGATTCAAAACAACGTTTTATGCACTTTGTCTGCACAACATATCAACATCATTTTCATCTTTCTGTATATTCTGTATTTCTTTTGTAACTTGCTCATTTTTTTACTTTAAGGAACAAAGAAAAATGTATCTTTTTATAGTTTTACTAGCTGTATGTGCTCAATGTTGCCCGAGTGAAGCTCTTTTTTTTTTAATTAACTATTTTGGGATGAATGATTTTAAATATTTGAAAATATATTTTGGAATTGAAATCCTCTGTTAAAAATATGTAGAATTTTGATTAGATTTAAATAAAAATGTATTAAATAATCAATTTTTTTTTTTTTTTAGTTTAAATAAAAACATAAAATCGATTTAATATTTGATTTTTTAATTAAATAAAAATTTTGTAATGTTTGAAAAATATCAGCCATAATAAACTGAAATTTTAATAAACTACCATTATTATTGAAATTAACGTTATTAAATAGTAATATCCAAGTTTTCTTAACTACAGCTACCCGGTGTTGGTTGGGAGTTTTTACTTTTATTTTTGTTTTGGGATTTTAATATAACTTGATTTTGAAACATCTTGTTTGAAATGTTTGCTTTCCTTCAGTTAAAAAATTAAACTTATTTTCAATGTGTGCATCTCTGTATATAAACGATTTTTGTTGTTTTTTTTTAACCGGAAGTCAGTGCATTCAGGCGATTTTCAGGCAATTTAATTTTCTTTTAAAAATAGGATTTTTTAAAATTTCAATAATAATATAGTCTGTCAGGCATGTGTCTACAATGTGATAATGTATGGAAGTGAAACTTGGCCAATGAAGGTTGAGGACATGTATTGCATAGAGAGAACGATATGAGAATGATAAAATGGATGTGTAATGTGAATCTTAAAGACAGGCTTAAATCTGATGACCCAGGAGGAAGATTAAATCTGGACAGTATAGAAAGATGTGTGCAGAAGAGTAGACTTTGATGATATGGCCAGGTTGAAAAAATGGATGAGAGTTCTTGGGTTAGTAAATGTAGAACAGTTGAAGTAGCTGGTTCAGTTTACAGGGGGAGGCCATGGAAAACATGGGAGAAAGTAATGAAATTGGACTTGAGGGATATATGAAGACCTGGTCAGAGATAGATTACTTTGGAAGTCAATTTCTTAAAGCTGTCCAGTGCATGGCAGCATATAAAACGGATATTAAACTGAACAATATGATGATGAATACTGTATAAGTCATGTAGTTGTGAAAAACATACAGACACATGAGAAGTGATCACAAAATTTTATTAATATAGAGATTATGGTCTTCTGTAACTTAAAAATGGTCTTATTTTCATAAATCAACTCATGGGACCCGTTGAAATTCTACCAAATTGCTTCACTCTTCATTATTTCTGGAATTGTGATAAATAAGTTCATTTTCCCGAACCTCGCATACCCACAAAGGATCGAGTCTTTCTGTCACTGAAACCTGTTAAAAACTGGGCATCTCCCTTAGTGATATCTAACCTTGCCGCAGTGAAGTCAATCTAGCTTTTACTTTTTGTTTGCACATTTTTTATACATTCACAAAATAAGAAATAAAATTTTATTTGTAAGGGAGACAGCTCTTTTTAAATTTTTAAATTAAAATTAGTTATTCTCCTTGCTTATTTTGATTTCTCAATTAAAATTTAAAAAATATTTCGATATTACCAGTTACTTTAAAAAAACTAATGAAGCATGTTATTATAGTGCTAATAACATGGTACAACAATAACAAATGAAAATTGGCTAATTGGTATGCAAGTTTGATATGTAAGCTTAAATACTATTTAAGTCCAACTTTTAAAATCTCACAATATATATATATATATATTTATATATATTGTCTTTATTCCAAGACTTCCTCAAGATGATTGATTTAAAGAAAAAAACATAGTAAAACTTATAAAATATATAGTGCATCTACAACGTGGAAAGAATGTTTTTATTTTTTTTCAAAACAAAACAGACATTTAAAATTCTAAATATGATGTACATTTATTAAGTGGAATCAATTTTTTTTCTCCTTTTTTATATCTGTTATGTACAAAGTTTTGTTAGAAATGTGTAAAAAAAATAGCTAGCCTGGATCTAAATTTAAGTTCTGTTCGGTTAATATTAGTTTGTTGATTAAAGAAGATAAATTGTAGAAGCCATTACATTATTTGTCAGAGTTTATAATGAGTGCTGATTCTTTGACAAGATATATTTAAAATGAATTTAATGAGTCTCTCTTGTTTAAACTTAAAAGAATGATCATATTGTAATGTATGAGAGAATAGTGCATTTGTTATTTTTTATATATCTTTTATGTTTATCTGGCCTTTCCTTTATATAATTATATATAATCTGGTTTCCAAAAATTGAATGTGAAATTGTCATCCAGTGAGAACATACTTGAATTTTTTCATAGTTTATTCCAGTTTAACTGATGTGTAGATGTCACCTTTATGCTAAACAGCAACAGTTGGATGGTGGACACTGACATAGGTTTACAAACATTGTGGTCATCTGACATTGTCCTAATCAATGTCATATTCACTGTATAAGTCTTTTTTGTTTAAAACTTTGTAAACATACATTCACTTACATTCACACATAAATAGACAGTTATATCATATCTTGACGCAAAAAAAGTCTTATACATGTTTCTAGAGAAAAATTCAGAACATGCTTGAACAAAATCCAAGTTATATGAACATTTCCTGTCCGCAGAGGCAGTTGCCAGATGAAAACCACACAACATCCAGGTAAAAATAGCCTTCAGATAAGTATCAGAAATGTCAATTGTGATATAAAAGGTGATACAAGCCAAAACTTGAAACCAAAATAAAATCAAAAGTCACACACACCTCCAAAAAATCTCTGATGCATATCAAAAAGACTCCTGGAATAAGCTCCTCAGAAATCAAGGCAAACTCAGTCAAAATCATGAAGAAATTACCAAAAGGAACTGTTGCATAGGGTTTGCAAAGCCGAAAGTTCATTCCATATCTAACTATATAAAAGAATTATTTTTTTATATTATCACACACCCACACCCACACATGTATGTATACATATATATATATATATATATATATAACATGAAGAATACCCGTCTTAGAATGGTAAAATTAATTACCCTGAACAGAAGTTTTGCACCACATTATATGCCCTTATGAAGATTAAAATCAAGATATGATATTAAACTTTATGTCTAGAATCCTTATTCCAATTTTGATAAAAATCCATTACATGATTTTTATTTTAGAAAATATCTAAAGCTTAAGGAGTCTTAATAAGAAATTAAAATTCAAAGAATCTTGCTTCATTTGTGTCTAATGACGATGGATCAAACCCAATGCAACTCTGAAATACTTGAATTTTCAAATGGGAAGTTGTGCCCATATAATGCCCCCTAAAAACACTTTAAAATACTTTAAAGAAATTGAAACTTGGGGAATATTTACTGATTGATGTCGAATACAGATTGTTAAAATTTGACAAAAATCAGAGGTATGTGAATTTTCATGAAGGGTTTCCAACCCATTTTTATCTCCTTTGCATGGAAGTAAATAAAACTAAATATAGTCTACATTTGGACCCCTTATGCCTAACAGTTGTGTTCCAAAATTCATAAGGGTCGCTTAATTAGTTTAGGAGTTAATCCCATACATAGAAATATATAAACATATACACATACCTAACTTTATATACATGCACCCCTTAAATGTTAAAATTTACAAAAAAAATAATAATGTGCCCATGTTACTCACCGTGTTGCCTAGTATATATATTCCACAATTTATAATGATCCATTCATTAGTTTATATTATCCTGTATATAGAAATATATAAATGTGTACACATACTTATCTTTATCTCTTTATATCTCTATCTATCTATATCTCTCTCTCTATCTATCTCTCTCTCTATCTATCTATATCTCTCTCTCTCTCTCTATCTATATATCTCTCTCTCTATCTATATATCTCTCTATCTATCTCTCTCTCTATCTATCTCTCTCTCTCTCTCTCTCTCTCTATCTCTATCTCTATCTCTCTCTATCTATATCTCTCTCTATCTATATCTCTCTCTATCTATATCTCTCTCTATCTATATCTCTCTCTATCTATATCTTTCTCTATCTATATCTCTCTCTCTATCTATATCTTTCTCTCTATCTATATCTCTCTCTCTATCTATATCTCTCTCTCTATCTATATCTCTCTCTCTATCTATATCTCTCTATCTATCTATATCTCTCTATCTATCTATATCTCTCTATCTATCTATATCTCTCTATCTATCTATCTCTCTATCTCTCTCTATCTCTCTATCTCTCTCTATCTATCTATATCTCTCTATCTATCTATATCTCTCTATCTATCTATATCTCTCTATCTATCTATATCTCTCTATCTATCTATATCTCTCTATCTATCTATATCTCTCTATCTATCTATATCTCTCTATCTATCTATCTATATCTCTCTATCTATCTATCTATATCTCTCTATCTATCTATCTATATCTCTCTATCTATCTATCTATATCTCTATATCTCTCTATATCTCTATCTCTATCTATCTATATCTCTCTCTCTATCTATCTATATCTCTCTCTCTATCTATCTATATCTCTCTCTCTATCTATCTATATCTCTCTCTCTATCTATCTATATCTCTCTCTCTATCTATCTATATCTCTCTCTCTATCTATCTATATCTCTCTCTCTATCTATCTATATCTCTCTCTCTATCTATCTATATCTCTCTCTCTATCTATCTATATCTCTCTCTCTATCTATCTATATCTCTCTCTCTATCTATATCTCTCTCTCTATCTATCTATATCTCTCTCTCTATCTATCTATATCTCTCTCTCTCTATCTATCTATATCTCTCTCTCTCTCTCTATCTATATCTCTCTCTCTCTATCTATATCTCTCTCTCTATCTATCTATATCTCTCTCTCTCTCTATCTATATATCTCTCTCTCTCTATCTATATCTCTCTCTCTATCTATCTATATCTCTCTCTCTCTATCTATCTATATATCTCTCTCTCTATCTATCTATATCTCTCTCTCTCTATCTATCTATATCTCTCTCTCTCTATCTATCTATATCTCTCTCTCTATATAACTATATCTCTCTCTCTATATCTATATCTCTCTCTCTCTATCTATATCTCTCTATCTATCTATCTCTCTCTCTATCTCTATCTATCTATCTATAGATATAGATAGATATAGATAGATATATAGATATAGATAGATATATAGATATATATAGAGAGATACACTTATCTAACTTTATATAACTAGATAAACAAACTGGATTTCTGTTTTTAAAAGTAACTAATGTCTTTAACTATAAAGACTAATTAAATGTAATTATAATCGTAAACTTGTCAGTAATTATGGGGACTGAACTTGAATGACTTTTGCCAAAGTTACTTTGCACTAAAATGACATTCAAATTCTCACAAATTTCTTTTTTATAAAAGAAATAATGGGATCAATTGTTATAGCAACAAGCAGAGAACCATTATTTTTTGTGTTAAATTGTTTAAAGTTTGTTGTGTTTTCGCTTACTATTTGCAATATCTATTAATAGTTACAGCATTATTTCATATTTTGTCAAAATGTAATGTCAGAATTAAATCTCTCATTTGAAAGAATATTTCTGTTAATAATATATGATTTTATAGTTTCTGACAAGGCTAAAAAAAATCGTATCAAGGAAATGAGTTATTTACAATTTTCTACAACCATTTCTTTACCGGAGCTATACAATCAAACACATTTAGAATTTTACAACACAGTTTGAATTTTATAAACAAAATGAATCTTCAGGAATGCAAAAAGAAGGGGGAACGGCTTATATCTATATCGTTTGTCAAAAATACAAGTCACATCTTGTAATACATGTGCCGACGGTCCAGAGATATTGTTTACAGGTCGGCCATCTATCTAAAAGTTTAGTGTTTTGAGTGTACATGCTAGTATTTTATGTACCCACCCCTCTCAAAATATTCCCTCACTATAGATTTTCTCACTGTTTGTAAAAAAAAAAAAAACGTCCTTTTAAAATGTTCCTTCAGTTAAAACCTGCTGTAGCAAAAGCTTTCTTTTTTTTCTGCTTCCCCTGTCTAAAAGCTTATATTTCATCTCCTTTTAAATTTCAGCAGCAATTACAATTTGTTTAGCTTGAAAAATTAAAGAACGTACAGAAAAATAAAAAAATTATTGATTTCTCAATCTATTGCATTAAAAATTATTGCATTGATTGGGGGGGGGGGGGATTGATTTGAATTATATTATTATTAAATTCTTTAACTTTGATTTTTTTTTAATAACTTTTCCTTTCATAAATATCTAAGCTAATATTATTTATATATTGAATTAATGGACTTCAAATCTGACTATATTTTAGAGTAAAAGTTTCTTTTTAAAGGATATCTGTGTTTGTTTTACTTAAAAGAATTCTGTATTGATAATAATTATCTATGGACCAGAACTTTCTTCTTTTTATGGGTCTTTCTATGTTCTGGCATTGTAAATAATTATTATTCGTTTATATAATGTAAAATTTATTTACACAAAACAGTAGTGTTCTTCAAAAGACAACTTTCCTTCATATATATATATATATATCTGAGGAGAGCCGAAAACTCAAAACAATGTTGTATGTAGGTAAAATATTAAAATATAATTTAATGTTATAAGAAGCCCCTTTTAAGTAAAATTAAAGTCGAGCACTGTAGAGAGATTAAAAAAATAGACATTCACTTAATGCTTCAGTGCAAGACTCCGACTCTGTCGTTGAGTCCTATCTGAATGTCTTGATATTTACGTTCGGCTCTCAGCGTAAATATAACTTAATTTCTCTGTTATCACGTGACAAGGGGATTAGGCGACCGCTTGCAGATTCAAGGTGTCTCTGTGAACCGGATTTGCGCCCTATGACTGCCTGAGATTGTTACTTCCCTACAATGAAGAGAGCCGAAAGCTCGAAACGATGTTGTATGTAGGTAACATATTAAAATATAATTTGATATTATATATATATATACATTTCAGTTGATAGTATATATTAGTTTGATCTTCCATTGATACATTGGTTTCATCATGAAAGATCAAACTAATGCATAGTGTCAGTTGAAATAAAAAAATAAATATGCTCTTGCACAAATAATTGAGCACTCTGGTTATTTCTCCTATATTACTAAATATATTAATATAAATAAATATTAAATTATATTTACCTACAGACAACGTCGTTTTGAGCTTTTGCTCTCATCAGTGCAGGGAAGTGATAATTTCAGACGGTCACCTTTTGACTCTGCATGCTTTCACTCTGCCATCTCGGCCATAGGAATTATGTCATACGGAGTCGCCTTCACATATATATACATATTTTACAGGGGTTAGACAAAATAATGGAAACACCTAGCATCACAATTTTTTTAATATTTATATAACCGCCAAAAACTTGTTTGTTTTTATGGTTTTGATTTATTGTTAGTGTTTCTTAATGTGTGTGTGTGTGGGGGGTTCATACCTTGCACAAGAATATTATAGAAAGTGACTTTCCAAACTCAAGGAACCTGGTAAACAGTCATTCGTTTAAATATGTTACCTTTGGTGATACAATGAGAATCAATGCTGCTATAGCTGTAACATTATAATAGCATTAATAAATTTATTCGTGAGACCCCGTGGAAATTCCATGGTTATTTCTACATAAATCTATATAATTTACTGTTAAAAATAATATTCCTTTTGAAATAATAAATGCTTGTCTAATACTATCAAGAAATGACTCTTCTTCCATAAAAATAATTGTCATTGTCAGCTAAATATTCGTTAAATCAATAAAACGAATATCTCTTATTTATTTAATTAATATTGTAGCAATTCAATTCTTTTTAAAGCAATACATATTCTGTCTTCTCACCGTAAAAATAAGCATCAGTTTAATATTCTTCAAATCAATTGAACGAATGTCACTTTTAAAAAAATTTTTATTTAAGATTGTATTGTTTTTTTAGTTGACAGAATGGCAGAATTCAATTTTGGAACAATTCATTTTCAAATGTTAAAAATCGATTTAAAATTTTTTTTTTTTTTTACTTTAGCAACATCAGATTAATCACCATCTTTGTTGATCAAACAAGCTCATTTTTTAATTGTGTGTGAAAGGTTATAATGTGTGTACGAACATGAAATGCCTTAGCGTATTATATAGATAACGATTAAAAATTTAGCATTTGAATAACTATATTTGTCTTCTGAATTATTATAATTATAACTTTGTTTCCAAATTCTTTAAAGACTTGTTTAATCATTAATATGTATAGAAAGAAAAGTATTATAAAATATTCAGTGATTCTTATAGTACAGTTTTTCTGTTTGTTATTTTTATACCCCCCCCCCCTTCTCTTTAGTCTAATGTGTCACTCCTAGATTCCACCCCCCCCCCCACACACACACACACAAAGAAGTAAATGCCAGCTTTTATAGCTGGCATTTACTTGAAAGTTTCACTCTTTAAAATCAAATGTCATATTTTTTAATTGATTTATGAATTATTTTAAATATTTATTTGGTTTCATTTCTTTACTTTTTTCTTAATTCATTCTTTTTTTTTAATTTCCTATATTGTAGGGACTTTTTAAATTTTAAGTTCAAATAGGAACAGAATTAGCAGTCTTAAAAATTATGGAATTATGCGATTCCAATAAAATTGTTATTGATTTATTTTATGATGCATATATTTAAAAAAAAAATAACAAGCACATTTTTGTCACTTTGAGACTCTGTTTACCCCAAACAAAAACGTTACTATTCACATTTCTCGAAAGATAAATACTAGAAAAATAAGGCACAAGTAATTATTTCTTTTCTTAAGAAATCGCAACACTACGAAAATATGACCTTAACTTAGACATATTTTTTTTAAATCTCCCCAAATAATTTCTAGGCCAATCTTTGTCACTTATTGGCTAAATAGATTCAACTGTAGATGTACAGAGATATTTTTAAAAGTTTGAGGTCTTTTTATTTAAAACTTTTATTAACTAAATATCTATTTAACTAACAGAGTAATATAAAAATTTATCCTGCGATATTTTATAAAAAATGTATATTTTTAAAAAACTTTTTACAAACAATTTTTTAATCTATGAATGACCTGTCAAAATAAATTATTTCTTGAATGATTCAGTCCATTCATTATTGACGGATTCGTTTGTTTATGATTATTTATTTTTTTCCCCAGTTTCTTTAATTTCAAGACTTCATATTTGTAAGTTCAGTTGCTATTTTTATATTATTTTAAAAAAATTTATTTATTTAACCCCAATTATGTTTGCAATACATTTCATGTTAAGATTACTTTCAATGATGTAAATTATTTTAAAGAAAATGAAATTATTTCAGTGGGAAATTATTTCAAAGCAACTTATTTTGTAATAAATTGATTCGCTGGTATGGTCGTGTGGATAAACCGTTGCAGAAGCATGAATGTCCTAAATCGCAGGAAAGTTAGCTGGCCAAGGAAAATTTGGTAGCAAGTGATTGGACAGGACCGCAGAGAGTGAAATTTTGGAGACTGCTGAACCGTGAGAAGTTGAGTGAACTTACATAATATCAGAAAACGTCCGACCCCTGAACAAGGGAAAGGTGATGTTAAATGAAAAAAAAAATAGAAGAATATATATATATATCATGCGACAACTTCACGTGCGTGTGTATTTTTCATGTCAACATAACTTTGATAATTATACATTGAATTATTTTCTATTAACTATTAATCGAATATTTATTTTAAAAAAATGAAATAGTGTGAATTAAAACGAAATTATAAAAATCCTATTTAAAAAAATATAATTTCATAAAATCCACCAGAATGCATTTTGGTTTTTATTATTAAAAAAAGTATCCCCTTTTCTTGACACATCAGATCGACAGCATGTAGTCATTCCATGTAAATCTGCACTCACTCTCTACAAGCCTGCTGCTAATATTGTAAACATGCCAGGCTTCTAAGCTAAGCATTTCTCTGCTTTGTTTTCGCTTCGAAAATCTGTCATTTCTCAATTGTAGTTATAGTTTAATAACACTTTGGTTCAATTAATAATTTAATAACCAAATGAAACCGTAAGAATTAAATTTAACTTTCAAAATCCTTTTTCTTTTTTTTTTTTCTAGTTTGTTAAAAAATTTATAGAAAGTATTTATGGAATTTAAAGATGTCCAATCGATTCTATTTACAAAACGATTTTTTTCTTTAAATAATATTTCTTCATAAATTCTTTCCAAAAATGTAAATGTTTTCTTAAAAGAAATTGATTAAGAAAAAAAGACTGGGGGTGGGGGTTGGCTCAAAACAAAAATGAAATAAGATTCCTGGGCAACGCCGGGTAGATATAGCTAGTTGTTTATATGAAAAGAAAATTATGCTAATTTGCTTTTAAGTTTTCTAAAATGCTTTAAAATAAACATTTTATAGCATTCTCACTTTTGTTGTAGGTTGTTTACATAGATTTAGTTTAAATAAGTAAATTATATGTAAAAAAAAAAAAAAATTTGATTTAACTGTAAGGATGGCAGATAGGAATAGAAAAAGAACATGTACACTCTTACTTTAGAATAATAATTTCGAATTTAAGTTCATGCAATCTTTAAAAGAAAATGGTTCAGAACCACTGGTCAAAACTATATTCCATTTTCATTTAAATCAGAATTTCTTATGTATTTAAGTAGAGGATTTTTTATTAAATTTTATTTTTTATTTATTTTTTTTTTACTCTTGACAGATATAAATACAAATTATCTCCTGGGATTTATTGCTACTATTCAATTTTTATATTGATTACATATAAATAATTTGTATTTGGATTCAACCAGAGTTGCGGAGTCAGAAGGTATACGGTCTGACTTCATACAATTCCAAAATATGTGACTATGGATTCTTATTTTAAAGTCTTCCAATATTCAGGCCATCTGTTGATTTTTTTTTTGTTTTGGATATGAAAAATCCGACTTGGATTCCTATCATTCTTATGAGTCTGCTTCCTTGAATTTAACTTATTTGTATTACTTTTCTATTTTTAAATGTAAAAAGTAATCTTTTTTTTTTTTTATGAGTTACGTTTCAAATTGATTTTTTATAAGTTGGATTTATTTACATTTTTGTTTTTTATTTTATAATCAGATTTAGTTATTTGAAAAGTCGGGGGAAAAAATGGCCTGCAAAACATTTGTTTCCTAAGATTTTTTAATTTTTATTTTTGCTTAAGTCTTACAATCCAGCAGATTATTAAAAATGTATCTTTCGTAAAGATAAGTTTAATCTATTCTCATCTCAAAGATTTTGTTTAAAAAAACCAACAAGAATAAGGATATTAAAATATGCATCTGAAGAAAAAGCCACTAATATTTTGAAACACAATGTACAAATGTTTTGTTTTTTTCATCAAGACGTAGGCATTAATCTGAAAGATTATTCTTCACTTTATATAAAACTGTTTATTTACACACTGTTAACTTCAAGTTAATTAAAACAATCTTTGTCTTATTTTCTGACTTTAATTTATTATATTCAACAGTAATGAAAATTCGAAATGTGAACAACCCCTAATAAAATGCTTAGTTTCTAAATAATTGTGCATACAAAACAATGGTATCAACAAGATATATACTTATCTATAACGTTATCTGACCCAAAATAGACTTTAAGCTGACAAATCAAACTTTTAAAATATTTTTTTATTTTTTTATTATTGATGTGCCATGTTATTGGTAATATAACATACTTTTGCAACAATTTATTTTTTAAATTACTCAGTCCAGCCCAGATAATGTATATTATGAAACATCTTTACCTAATTAACCCCCCCCCCCCAAAAAAAAAGAGCCAGGCGAATAACTCTTATTTGAATTAAAGAATATCAACAGTTGTCTCCCTTACAACTAAAATTTCATTTCTTTTTCTGTATAAGTTTTAAAACTGGCCAAGCAAATAAAAATTCTGAACTAAAATGAATTCACTGCATCTGGGGGAACGCCAGGTAGGTACAGCTAGTATCTGAAGAAGAAAGAAGAAAAAAAATGAGGTATTAGCTTTTAGCACCCCAATAAAAGGAACAGTTTTAGCATGATACCCATGTATGACGTCATCATGTGTTCAGAATAATGTTCATATTTACTTCCTAGCAACAAAAAACTGTGTATATATTTATTTCTTATGAAACAAAGAAAAAAATATGTTAAGATTGAATTGTTTCACCTGAGATGGCTACAGACTGTGATGTCAGCACTTTGTGGGCAATGTAAATTTGAAAAATGTATCCTATCAGGCGAATAATAATTTTTCTTAATTAAATAATTCAGAACAATTTGTTTTAATAACTTTTAAAACAAGTTAACACAAAGTGTTTAGGGTTATTATTAAATTTATAAATAATTAAAATTAAATAAACCGAATAGTAATTTGTTTTCTGATTTTTGCAGTAAAAAAAGATATAATACAAACACTGATTTATTTACGTATGATTTTTTGGGGGGGAGGGGGGGGGTGAAAATTCAATTTTACAGTTATTAAAGTATTTATGGCAGCAGACGGTGTTAATCTACAAATTTACTAAAAATAAATAAATAAAAATAAAACATAAATAATTCAGTGGTTTTATTATTATATTATTTTTTTTGCCACAAAAATCAGAAAATAAATTACTATTCCTCAATTTAATTTTAATTATTTATATTTATTTATAAACTTAATAATAACCTGAAACACTTTGTTTTAATAACATTATTTTAAATTAAAATAAATTGTTTCTAGTTATTTCATTAAGAAAACAAAATAAATTACTGTTCGCCAGAAAGTGGACGTCCTCAAAGTGCTGACGAAACATTGACGTCAGTCTGTCGCCATCTAAGGTGAAATAATTCAATTTTACCAAAAATACTTATAAGTTTTCTCATTAAAAAAAAATAAAAACACAAAAGTGAATCATTGTTCGTCTCGTATGTAAATCAGTTAACCAACAACAACGACATTTTGGAGGATTTAATGTACATGATACAAATATTTGTTTTACTCAAATATCTTGTTTCTTTGGGATAAATAATGATCGGAATGTCTGAAAGTAAATGTGCAGAATAATTTTCCAACAAATAAGTAAATAAAATATCTACACCTGCCATTTTTCATCTAAAAATATTTTTTGCGGTTGTTGGGTTTTACGGTATGTCACCCATTGTTGGACCATATCTTGTAAATATTCTCTAAACGATAGTTTCTATTTAGCCCACCACCCTGACACATACTACCATTCGGGTCAGTGTACCTGGGAGTAATGATAACTAAGGGGTCACTACTTTAAGCTCCCAAATTGGGGCCTTGCCACTGTATGTATTTTAAGGTAGTACACAGGACCCATATTTCCGGTGGTGCTAGTAACATACTAAAAATACTTATCAAGCCAAATCCCACCCCTTCACTGTATGCCGGAAGATTTTCTGCTTTAAAAGTTTCTTTTCATCGGACTGCTTGCCTTTGGAATTCCCTCCTTGTTTCCTCAACCGTATCAACATGTAGAAATTTAAATGTAATATGAACAAATATCTACCCCCTCCCCCCAATCTGGTCCCCATTACAATAGCCTCTTATGTTTCAGTGGCAATATACTTTATTTGGAGTGAAAAAAGAAGATACTTTCATTTTGGGGGATAAAAATTATCTTAAGAAAGATTTTTGTAATGGAAAGGATTACTTGTTCTGCATTTCTCAATCATTTTTGTGTAAAAGTAAGAAAATGGCTGTAGATGTTTTGATTAAATTTACTGTCAAATTTAACATTTATTTTAACAAAATAAATGGTTTTTTTTGTAAGTAAATATAAATTGTTTTCGATTTCAATTTGAAAATGTTTATTTTATTTTTTGTTTGGCAAGGTTAGTGAGGTTATATATGGTGTTGTGCTAAACCTGTTCTTTTCAACTGCCAGCATTATTGGAGTGTTGAAAACACACATGGTCTGCTTTTAGTAACTAAATATTTGCTTTAGTTTTTTTTCACTCTGCTTAAATCTGATTGTTTTTAACTTGTAAACACTATTCACCAAATGATGCTGAGCAATTTGGTTTGTTAGCTGTTTGTGTCTCCGTTTAATTAGCATTTTCTTTTTTCAGGTGGATGTTTTGTAGAAGGCTTCATTGTGTGCGCGTGTTTCCTTGAATCTATATACTTGAAAGGTTTCTTTGTTTTTGATCCAGTCTGAGAATTCCCAATGCTTATAGTAGTCGTAGTAGTAATAGTAGCACATTTGACGCTGGTAATCACCTGTTGAGAGACGATAAAAACGTATAAGGAACAGTTTTGGAAGCCATGGCAGTGGAATTGCATGCAGAACAAAGAAGTGTTTGGCGATACTTCTGAGACAAGGTATTATTACTATTTACATATTTTGGATGCTGCCGTTTTCACAATGTTTCATCCATTGCACTCCCCAGTTCTTAAAGTACCTTTTATCGGAGTTTGTGGAAACATTCTAGGAATTTTAAACCAGGGTTGCAGAGTTGGAAGGTATATGATCTGACTCCGACTCCTATGATTCCCCAAATTGTGATCAGGGTGACAGTCTGTCGATTCGACCGACAAGTCTAAAGGACAAATGATCGATGAACACTGACGGTGACTAAGTGGTTGCAGATGGGATGTAATTGGATGAGACTGGCTCAGAACAGACAGTCCTGTGTAATTCGTTTTGATCGCCAGCCATCTTGATGTCTATTAAGAATTGGCGTGTTACGATGTCTTATGATGATGAGTCGTGCAGCGATGTTTATGTAGCAAATGTTATTAGCCTTGGTGCTAGGAACAGAGCTGCTGCTGATGACAGTCGCTGCCAGGTTCATCCAGTTAAGGCGATGAGGAAAGAAAACGTAAGAGAGCTGATGCTGATATCTTCGTGATGATGGATCGCTATGTCAATCTAGCTACTGAAGTATTGGTGCTACTGCTGCTACTCTGTCGTCTGGGAGCAACGGCTGCTTTTTCTTTTTCTTTTCTTAATTGATTTTTTTCTTTTCTGATATAATAGGATTTTCAAAGTTAAATTTAATTATTATGGTATCATTTAGTCATTAAATTATGAATGGAACTAAATTGTTATAAAACTATAACTATTTTTGTTAAGATGTTGTTTTAATCTCTATTTATATAATTGTTGGATGTAACAAGCTTCCAAACCTTTAAATATTTTAATTCATAAGGATTTGCTAAGAATTTTAAAGCCAGAAATAACTTTCTCTTCAACAATTTAAATGCTTCCAAATTCCTTTCAAATTTCTAAGGTCACAAAGTAATTCGTTTTTTTAAAACTATTACCAAAAGATTAATATAACTTACTAGTTTACGAAAAAAATGGAAATTTAATTTGTAATTAAATTAAAAAAAATATTTTACAAATTTGTACTTTATGCTATTGCATTTTCGATAAAAAAAATTCAATAAATAATCGATTAATAGTCAATAAAATAATGTGTAAGTTACGTGCATATGAGAAACACATACACAAGAAGTGGTAACATGATTTTATTAATATAAAGATTAAGATCCTGTACAATTAAGTACCAACCCAATGATTGGGTACACTAATAAAAGTAGCTCATGATCTAAACTGTGACAAAGACACCTTAGTTAGTATTTTTTCCTTTCCCCCACAGGAAGATGTGACAGAAGGTTGGAGGGTGGAGATTGAAAAGTCAGCGCACTCTGGCCTACAAAAAAAGCCCTATCTGTATTCCCCGGTAAGAGCACCTCAGGCGATTAATAAACTAACCTTATCAAAGAGAGATGGTAAAGCCAGCAAGGGTGGACCCCCTAGAACTTCACGGAACCATACCCCATCCCAACAGAAATAAGGCCACCTAGCTTCAACATGGCTTAGAATCTGTCGAACTAGTTGTCGATGATGCTAGTCTTTAAGACTAGCATTACACATCCATCGTATCATTCTTGTATCATTTCTCTCCATGAAACGCATGTCTTCAACCCTCACTGGCCAGGTTTTACTTCCATACACAATCACAGTACATTCACATACTTGGTAGACTCTTTCCTTTGGTCGCCAGTGGTAATGCTCTGCTGGTTAGTAATGGCAGAAGTTCCATCCACTATTTTTAATTAATATATGGGTTAATTCTGAGACATTACAAATAATTTTGAGCAAGTGAATAAATGTTTCATGGCATCTGTTCAAACTGACCACCCAAAATTTGGGTGCAGCAATAAAATAAAAATAAATAAATAAAAAAAGGGGTTTAATTGTTACATTTATTTTATAACTTAGTACTAAAAAAGTTAAGCTTTGCGCAGAGGCAACTTTAGGCAGGCACTGTTCACAGGGGAAGGCCAAGGAAAACATAGGTCCATTTTTACCACTTCCTCTTAAGTGATAAAGACACTAACCAGAGATAGGTTACTTTGGAAGTCGATTTCTTAAAGCCGTCTAACACATGTCAGTATATAAAATGGATGTTAAATCGAATACGATGTCCTCGACTCTTATGATAACACCTGCCTAAAGTTGCCTCTGCGCAAAGCTTAGCTTTTTTTAGTACTAAGTTATAATTAAGAATAAGAATTAAACACCACTTTTTTATTTATTGCCACACCCAAACTTTGGGTCAGTTTGAACAGATGCCATGAAACATTTCTTCAGTTGCTCAAAACACATTATTTGTAACGTCTCAGAATTCACCCAAATATTCATAAAAAATCAGGTCAATATTTTGCTGCACTGTGCTGGCTCTTAAAAATAAATGTGATACTATAAAGAAAAAAACAAGTTTTTAGCCCTTTTCCCATTGGTCTTATCAATCTTACCTTGTCCTCAGAGCCATAATATCTCCATTCTCATCTCAATGCCATGCTAATTAAGATGAAGGGTGAAAAGACAAAAAAATATATAATTTTTTAGTAGTAAACAGTTGATACAAATACACATACGAATGGAGACATACAGTGTCTCACTTATTTAAAATCTATAGGACAAAATAATTCATTTAAAAAAAAAAAAAATTCTGAAACTATCATCTGCTTTGTACTAGTTTACCTGTAAAATAAAAAAAAAATGACAAAGTGTTTGAATTTGATTAGACAAACAATGGTCGCTGTATGATATTTAATTCATCTTGTACAAATGCTAGTCATAACTGTTTTTATTTTATTTTTTTAGACTGAAGATGACTAGCATAGTGACCACTATATATACTCTCTGTACAACAGATATATAGACATTCTTTATAATAAACTAGTGGAACCGGTTGAATACCTGGCATTGTTCAGGAGAAAAAGTGAGGAACCCAAGAACCTCCTCCCACCCTATATTACTATTTAAAATTTTTTAATTTTTTATTTATTTCTATAATGACTAATTTCAAGTTATACGGATGCCTTATGCCAAAGCAGATCCCACAATATTATTAAAAAATTAAACCATTAAGAATATTTATTATGCTTATTTTTATTTTTTTGGGGGGAGGGGGGTATCTTTGTCTCATTGTTTTTTTTTTTTCTGGAGAGGAGGGATACTACTTTACCCATAGCCCTACGCTGTCAACAAAAGAAATGGTGGTGGTGGTGGGGGGGTAAATACTATTTAAGCAAAAAAAAGTAGCTCTCCCTATGCACACACACACACACACACGTAAAAATATAAAGAATGTTAGCCATTAATAACTGACTTTTGCCTCAAATATTTGATTAAAGAAACTTTAATTCTGACAAAATCAATCAATCAAATCAAATTTATTTGGCAAAAAAATAAAAAAATAGCATAGTGCAACAAGACATGTAAATAGACAGATGGAATGGGAGCTATTTGTATCCGCATACAGTCTGAATGTTTGTCCAAGGCTACTTGAAACCTGCATATGGTAGTCATCGTCACAACCTCCTCTGACACGTTGTTTCACGGAGGAGAAACACGGACTAAGATGCTGCCTTCCTTCTATTGAGTCAAAAGCGACGGTGGTACATCTTTTTCGTGTTCCAGCGGAAACCACGACTTGGTGCTGGGGTAAAAAACTCCTTGAACGGTAGATTTAAAAAAAAAATTTTTTTTAACATAGTTCACAACAAACAAGGCAGGCCGCTACTTTAGACGTAAGGGGCTACTGAGAAAAAGGGTGAGAGTTTGGGGGGGGGGGGGTCAACCTAAATTGGGAGCTGTGCAACGAGATGTCTGTTTACATTAGTTTTAAAATTCTGCATGTCAGTACCGAGAGCAGGGAGGGAGTTCTAGAGTCCAGCAGCACGATGAAAGAAGCTTTTGGGGTAGAAAGCTTTTCGGCATCTGGGGACCTCCACAGTGAATGGATGGAATCTGGCAGATTGTCGGGTTCGTCTAGTGAATTTGCGTCGTGGGGGGACCAGAGCAGCAAGTTCATCGGAGCAAAATCCATTGAAGTACTTGTAAAACAGGCACAAGGAAGCAACATTGCGGCGATGAGACAGGGGCTGGAGCTTGGTGGATAGTGAGGGACCTATTAAGTTGGCGACTTTTTTTTGGACCTTGTCAAGGCGGGAGAGACTAGTGGATGATGCCCCAGCCCAGATGTGGCAACAGTACTCCATGCATGGGCGGATGGTGGCTTTGTAGAGATATAGGATAATGTCAGGTGTGAGGAGTTTACTAGCACGGTAGAGGGAGCCCATCTTCTTTGCAGCAGCCCTGGCAATGCCTTCAATGTATTTATTCCAATTCATGTTATCTGTGAAAGTTAGGCCAAGGAGTTTGAATGATAAACTCTCAGGTAGGGTATTATTTACGATGACAATCGGTGGTTGAAGAGGTTTCTTGTAGTTATTGAAGGAAAGTAGCTTTGTCTTTGTGGCATTAAAAGTTACCAATCATTTATGACCCCAATCCACTACAGCCTGGAGGTCATTTTCTAAGGATTCAGCCATTGCCTCAGATATGTGCGTGTTGGTTTTGCCTACATGACGAGAGTAGAGCGTGATGTCATCAGCAAATATTCCTCTCAGTTTCAATGACATCAGGGAGGTAATTTATGAACATCAGGAACAGTAGAGGTCCAAGGATGGATCCCTGGAGTACACCAGCATTTATGCCATGTTGCTTAGATGAATGGCCATCGAGGACAACTTGGATCTTTCTTTTTGTTAGGAAAGATTTAATTAAATATTTGTCGTGTAGTTTTAGAAGAAGCCCTTCATGCCAGACCTTGTCAAAGGCCTTGGATATATCAAGCGCTACCGCCTTAGCTTCACCTGCCTTGTCCAGTGTATGATATATGCATTCAGAAATGACTGTTAGTATATCTGCGGTAGATCGTGCTGGTCTAAATCCGTATTGATGATCAGAAAGAAGTTTAGCATTAACTAGGTGCCAGACTATAGCTAGATTGATTAAGGATTCAAAGATTTTAGCAAAGATCAGGAGTAGACTAATAATGCGGTAGTTTAGAGAATCAGTTCTATCTCCAGAATTCTTGAATACTGGTACCACAGATTTAGATTCCCATTGATAATATTGTTGCCAGAATCAAGTCTCTTCACATCGTCTGCTGCTCAAGTGAGAACAGATAGTCTTTGGAGCTGTTCTTTGTAGGTAAGCGTGTAGAGTCCTTTCACCATCCTGGTTGCCAACCGTTGAACACTCTCTAGGTGTATGATATATTTTTGTAGATAAGAATTTGTAAGCCAGAAATTAGTGACGAATCGACAAAGGCATAATGACTTAAACTTATGGATGGAGGGCTGAGAGAAAAAAATAAAAAATAAAAATAGTCATGTTTACGGTTGTTATTTTTGAATAGAATTTTTTTTAATTCGCGTTTGTTTTCCTTTATTCTATTTTTAATTTCAATAAATATAGAAGTTTCAGTAAAGAAAAAAAATGGAAAAGGTATAATTAAATGTGTATTTATCAAAGTTATGTTGATGCTAGAAGTATGCCCACACACACATATACATGGAATGTTATCTGATATTTTTAGGAGTACAGAAATAGGGGGGAAAAATACATCAAATTCTAAAATAAATTTATAATCGTATGGTTATGGTCGCTGTAACCTCCAACTTTCTTACATCGGTAGAAACGTTGTTAATGTAATAGTAGCTCGAATAATCCAAATTAACAATCCTTTATCGATATCTGTGTCTCCCTATATATCTATCTAGAGATATTTACTCGTCGTTGCCTGGGTGAAGAATAATTACCAGACAGAAGACTTAATAAAATATAACAATGTTTACAATTTTTTCTTGAAAGTCTTGTTCAAAAATGCAGTTGAAACGAAAAAAAAACAAATTATGTTAGCCAATCCAAAATGGCCTTTTCTGAAAGCATTACTTAATCTACCATAAAAATTTATCTGTCCTATGTATTTTATGTAAAATTGGAAAGAAGAAATTACTTATTCAGCTGGCAGTCAATCTTGGCCTCTAATAACATTAAAACAACACACCATTATACATAGGTATAATGAATAGAAAAATTATTTACCTACCAGTACGATAATCAACTAAGTTAAAGAAATGAATTGGGTAAAAAGTATGTGAAAAAAAAAAATATATATATATATATATATATATATATATATATATAATTGCATATATATATATAATTGCTTATCTTATAACAAAAATAATGAAAAATTGGTGACCTGCATCTTTTATTAACGACATAAGCTGATTTTTCTATTTCGGGCATTAGTGAATAATGTTACCAATTTATAAATCTTCCAGACCAGAATAATTAAGTTTCTAAAGAAAACGAAATGAAATACATTTTTTTTCTTCTGTCAAATAGCACAGTGACAATTGTTAAACATTACTGTCTTAGGCTGATGCATTGCTATTTATATCTGATGCTGAGAATCCGACAAGATAACTTTATATTTTAGATAATAAAATAGCATTATGGAAATTGAATGGCTACAGAAATGCAATCCTGTTTCATTCTCATCCTTGAATGGCCTGATGTTATCATAGCTCTAAACATTGTCTTTTTGTAACCATTAGTTTTCCATTTTATAATCGTATTGTATTATTATAGTAATGTACACTCTTCATTAAAAGTAACTAGGAAAAAATTATGCTTCATTACACTATTTATCTAGATATATTAAAATATTCATATAAAATAATAGAATTATGTCAGGTATTTAATTTTTCATATATAAATCATTTCTGATGACCTAAACAAAAACCATCGTTGATTTTTTTTTTTTTTTTTAATTTTTTTTTTTAAAATTTTATTATAGACTGGAGAATTTATTTCTTAATTCATTTCAAGCGACAAGCTATATATCATTTTTACAGAATTTTGTTTATGATTACTTGTAATATGAGTTTTGAAAATTTTTTCATTTTTGTTTTTCATTTTTTTTCATTATAATAAGTATAAGATTAATAGGTTTGGTAAATGCCGGTTGAAATTTCTAATTAACTGGTTTGAGTATAAAATTATCTATTAAACTCCAGTTAAATACAGTAGAAAAAAAATTGAAATTGCTTAAATAAATGATTGAAATAACTTTGCAATTTGAGATATGAAAATTAAATTTCGTCTATTCCGTCTTAAATCTGATTATAATTATAAATGTACTTTCCTGGTTGATTTAAAATAATAATTCAGAAGTATAATTGCCAGCGTAGTGAGTAAGTGTGTATGCTATTGCGAATTGTAATCTGTGTACGTAAATATTTAATATACGTATATGTATGTAGTTTCAAATATGTCTAGCCGTCGAAAGTGTGTGTATGTTAATTTAGGTTGTGCTTGCCTGTATTGTGTGAAGACTTATGTAATCGAGTGTACATACTGTCTGGCGGTAGAAGTAAGAATGGTTTGTTCATATTATGGTGCATGCGTGTACATGGATTCTGTTGATGCATGTATGTGATTGACACATGATTCTCCAATGTGTAAGCGTATAACGGAAACGAGTGACTTGATTTCCGCCAGTTGGTGATAATAATGAATGACACTCTTAAGACGTTTCCCTTGCGAGGAGGTTAATTTTGATGGTCCTGATTTCTATTTTATTTCATTTCTTTTTAGAAAATTTAATATTTAGTTGTTTTCCAGCCCTGTAGATGTGCACTAGCACATGAACACAGGTTAATTTGCATAGGGTGTTCTAATGTTTAGATAAATTATATATATATATATATATATATATAAAGGATTAAATGCATGATATATCATAAAAATGAAATGCTGTGAAAGACAATATGAGTGAAAAAATACAAACGGAAAAAAAAACATTTAAAATACAGGAAAAATCATCAAGAAACGAGATTTTACCGGTTTCGTTTGGATCAATGAACGTCTTCAGAAAAAAATGAAAATTTTGAATTTATTCGATAACGGTAAAAACATAGGAAAAAGAACTCATAGAGACGTCATTGGCACGCATTTAACTATTTGAAAAAAAGAAAAAGAAAGAAAGAATAATAAGACACGCGTGCGGAGAGACATTAAAATGGAAAGGAGGGGGGGGGGAGGATAAAAAGGAGGAGGAAAAGAAATGGAAAAAATATGGATGAAGTGTAGTAAAAAAAAAAAAAAAAAAAAAAAAGAAAAGTTTCTTTAACCAGGATTGCAGTGGCGCAATATATTGGAGTGTTTCAGTTCGGTTTTTACCAGATGTTTGCTTAAGGAATAAGATCTGAGTCTGAGGTTTATCTTAGATGGAGACGAAAAAAGTATTATCCGCTTTTGATGCGTTTGCGACGTGGGAGAGCGTATTCGGTCTTGAAGAGGGTGCAGTTTTCACCCACAATTTTGATCTTATAAACTGCACCCTCCTCAAGACATAATACTCTCTCCCACATCGCAAATGCATTGAAAGCGTTATGATACTTCTCTCATCAACATCTAAGATAAACCTCAGACTCGTATCCTATTCCTTAAGCAAACATCTGGCAAAACCACACTGCAATATATTACGCCACTGTGATCCTGGTTAAAGAAACTTCTTTTTTATTTTATTTTATTTATTTTTTTTTACTCCATCCATATTTTTTTCCATTTTTTTCCCTGCTTCTTCCCCTTCCCCCCTCCCCATTTTAACGTCTCCTCGCAAGCCGGTTTTATTATTCTTTATTTTTTCAAATAGTTAAACGTGCGCTAATGAAGTCTCTCTTCCTTTCCTATGTTTTTACTGTTATCAAATAAATTTAAAATCTTCACTTTTTCTGAAGACATTCATTGATCCGAATGAAACCGGTAAAATCTCACCTTTCTTGATGATTTTTCCTGTATTTTAATTTTGTTTCTTCAGTTTGTCTTTTCTCACAATTATATATATATATATATATATATATATATATGGGGGCAGAGAGGTTGGAATTTGTGTTTGAAATATAACTCGTGTTCCGGGGTTCGAGTCTGGCGACCAGTGTGAATATTTCTTCTCTACACTGATGATTCCCGTAAGGATGAAACTTATACGTATGTAGATAAAAAACAAATTTTTATAATTAATTATTTGTCGCCCTCAAACTAATCTGGCTCTGTAGTGAGTAGTATTAACGCAGCCGTAATCGTGACTTAAATGCAATGTTCCTTTCAATAGTAGAACTCTCTATGACAGCTGCCTTTAAATAGGATTAATCGCTCGCTGATTTACCAGGTTGTTGACAACGGCCGTATGGGCAAAGACATTGGAATTTAAGTTTGAAATATAATTCGTGTTCCGGGGTTCGAGTCCGATGACCGGTGTGAATAATTCTTCTCTACACTGACGACTTCCGTAAGGATGAAACGTATACGTTTGTAGGTAAAAAAAATCAACAAATATTCATAATCAATTATTTATATATATATATATATATATATATATATATATATATATATATATATATTAAAATCAAGATATAATGATACTAAATTTTATGTCTAGAATTCTTATTCCAATTTTTATCAAAATCCATTGTCATTTTAATTCTAGAAAATGTCTAAAACTTCAGGTTTAAGCTTCTGGGAGCTTAAGAAGAAATTGAAATTCAGGGAATCCTGCTTAATTGGTGTCAAATGTCTATTGATCAAATTCAATACATATCTGAAATGTTTGAATTTTCAAATGGGAGGTTGTTCCCATATTATGCCCCCTAAAACCCTTTAATATACTGACAAGAAACTGAAATTTGGGGAATATTTATTAACAAATGTCTCATACATATTTTTAACATTTCACAAAAATCGGAAGTATCTAAATTTTATCAAACTGTTTCCACCCTTTTTTTACCCCCTTTGCATGAAACTAAATATAGCCCACATTTGAGTTCTTTATGCCTAGCAGCTGTGTTCCAAAATTCATAATGATCGGTTAATTTGTTTATAAGTGAATCGTATATATATAAACATGTACACATATCTGCATTTATATAGATAGATAAATGCACATAGGTCTTTATTATAGAGTGCTGGATAACTCAACCAAAATTGCATTGGATTAAATAATGATCAATATCAACTTGATATTGGATTATATTAATTTGGTTTTTGGATCTTTAATATTTTATTAAAAATTGAAATGGAGTTATTAAAATAAGAGATGCCAAAGAGGCTTTATAAAAAAATATAAAGATATTCGTTTAGTAAAAGAAAATGGTAGCAATGTCCAGCCTCTACTGTAAAGAATCATCTCCGCTGTGCGTCTGCAGTAGAATTGTGTGCAAGCAGTAGTAAATGCTGTTTGAATAATTGATTGCATCGAGGAGCTAGGACTAAATTATCTCTTGACAGCTGGCGAGAAGCAGAACGAGGGCATCCAAAAGAATGCTACTGCTTTCATTCTCTTCTCCGTCTGTCATCTTAACCTTATTCTAGTCAATTATTTGTCAGGACAATAATTGAAATATATTTATACAGACAGCTGTATCATCACCACCACCACCACCACTCTTGATTCCTCCTACTCTTTCTTTTTTTTTTCTTTCTTCATCCCTCTCCCCCTTCTGGCCATTTCTAATTTTTCTGGTTTGTTTTCCCATTTATTGATCTTGGATTTTATCTGATTGTATTTCCTGACTTCTGTCTTTCTTTCATTATCCTTTCAATTTATTCTTAAAACAAACGTTATTCATTCTCCAGACGTAATGCCAATGTATAAAATGCTGTTTTATTTTTTAAAAATCTATTTATTTTTACTTTTTCCATTATAATTTTATTCAAACCTCTTTTTCTCTATTAAAAAATGTTTTATTTCTATGCTGTCTCCAACTGATTTAAGATTACATGTCATAAATTTAAACTGCATTTTTTCTCTTATATATATATATATATATATATACTAGCGGTATTCTCCCAGTGTTGGCTATGTGGTAGAGTTGGACGGTTTTTAAATTTTGGTTTCAGTATCGGTTTTTTCCCCTTAAAACCTCGGTTTACAGTTCGGTTTTTCGTTTTTTTTTGAAAAAAATTTTGTTACTATGGAAGCTATTCATTCTCTTGTGTGATGATTAGTTGTTATTCAGCGTTTAGTTGAATTATGCTACTGTTTCGATAATTTTGTGACTGAATCATTCTCCATGATATGAATCATATAAGTTTTAAGGTGTTGACTGTTGTTATCAAAGTTCTGATAACTTTTCAACAGTTAACTCGTTAAAACAGTGACCAAAGATTCATGAAAGATTTCTGAAGAATAAAAGTGAGTTTGAATATACATTCTATCTAATTCTTTAACCCATCAGAAGCTAAAATATAACTCGAATAAAGTGATACTAGCATTGGCAACTACTTTTTTTCTTTTTAAATGTTTATACTCGCTCGCTACTTTTCGTTTATTTACTTTTACAACAAGTATTTTTTTTAAATTTCATTTTAATAACTTATTTTTTAGATAACTCTGAAACAAACATAAATAATTATTTTACAATTTTGAGTTGAATCAAATAGATTTTCGACATCATACGGAACGCATTAGATTTTTTCTTTTTCATTTGAAAATAGTTTATGCTAAAAATACGATGTCATGTTGTCTGTCGTATTTCTCTTTTTTTCATTTGAAAATTCAAAATGTTAATGATAAACAAACTGTAAACAAAGATTTCTTCCTACAAGTCAATTAAATGTTTTTATCATATATTTGTTCAATCTGTCCTCTTACTAATATAATATTTTTTGGTAATATTCAGTTTTATTCAAATCGGAAAATCTTTTCAACCGTGTTTCCTTGTATATGGTGGCTTACTGTAGTAAAAACACAATACCGAACGGTTACGGTTTAAAAAAACAAAAACAATTCGGTATTCGGTATAGAGACGAAACCGAAAAACCGCGGTTTTTCGGTAAAACCGCCCATCTCTACTATGTGGAGATATATTGCTGGTCGGAAATAATTTAAAATATAGTCATGTTACAATTTTTGCCTTGAAAGAAAAGTTTAAATAACATTTGCAATATGAGATCAAGTAATACAAAAAACTGTTAGCACGATGGTGTTTTCTTTAAAAAAAAAAGAGTTACTTGTTCTTACATACAGCTGTAAAATGGCAAATGTCTTAAATGAATTAAAACAAATTCGTTTATTTTATATCTAAAAAATACCAATAAAAATAATTATTTAAATCTATACACTTTTTCTTAAATACATTATTCATTGAGATAGTCTTTGTTTAATTTTATTTTTGTTTAATGAAAGAAAGAAAATCTATTTTAAAAAATAAATTTCTTTTCTTTATGTTCTAATTATAGTTCAGTTATTTTATGAACCTAACTAATAATTGCCCCTAGTGACCCCAGATGGAATTGATAGAAAATTTCAATAGTGTCTGCCTGTAGATTCCGTAAAATATTTAACTGTTTCTTCTGAAAAACAAAATATAAAATAATTAAATCAAAATAAACTAATTAAATAAAAAGAAAATAAAGTTTGTTTTTTTTAGAAACAAAACATTAAAAACACCAAGTTATTGAGTTTCATTGTATATTTGAAATTTTGAAATTTAAATTTGTTTAGGCATTACATTCAAACAAATTCAGTGTTTTTTTTAACTCCCCGTAAAATAGTTGACTTGTTTTCATAGAAATTTAAATGCATTGGTTTTTGTACTTTATGCTATTGCATTTTTGATTGAAATGAAAACTATTTGAATAGTAAATAGTTGATTTCAAACAAAAAAGAAAGAAAAATTGGATTCCGAGACATGCAATTGAAACAGGATATTTAGATCATCAGTTTGACACTCTCCCAACTGAACTATTTTTTTTATTCTAAGCATTTTTGTTTGTACTAGCTGTTGCTGGTATTGATGTTAGTTCATTATTTAAAAATGTTTCCTAGGCAGATTAATTAGTTTTTGAAAAAAAAACTGAATCGAAATACATATTTTTCTTGTAAAGAACATGTACCAACGTTTCACAAAAGAAACTGACAAACCAGAATCAAACATTAATTTTTTAGGAAGAATGCTATTAATCAAATATTAGAGTAAATGACTCTCTTTACGTTATTATATACATAGAATAGATCAGTCTCTTCAGATATTTATTGAAGAAAATTAACTTTGGAATTAAAGCACAAAATTTGGAATATAGCACAAAATGAAAGATCATCATCATCGGTTTAATATCCGTTTTATATGCTGGCATGCGTTGGACAACTTTAAAAAATTAATTTCCAAACTAACCTATCTCTGGCCATATTTTTATTTATCTCTCGTCCTCTCAAGTCCATTTTATCACTTCCTTCCATGTTTTCCTTGGCCTACCCCTGTAAACTGGACCTGCTAGCTTAATTGCTCTACATCTACTGACCCAAGAACTCACATCCGTTCTTCTAATGTGGCCATACTATCAAAGTATCCTGTTCTGTACACATTTCTCTATACTGTCCAGATTTAATCTTCCACTGACGTCATCAGATCTAAGCCTGTCTTTAAGACTCCGATTACACATTCATTGTATCATTCTTCAACTCCTAGCATTCTTACGAGTCAAAGTCTGACTCTTTTCAAAACGTCTGACTGTGACTCCATAATCCTGGGTGAAACTACACAAGGCTCCGAAAAAGGTGCTATGCCAGTCAGCCAGCCCATAGCTAGAGATTATAACAATCCTGTTTTTAAGTGCTGGCAAACCAGTTCTATTGTATCAATATTTAGAATAGTTCAGCTAAAAATGCACAAGTGATGATGATGAACTTGATCTGACTATTAAAGACACATATGATGAAAGGTCAGTGCATTGGCATTCACACAATGGCTGAAGTGAGTGGATTTAACCTTTTGTTCTGGCTATTCAGCTCATATTAGAAAGTTTTCTTTTAATATTTATGATCAGTTAGAAAAAAGTAATGGACAAAAATGTTCTTTGTCTTTATAATAAGCACATTGCAAGTGTCAAGTGTGTCTTACTTCTTCATTGCAGACAACACCCACATCATTAATGATTTACATTCTTCTATTTTCACATCCTAAACTGTTGCTGTGCTGAGCTCAAATCCAACTGGAAGAAAATTCTGTAATTAAACATCTCTTGTAACTGTATTAGAAATCCAGCTGCCATAGTAATAAAGCCGGTGTCTTAAAAAAAAACATTAAAACACTTTGCTTTGTATGTTTCTACATAATCCTTTTTTTTTAAATTTTATTTTTTTTTTAATGAAAAGGAAAAAGTGGTGTTGGTATTTTTTTTATTGCAAATAGATGGATAGATAAAGTGATTGAAGTTAATTGTGTAAGTGAGCGAATCATACTGAAGTTGGTGGTTGGTGAGAAAATTTCACAGCTATATCTGTTTATGCACCAGAATGTGGTTTGAATAAAGATGCGAAATATGAGTTTTATGGCAGACTTATTGCAGTAACTAGTTAGGTTGATGAGGAGGAAGTGTTTGCTGTGGCAGGAGATTTGAATGGTCATGTTGGAAAGACCCCTGGTGATTTTGAGGGTGTGCATAGAGGAAATAGATATGGTGATAGGAATACAGAAGGAGAAAGAATTTGGTCTTTCCATGGGCATATTAGTTGCACACACTCTTTTTAGGTAAAAGGAAAGCCATTACATATAAAAGATTCGTAAAATCGAAAATGATGATGATAATTTTCTTTTCATAGTTATTTCAATCAGGGCTGTGGGTTCTCCGCTTTTTAGCCGAATTCGACTTTTTTTGTAATTCAGAAAAAGCGGAATTGAGCTTCTTTTTTAATAAGAAATGGCCAAATACTAGAGCTTTCCGTCCTTATTTTTCCCTATTTGGTTTGATTTAATTTCTCTTTCTTCCTTTCTCTCGCTTTATCTTTCTTTCTATTTCTTTTTTTGTTTTTTCTCTCTTCCTCTCTCCGTCACGTTTTGTCTTGTCTTGCTTCACCTCCCTTTCCCCTCTCTCTGAAAATGTTAATTTTTGCCATACTTCAAAAGATCCGTGGGTATGGGAGGTAGAAGACTTTTGTTTCATCAATGAATGTCTTCCTGTCTCCTTTAAAACATATCAGTCGATACTGTAGGGTATTGTAGATCAACACCCTTCGCTACCCCCCCCCCCCCTCCCCCCAAAAAAAAGAGTTTTACTTTTTTCAGGCAATTATGAGTGAACACCCTTGCCCTCTAGGTTGGAGAATTGATGTGAGGGGGGGAGACATGGTCTCCCAGATTGAGAAATTCATCTCAATTTCAGATTTTTTTTGCCATAGGCCACTCGTATCCCTGTTCAAGCAAGTGCAGACAACCTTTAAAATTGTTGTAAAATCCCTGTATGCAAGTGCCAGATTTTTCAATCTTCTGGATAATGTTATTGATTCGAAAATGAGTATTGGTTTCCAGGTTATTTGTATCAATTCCAATCAGTATTTTTTGTGCCAACTCTAAAGTCTCTTACAGGAAATTATCTGGCTTTTTTTCTTCTCTATTTGTAGTTAAAAGTAGATTATCCTTTGTCTACATGGCCTTTTGATAGAGCTCCATAGTCGGTCAATATATATGAATCGTGATTCTTAATTCAATGTTATCTTCTTTGACTAAGCAGTGAACAAAATAAAGAGGAAGAAAAAAAGTCTCGCCTGACAAAGATGTTATTTATCGAAAGCTTGAAAAAAAAAAATATGTATAATTTAAATAAATGATTTTATCATTTAAAATTACACCATGTGTTGTATTTAAAAAATTTGATTTAAATACATTTTCATGTGTGCTTCAAAGATATTATTAATTTCCTTATTGTTTCTATCAGTTTTTAGTATAAAGTCAAAATCTGGACACATTTGATTCTTGCTTTTGTGAAAGTTTATTTTTGACTTGAACTTTTCATTCTTGAGTTCTAATGACATGGCTATACATATATTTTTTATATATACTACTGAGTACCCACTTACTAAGGCCAAGAGGCCACTTAGGTGTAAAGGTTGTAAATTGGATTATAGGCAGCACCATGAAAGGATTGGAGATGATGGGTGAAAAGGGCAGGATTAAATTAAGAGGACGGCTCAACAAGTGACTGGAAGACGATTTGTTGTGGTCAACAGAGAAGCAGTTCTGTGGGATTGTATTCTATGGATGGGAAGATTTTAGAAGTTTTGTTTGTTTTTTTGGTATGCATAAAATGGAAAGTTCTTTGCAGTGGCAGTAGCCAGACGAGTATTGCTGTGAATGTTTTACAAGAGGGGGAGACAACTAGAGATTGTAGTTCTGTCGAGCGCCTACCATGAAAATAATGATAGAATAAAGAAAGACTATCAATGTATCTTTCTCTTTTATATATATATAATCTCACTACTTCATATATATACGTATAGGATGATATATTATGTTTATATTTGTTTCATTATTTACTTCAACAGTCCTCAATACATGAGTAGAGCTTAGTAATAGTATAAAAATATACTTATGGCAAGTGAGTTACACAGAAACGTTTGTTTCATTCCCGAAAGAAATCATCTGGTTAAATGTGTGTGTGAGAAGTGAAATAGTAATAAAATTAATTGTAAAATTAGTGCTCAATTAATCCACTAGGATCTGGCAAATCATTTCTACTTGAATCAGAAAGATAACGTTTAATGAGATCGATAAATTCAAATTGATATAGGATATGCATTAATGGTGTCATTTTTTAAAAACTATGCTGGCAAACAACGTTTGCGTTTTTAAAATTTTGATCTAGATTCTTTATTTATTGGAAAAAAATAAAAATAACACATCGTTTCCCATTAGAAGCTTTTAATCATTTTCTAAAATTTTTATTTCAATCAGTTTGAATCTTTTTAAAAAATTTGTATGCCCCCCCCCCCTACACACACTTATTTATTAAATCCAGGGAAGCCAATTTTAATGCATTCCTTTATAAAAATGACAAGAGACTGAATTAACAAATGTCTTCTTTTTATATTCTTTTACTGGTGACATTTGATTAAAATGTTGACTTAAGTGGTTTTGATGAAGTGTGACCTATATTTATGTTGAACTAAAAAAAGAAAAATGAATTCATATTTCATTCACGTGTTTTTAAAAACCTTTTAGGTATATATATATATATATATATATATATATATATATAATATTATAATGGCACATTATAATAACTGGCCCATTTTGCGTAATGGTGTTTGCTAATGAACGGAGAGACCAGGGTTCAATCTCCGGTTGAGTCATACCAAAGACTTAAAAAATGGTACTTGATGCCCTTCTGCTTAAACACTCAGCATTATACAGTGAAAATCATTGATGTAACCGTCCCGAACGACTATGGCCTAAATAGAGCCGAACGCAAAAAAATACGTAATATCAGGACCTGAAGAATGGCTTGAACACAACATGGTCCCTGAAAGAAATAAACATTATACCAGTTGTGGTAGGGGTAACTGCCCTAATAAAAAAAAATCTAAAGAATACTTAGACACAATCCCTGGAAGACCAACTTGCAGCAGAGTATAAATAGAAACCCTTAAAGGGACAACATCTACTCTTCAACGAGCCCTTGGATATAAAGTTAACGCATAGCGGAATCAAGTGTTAGCTCCAGGAGGAGGCTAACACTTGATCTCTTCAAACGAACTGAACTAAAATATTTTTTTAAAAAGAGCAAGAGTAAGTGGATCAATCCTGGGAAAGGAGTGGTGCATTTCCTTACATCTCAGTGTAGTAGATCATTTGTTTTTTACAAGGAAGTGTGCAAACCCCCCCCCCCCCCCCCCCCCCCAAAAAAAAAGAAAAAATACCCTGTGGAAAGTCTTAACACAAGCATTGGTACACACATTTTAATCTATATCCTAGAGTCAGTTATTAGATACTTTCTAATAATTATTGTTCTTTTCTTTGTCTAGTCTAATAATGTTTATGAACATGAATATTGTTAAGTTGGTTGATTGCAGGGTTTCATAGCATATTAACCATCGTTCGGTCATTTTATACAGAAACCATACACAACGTTAATAATTGCTTACAAATACTATTTAAAACATTTTTCTTTGCTTTCCTATATGCCCCTCCCAATATTTAAAAATGACTAACTTAAAATAAATATAAATTCCTACTTGATAATCTGTAATCAATCATGGATTTTTTGTTGTTGAATCTTACTTATGGCACATCCCTTTTAGATGAATTGTCTTTTTCTTTTTTACAAACTATGGCATTGTGAGTCCTCTGCTAGTTGGTTGACGTAGGTTCTGTGTGGTCTCCCCAATGAACCACATTTCTGTTTTGGCATCAACAAAAGAAAGATTTGCTGGTCACTGCTGGAGGGTTAAGGATGAAATCGTCAGCAATGTTCTTTTATGGATTCCAAAATAGGGATGTGGTTCAGTGGGGAAACCACACAAAATCTGCAACTAGCAGAGGACTCACAATGCACCTCTGAAGACCTACCTGTTGCGGTGAAGTATAGAGCGAGATGGCGTGAGAGTCGGGAAGATCTGTAACGCTATTACGACTATATAATGATGCCACTTCTATGGTTAATGATAATCTACTTCTGCTTATTACAATTTTTTTTTAAATAATTGACTATAGTCTGCCTTTAAAGAATCTGTGTGTAACTCTTTATCTTATTTTAATTTTATCGAAAACTGTTCAGACGATAAAAATATACATTAATACAAAATGATTAATAGGGCATGATATTCTGTTTTAAACCAATTACAATTTTAACACTATTTTTCATTTTTATACATTTTACACAAGAGTTTATAAAAAGTTTTAAAGAATAAATTAAAAAAAAAATTCTTTATTTAATTTGTATGTTGTACAGTTTGATAAAAAAAAAACTTTGCCTTTTTAAGTATTTACGAAATTTAAAAAATACATTTTTGCCTGCCCTTTTTTTTTGTTAATTGTTTGTGGAATTTCCTATTTTTTATTTTGTTTTAGTACTTTATAATGGATGAAAACGTCAGCAAATTAATTTTATTACATTTCTTTTTCTTTACAGAAGCACATTATTTTTATTTATTTTTTTGCTGTTTAGTGTTTCTTGTCAATTTAATGTCTTTATGTGATTCCTGCATGAATGATATCTTCAGATTCAGAACTGCATCTTTCAAATGTAGTTTATCTTTCAGCCTTGAATATTGTAAATAGGTTCTTTTTAACATATAATATTGTTAAAATGTTTTTAACAGCAAATCTCATATTTGCTAATTTTGCTAGAAGGAAGTTTTGTTATTTTTTTTTTTTTTTTTTTTTGAATCCCTACTTTTGATTTTTTTTTTAACTAGTTGGAATACCCGTCCCAGAATGGGTCCATGATAACTGCCAGTGTAGCAATATTTAAGTGTGAAAATAAATTATTTGATCATTAAAATTCTCTTTGTAATTTTAAACCCTCAATTATTTAAGATTCACCATTTAAATGTTTTTTTCTTAAAAAGGATCTGAAAAGATAATTTGAATGCAATTAACAATATTTTATAATTTAAGTGAGATCATTTGGGACGAAAGGACTTGCTTCTCATTGGAGAGCTCCTCCTCTACAGATCAGAAATGCAATAATACCGTATTTTCTATTAGGTTTAAATTGGAAAATTCCATGTGAGCAAGAAGATGGAATTTCCATTAGAAGTCAATTTAGAGTTGGGTTACATGTCAGGATATTGCATCATAACAGCAAATCTGGTGATATGTGGTGGATAAGCTGATGATATCTTTCTCTTTTTACTGAACCGTCAGAAAAAAAGTTGATTTGAGGCAGTTATTCCCATTCTCTTATGGGGGATGGGGTGGGTGTATTATGTATGTGTACTGTATATTAGCGAAGAAAGATAACAACCCCGAAAGCATTGTTAAACTCCATATGATTTTGTGCTGTCATTCTTTTTTTTATAAATCTTACAATTGCTGTAATTAATAATACTACAATAACGGAAGAAAAATAAAAACAGGTGAGAGAACCAACTCCAGCTATGTTACATCAAACTAACAAGACTCAAGCTGTGAGTGAAGTGCCAGTGTCTGGCTAATTTAAGGATTAGTTTTTGTAGTGCTACACATGAAGAAACCAGATGACAAAATACTTTAAAGTAATCAAAAAAATATATTGATATTGGTAAAATAAATGTGAAAATAAAGATAACACAACTAATGTTATGAACTTCAGAAAAGTTTTACTTTTGTGGAGCTAAGATCTCAGAAGGTTTTTAATCAACAAAATTTATTAAAATGTATAAAATCTTTTCTGTTTGTTACTTAGGAATTTCATCTCATTAAAATCAGAGGTTAACTAGTGTGTGTGTGTGTGTGTGTGTGTGTGTGTGTGAGGGAGCATGGTTACCCCCTTTAAAAATTGCAAGTGGTCAGTGTTAATGAGATGAGTTACTTCCCTTGAATGATTATACCGGAAGTGGAGACTATTTAAGGAAGACATGCATACTATTCAATATTTGAAGTGGACCAGTGAATGTCTGGAGGTTATGGAAAACATTAACATTTGGAAACAGCATAGTTCCAAATGTTAATGTTTTCACTAGTCTACTTTACACACTAAGCAATATGCATGTCTGCCTTAAATAGTCTCCACTTCCTATATCATACAATGGAAGTAACTCATCTGGCATTAGCATCTCACTCTCTTATCAGTTATGCAGCATATTCTTCAGTCAGGATCCAAAATATTCCAATGAAATCAAAAACATTGACACCAATGTTCAAAATTTAAAACATGTCGATGTCTTTACTTTTTTACAAAGTTAAAAAAAATCACAAATTACAAAAAACGGGAACATTTTCACAGCATGCTTTCAAGATTGACTGGAAATTTTTCTTTTCTTTATTGACTGGATTTCTTTTTCTTTCTTCCCAATGTTGTGTTTCAGTTTTCAAGTGATGACCTTCCAAATTATCGTTCATGATGCTGTTTTATCTAGTTGTTTTTTGTATTTATAAGGAGGAGAGCAATGCAGCCAGCAGATGCTTTCATGTCTGTCTTGCTTCAATGCATGTCTTTAACATCTGATGTATGTCTCAGCACTTCTTTCTTTATCAACTCTTGCTGTCACATTTTCCTCTGTCTTCATTATTCTCTTACCTTTCCATTCACACTTATCAAGAGTATTCATTTTTGAATATTTACAAATAGCATAAATTTTTTTTTTTTTTTTAATTCGGAAGATTGGTTGCACTTGGACCAAATTGTATGTTGAATAGAAAATTATGCCATGATAAATTATTACTATTTCTTTTTAAAAAGATTTGGAGATGAGTATACATAGGCTGAAGTTTTCCAGTTGTCTCCTTTCTATGCCAAGCATACCAGTTAAGGATATGTTCTTGACAAATTGTGATGGCGCTGACCTTTTTTGTTGTTTTGGGCTCTGGCATTTGTTCTGTTCTAGGAGGTCCATCCTCTCAGGCCTTGCCATCTCGATTTGGAGTTAGTTTATAGCTAACTGTCTAAAGTGCCCTCACTGGGTAATACCAACAGGGCTGCTCGGGCAATTTTTAAGGGGTCTGAGTGCACTACCTTTTGTGCACGGGCTTATTCTACCCAACTTCTGACCCCGCAATGGGAGGAAGGTAAATACCTCGGCTGAAGTTTAAAAAAAAAAAAAATTACAATATAATTCTAAAAAAAAACTAATGTAGTATTTAAATTTTACCGTTAATTTTTAAGATAAATTCTTAGATTTAATATCGTCCGTATAATTTTTTCACACGTCGATAGTATTACAATTTTTCTCATCTTGGTTATGATTATAATGTTTCGGCCGTTTTGTCCTCTTTCCTTTTTACAGTGGCTTGTTTTGAACTCTGCAAACTGTCGTGTAATTTTTAACCTAACCCTTTATTAAAGACCTGGGGGTACAATGTTGTCATTTTATTCTACAGACTTTGTGATATTCTTTTAGTTAACTTATTAAATCATTTTGCTGTCTTTACATCTGGGGGTCTTTTTTCCAATCAGAGCAATGCCGGGTTACTCTTTGAGTTTGTCTGATACTGAAGAAAAAAAAAATTTTATTAGTGAAACCAGCACATTACTGAGGACTGGGATATATCTTCAAGATGTGTTTTCAAACAAGTTTCTCAGTTATTCAGGCTTAATAATATTGGGGTCAATATATTTTATAGTCTTGTTTATATGGTATTCAAATGTACATGTGGTGCAACAGATGAGGTTAAGTAAAAGTCAGTTCTAAGTGGCAGTTTTCTGAAGGTTAAAGGTTCAATCCTCACTACAGGCGATACATAAAATAAAATAAGAATTAAGACTTTTACATGGTTGACAGAATGAGAACAATTTACTCCCATAGATTAAATAATGGCTTCAGTTCTAAATTCCATATAGATTTCTTACTTAGTTCGACATAAAATTCCCAAGTTCAGCAAGATGCACCTGAAGAAGATCTGAGGTTACATCGACCAAGACGTAAGAATAAAAGCCAAGATGAGAACAGTAGTTCAAATAATGTAAATGATACAAATTAACCTTGTCTCAAAAATTTCAAAACATATTTTTAATATATATATATATATATATATATGTATATGATTTGGTATCTTTATTAACATGACAATCTTGAACATTATTAGAGTAGTTTGTTTGTTCTCAGTGTGTTTCATCTCCTCCTTTTTTTTTTTTTTTTTTTTTTTTTTTTCCATCTTGGAACATATGTTAAATACAGTATCCCCTTTAATGGTGTGTTTCGTCTCGCAACTATTGCATTCCAAGCAAGCTGACCATGTGATATTTTTTCCATTTCCAGACAGAGGCCGATCTGTCTCCTTACCAGTCACTCCTAATGGCGATGCTACTATTTTCCACGGAGTTACCTACCTTGGCTGTGCCACAGTCAACGCACCACGCAGTGAGGTGGAAATCTACCGCAATATGGCAGTCCTTAATGAGCAGTCTCAGATGTCTATTCCAGTGGTGCTGTCTGTACCTAGCACATCAGAAGGTATTGTCAGGTAAGTTGTTTGTAACACACTACTATGTAATATCAATATTTGATTAGTTGTTGTTTTTTGTACGACAGGAATGCAAGTTAACATTACTGTTTTCATCCTTTTAAGATTACAAAAAAAAACATAGAATTCAAGCTAGACATTACTTTCTATTTGATAGTTTCAAAGCTTTAAAATTAATTTCAAATAAGAGAGTGCGACCATAGTAAAGACAAGTCAGCCATTTTTTTTATCCATTATTAATAGATTAAAAAATTCTAACCATGTCTTACTACTCTAATACTCCCTTCATTCAAAAGTATTTTAAGTCTGTATATACTGAGAAATAAAAAGGAATTTCTGACTTGAATTAAAGTTTTAAGCAAAAAGTCAAGTATTATAGTTTGTTTGTAGTTCTCGATCAAAGCAAAATACTAATTTTTACACCTGCTCCTTAGGTGATTAAAAGAAATTTGTTTTTTGTAATTGAGAATTGAAAAATATATATATATCTATTGTTACTTATCAACTGTTTTATCTAAATTAATGTTGCTTATGAACTATTTTAATGTTGGTTATATACTTTTTGCTACTGTAGTTAATATCAAGTTTATTTTTATTTTTTTATCATCTATGCAGGTTTCTGACATGAAGTGCTCATAATTTATGAAGGTTTTTGTCTATTTAAGATTAGAAAAGCAAATAATGTTAGAAAACAGCAGACAAAGAATAGTATTTATTTATTGAGAACTTTTTATTTGACATTGTCGTCTGGTAAAATGTTAACTGGACTTAGCAATCAAAATCAAATTAAAGTGGCAAGGTTTTAGGTGGAATCAAACCATTTTTCATAGTACTGCTTTAACTAAGTTAAACATTCCTCCCAGTCAGTAAAGCAGAAGCCAAATTATTCTCACATCTCTATGGATTTACTATTGGTAGTTTCATTTGCTGCAGAAAGCAAAGATGGTGGCTATTTTAATTTACCTTTTGCTGCTGATAACAAGATGGCTTCCCTCTAAAAAATATTCAAAGCAAGATAAAGTATATTTGCAAAGAAATTAAGCAAATTACAATTTTTATGTTCTTAACAACATGGACCAACATTAAAGAAAAAGAAATGGCTATTTAACTGATTTAATTTTATATATTAGATATTATTATAAATGTAGCTAATTTATAATACTCATCCTTGATTTGAAATAATAAATCAAACAAAAAAGAATAAACCTTTGTGGATAGTGGGGGTGTGTGTCAAATTTTGAGTTTCTGATTTCATTCAATATTGTTAAACTCTCTGCTTTCAGTTTGATATAATCTGAAATAATCTCACTGTATTTTTAATTTACCAAAAGAGTTTGATAGTTTACCATTTTAAAAGCTTTTCTTGTAGATTTGTAAACAAAAAAATAATATTTTTCTTTCTTTTCAATTAATCCATTATGTATCTTGTTTATTTTCTTATAGACTGCTTGATCCCGCTACTAACTCTGACATTGCCAGTTACCGAATACACAGAATCCTCTTCTGTGCCCGGGGTCCCACTGACAGTAATGAAAGGCGTTGTTTTGCATTCACCTGTAGTCATGGGGATACTGCAGAAACCACCATCTTTCAGTGTCACGTATTCAGATGTGACTTACCAGAAGCAGTAAGTAAAAAGAAGGAAAAAAAATGGTTACTTTAAATTTTCGTCTCGTTCTGTCTTTCGTCTTGTTCTGTCTCTATTAATGTGTTTCTCTTTTTTTATATACGTTTCGCTTTTTTTGCTTTCTTTCCTCTCTGATCTTTTCTCTCTTCCTTTGTTGTCCTTTCTTCCTTTATTTTTCTCTTTTCTTTTCTCTTTTCAATTCATTTTTAAGGCTAATTTTGTGAGTATGACTATTACAACTATGCTACTTATAATATTTTAGGATTCATGTAACAAAAATGATGTTATTAACCAAAATCTTCATGAATGAATAATGATCAAAATATCATGTTTATTATAATGCTATTTTGTACATCAAAACTTAACTCCTAATTGAGGATTAATTATTAAAAAAATCTGTTTATATCATAAAATAAATGCAAACATTTGAAATATTAATAAGTCTTAAAACCTAGAATATATTGTCCTAGGTTTGTTTTTGTTAACATTATATACTTATAATATCAGACTTTCATAATTATATGGATATATTTATATAACCATTCAAAATGCAAAAATTGTATTAAACTAAGTCCATCTTAATCATATTCGATTTAACATTTGTTTTTCATGCTGGCATGTGTTGGGCAGCTTTTAAAAACCGACTTCAAACTAACCTATCTCTGTTCAGGTCTTTATCCTTCTTTCTCTTAAATCCATCCTTATTACTTCCTCCCATGTTTTCCTTGACCTTCCTCTGCCAACTGACCTTGCTCACTAAACTGTTCTAAATCTACTAACACAAGCATTTTTTATTCATTCTATCAATGTGACTAAACCAATGAAATCACTTGTTCCACACACATCTCCCTATACTGTCCAGATTTAATCTTCCTCTGAGGTCATCAGAACTAAGCCTGTCTTTAAGCCTCACATTACACATCCATCCTATCATTCTTATATCATTTCTCTCCATGCAGTTCATGTCCTCAACCTTTACTGGCCAGGTTTTACTTCCATACATCATCACACTGTGTACACATGTCTGATAGATTTTTACCTTGGTCAACAGCGGTAACACTGCTGTTTAGTATTGCCAGGAATTCCATTACTTACTCCATCGATTCGTAATTCTTGTAATCACACCAGTCCCTACCTGTGCTCCAATGATATTATAAGGTAACAAAATTTCTGAACAACTTCAATAGCGTCACCATCAAAATATATTTTCTTCACATCTGAGTTTTCATCCATCTTCATTGTCTTACACTTCTTACACACAAACTGGTAATAATTTCTTGACCAATCTGTAATTCCACTGCACTTCTTGTGTACCCAATACTTACAAGTACCACAAAAAATTGAGTTGCACCCAACTTCCTTTTCACAAACTGAGCAGGAGAACTTTCCTCTTTCTGGGGACCTTCCAACACTACAACCACTGATCATCACTTTGGTTGTGGTAACATTCAATCTCAGATCTTTACTTTCCATAGCATTCCTCAAAGTCTTTAACTTAACAAGTTGACCTTCCATTGTTTCACAGGTAAGCACTAAATCTCTTCTGGACAACTCGTATGAAACTACCTGGGCAACACCTAAGACACAAGTGAAAAGCAAGAGACTCTGTACAGGTCCCTGATGTACCCCCCATACTTTAACATTAAAGCTGTCATTAAATGTGTTAATTCTCACGATTTTCAGCTTTTCTGTACATTGCTTGAACAACCTTAACCAACCATTTGCTTGCCTTAATCCTAATTTATGCAAAGTCCATCAGATATCTCTTGGCACTTAAGTTTGTAACAGATTCATAGAGTAGAAATTATTAACAACCCAATTCCTTGATTATGTAGAAATTCGTTGTATATATTATGTAATGTGAATTTAATATAATTTATTTATTTTTCTTCTACAGGTGGCCAAGGTGTTGTACTGTTTTGCAACCACATTCCGCCGTGTTCCTAAGCAACCCCGCAGTGAATCCATCAGCAGTCTGACAGAATCCGAACGAAAATTCATCTTTAGTGTTGGCTTGGAATTTAAAGAAGATGATGGACGAGGTAACTTCTCCACTGTTCCCAGAGATAAAAGTTGCTTCAAGCTGCGATGCAATGTTGATAAGAAAATCATTATCACAGTACAACAAAATAGTCAACTGGAATTGAAAATTGAAAGGTAACAGATTTATTTTTTTAATGGAGATATGTTTAATCTTTTTTTTTTTTTTTTTAATTAGAAATCTAAAATTTGATTTTGTAAAATGTTTTAAACATATTTATTTTTTATTAAATATCCAGTCAGAATTTTTTCAATACTGGAAATGGTTTGAATTATAGACTGAAGATGGATAAGTAAATAAAAAAAAAGTTGCCTGACAATGAAATTGACAAGAAATATCTTCATTTAGTAAGAAAAAAATATATAATAAAAATAATGTCCAATTTATTTGGTTTATTTATATTATTGTCTGAAGAGAAATCAATGAATACATAATACAACATTTGACAAAGTATGAATATTAGATTTAAATTTAAAAGTTAATAAAAATCTTTTTCAACCACCAAATTTAAAATGAATTAATTTTTTAAAATTTTTTTGTAAAGTATACATTACTTTATATTTTAAATAGAGAAAGATTAAATCTGTACAGTATAGGGAGATATGTGCAGTACAGGAGACTTTGTTGATTTAGTCACCTTGCTTGAGTTAGTAGATATAGAACAGTTGAAGTAGCAGGGGTTCAAGGAAAACATGGGAGGAACTAATAAGGATGGATTTGAGATAAAAAAGGATAAATAAAGATCTGGACCGAGATAGGTTAGTTTGGAAAGCTGTTCAACACCTTCAACTCTGTAAAACAGCCATTGAACCAAATATGATGATAAATACACTTGTTCCTGGTGCTACCAGATTAGGCTGTCTGAAGATACTGGCTTCTTAACCAAAAATGCACCAAACATTGATATTGTTTTTTTTTCTCTTCCCTTTGCAAAATTCAATCATGTTCTGCAAAGCTAAAAACAAATACAACAATTTTCCTCTACAAAATAACCAAACCAAACACCATGAATGAATATTTGAAGATTTATAGAACTTGAAGCATAAAAACCTTTACCAAAATGATAGGATTCGGCATTAAATAACCTGAAAAGGGTTGATATGCCGTAAAACAAAACCACCAAACCAAACCACTTGCTTCATTTCAAGCATTTGAGTATTTGTATAAAGTTCTAAAAGAGACTTTTTTTTTTGTTTTGTTTTAAAATAAAACTTACAGTAGAGGTGTAAGGATTTAAAAAAAAATGTTCTGCAAATTCTTGACATACATCGAAAAGATGCAATAAACCACATTGTCAGTGATGTTGTATATCTTGATTCATTAGTGATTTCTGGTTTCGCAACATCAGACTCTTTTGCCAAGGTGACCCAATTGGTATGTGCATGATCATCAATCGTAATTCTAATCTTTAACTATGTGAAAAAATACTGTTTTAACACTATTTTTACATACTTACCTCCAATATTGATACACATTTGCAGTTAACAATAAATTGAAAGTGTTAGTTGAAGCAAAGCCACACACAACATGTTGAGTACTTGTTGAAAATTCAGACATAAGTTATCCGACAGTTCTGACCACCTAAAGCAATTGAGGAAATCACAGCAGCTCGACAAGTGGATACAACACAAACTTATTGAAAATCAATCAAGAAAAATAATTAGTTGAAGGTGTTGTCAAGGATCCTTTATAATAATTAGCGGTGATCAGCTCGGTGGGTGGATCTAGATGTAGTGTTGAAATGTTTCCTGAAACTCCAGAAACATCAAATGATGATGTTTGGTAATATACCATCCTACTCTACAGATACTCTACAGATAAGATTCTTGATCACTAAATTTGTCTTGATCTAAGAAACTTAATGGATCAGAGATCAAAATGCTACGTGCCATCTACAACATATCATGGCAAGACTACCAAACAAAATGTTGTATGTTAGCCTTCCACCCATATATGCAGTTGTTAAACGCAGATTTTTGGCGCTGGTTAGACATGTATCCCAGCAACGAATCTGCTAGAAAAGTCTTTCTGCAGTCCCCAAAGATCAAGTGACAAGCTGGAAGGCCACATATTACTATCAACTCTTCTGAAGAAGGACACTGTCCTCTCGGGATTCGAGATTCTGGCCGCAATGAGTAAGCAAGCAAGTATCGTGATGCTCAAACTTTGAATGTTTCACCGTCAATTGATGAATGACTCGGGGGCAACGTAGTATCATCATCACCATCAGGGTTTTTGATCACTCCTGGAGGAGGAACCGCTCCCTGGTTTTCATCCAGCTTATTGGTGACCGTCATTCATAGGTTTTTTCCATAATCGCCATGCTAGGCATTGCAGGTTGGCGACGCTATTGGCCCATGGCTAGGTGTCCACATACAGCGCCTGGTATTCCCAAATGGTCACCCATTTAGTACTGACCAGGCTCAATGTCGCTTAACTTTGGTGATTTAGCTGGAACCGGTGTGTCAGCGTGATGCCGTATAGGTATAAGGCTGTATGCAAGGTAGTATATATGTTGATTAATCCACAACAGCTTTCTGAATCCTGGTGACTGCAAAGAAGTATTGTCAGCAAGTCTACAAGATACAACAAAAACTGGAGCTGATGTGTCCAGTATTGGTCAACAGAAAAGGCATGATTCTGCTGAACGACAATGACTCACATCAATTTATGGAAACTTAACAAATTCGGCTGTGAAATTCTGTTTGTCCACAGAGTATCATTTCTTCAAGCATTTTGACCACTTCAAGTAGGAGAACACCTTCACAAAGAAAGATGCAGCTGAACATGATATTTTAGAGTTTGTTGAGTCCTGAACATAGGAATTTTATGCAACTGGAATCCATAAACTTGTTTCTGTGTGACAAATGTGTTGATTGTATATGGATTAATAAAGTTGATTTTTACTCTGATTTCTAAGCATTTAAAGTCTATCAAAAACCCACATTATCTTCTTATCAACCTAATATTAAAGGGTTTTGTGGAATTTCTAAAAAAATCCCTGGAATAATCACTATTAACTTTTGTTTTTTGTGAACCTGACACATAGCAATAGAATGTCAATCAAAAGGATCCTTCCATTATTTGAAACATTTTTGGTTTTGTTTCCAAATTTTTTAAATGAAGATTGATAACTTGGATTATTTAGGTTCTATAGGTTCCTGGGTTCAACATAAAGATTCCCAAGTTTGAAAAGATGCACTTAAAGAAGATTGGTTTACATTGGCCGAAACCTTGTGAAAATGACAACCAAAATGAGAACAATGCAAATTTTTGGTTTTATGTGTTTGATGTCTTCCCTGTTATTATTCCTCTGTGATTGCCAGACAAGTACTTAATAATTCTGGCATATCCCAGTGCCTACTGAAAGGTCACTAATTTTGGTAGGTTTTCAATAGTAGAGCACCACACTTAAAAATATTTTAGTCACTTATCATTTTGAGAATCTTGCTGTTATACATTTGATCTTTAGCTTGGTACCTCCCGTTCGGCTTGGCCTCGTATTTCTTTGAAGTTATTTTTCTCTCCTAGGTATAATTTCTGTCACCTGTCGACCTGATCGTTTTCCTGTGGTTGAAATTCAGAGTAATCACTTACCATAGCTCGCGATTCCAATCAGTCCTACATGTTTACCCATAACTTAGTCTTTATTCAGTATGAATATTTCTTTATCAATGAAAATGTCCATTGTACCATCCCACTTGACTTTATTTTTTATTCATTTAAAATTAAAAAAAAAATAAAGTTAATTCTTGTTTTGTAGATGTTTTGGTTTGTTGCTGTCTCCTGGTAGAAACGTGAAACATGGTGATATGCAACTCATAGAAATGGTGAGGTTTTTTTGTTTTTTTTTCATAAATGTTTTTGTTCAATTAATCCTTCAAAAAATTGTAAGCCTTGGTCAATCTTGGACTAATGTTTTTTTAATTCAATTTTTCATTAATTACTTATGTCGTCTAGGTCCTTGATGAGGGCAAATAGGTGTTGGCTGATCTCTCCTTTATGATCCAGGGTTAACATTGTAATCTTGACCTGTAGCTCAAACTCTGCTCATATATAGGAAAATGGGGACAACTTAAACTATTTTTTATTTGACTTAACTATTGGATCCATTTCCCTAATGGCTATAATCATAAGAGGGATAAAAACACTCCTATCTATTCGGGATGTCTAGTCTCTCCCAGTTTTAAAACACAACTGAATATCTTTAAAATATTTATCTCTATCTAGTCACCTGACTAGATTGACCAATCCACTATCCACTCTTGTATATCATACTCCACTGACTGTGAGGTTAACATTTTCCAATCACACTTGCACACTTCCAAAAGTATATTGTGCTAACTTAATGTTATAGTCTGATATGATCGCAGAAGTTAAATAACGTTGAGCTTGGTCAGTACTTAGGTGGATGACCATTTGGGAATATTAGGTGGTGTATGTAAAACCTTGCCCTAGAGGCTTTACAAGCTGAGGGCCGGTTCATTGTGATCTGTACCGACCAGACAGTGGCCAGCAATGACTGATTTATTTCAGAATATGTTATACTTACTTACCTTTACATCTCATGTTTAGAATATTTTTCTAAAAAGAATTCAAGAATTTGTATAAAGAGATTTGGAAAAGAAAATCAAGTTGGAATCTTTTTTTTTAGTTTGGTTCATACTTTATTATTCGAATGTTAAAGAATCAAAATTAGTTCTTTTCTTCATCATCATGGAAAAGTCTTACTTTTTTTTTAAATAGGCACATTTTGAGGGGGTTTGTAGGATACTCCAAGACTTTGGTTGTATGGTCATGTTGAAAAAATTGATGAGAGTTCTTGAGTTAATAGATGTAGAACAGTTGAGGTAGCAGGTTCAGTTTACAGGGGAAGGCTAAGGAAAATATGGGAGAAAGTAATAAGGATGGATTTGAAAGAAAGGAGGATAAATACCTGGTCAGAGATAGATTAGTTTGGAATATGCTGATGACAATGAAGTATCTACTCCAAACATTGACCTACTTTATAAAAAAAAAATTATTTCATGGTGATATGATCATAAAGAAACACCCAAATCTCTTGAGATCAACTAAATGATGCATGATTTCATCTGAAACTTTTCTTTGGAAATAATCCAACTGAAAGTAATCCTTCTTTTGATTCGTCTTGATCCATTTAATTTTTGATTTTTAGGATTCCATGGGCTCAAGTAGTGATGGAAAAAGTTATGTCATTTCTGGACACTGGGATCCCACAGAGGCCAGTTTCACTGTGCTCAATTCTGAAACAGAGAAAGGTAAGTCTTTTGAGGATCACTATTTATATTTTGGTTTAATAAATTATCTCAAGAAATAATTTTCTAAATGTGCCTTTCTGATAAATGATTTATCAACCATGTAATGAATGCACATGTAACTCTCTCTCTCTCTCTATTTCTCCTGTTTAATGTTATGTGCATTACAGTTCAGAAGATTAAAATCTGTTGAAAGTATGCTTATCTAATTACTTGAAATTTTACCCAAGATTGCTCGAGTTTCAAATATGTTGAAGATAAATTTATTTTATATATATATATATATATATATATATGGTACGTCAATGAAAATTAATAAGACCTGCAAATGGAAGCAAATCGATATCTTCAGTTGTTCAAAACAAGGAGCAGTTTAGTTAATAAAAAACATTTATTTTTCTTCTCTTTCATTCCTTAAACCAGGCTTTTCAAAGATTAAAATCTTATCATCAGAGGAAAAATTATGATTGATAAGTTGACAGGATAGGACTGTCAATGTTTCAAATTTGAAAGAGTTTAAAAAAAAAAAAAAAAAATTTCAAAGTTCAAACGGGCATGGGAATCACCAATAACGAAATCCAAAAAAACGTGGGGCTCAGAAATATTGGTAAATCCAGAGGAATCTGTATAAAAATCCAAAAATGTGATTTGTTGGGTCACCCATTGAACTTAGTTAAGATTGTTTAAATCAAGGGGAAAAGTGAGTTTGCAAAGCCAGTTAAATTAAAAAATAAAGACAAAATCCAAAATTAGTCTCTCTCATTCTAATATTACTACTTGTGGTGATGTTTCTTTTTATTTATAATGAATTATTCGAATCTTGAGTTTTATAGTTAATTTTATTACTTTTGACTGTTAATAAATGGAGATAGAATGATATACACCATATAAAGTGAGAGAGAGTGATAGACAGAAACTTAGAGATGGGTCACTTGGTGAGTTAAGTGCAAACTATGGAATTTTCTTTTCAAACATAACTCAATCCCCAAACCAAGGAGTATTTTGTCTGATAAAAATATATAGGGAAACAAATATTGATTAATCCTGCTTTAGTATAAATAAATTTGTGTGAAACTTTGTTGACTGGCTTGATCCTGTTGTTGGCATTCTTGCAGGAGGGACCCTGTGAAGGTTGCCAACATTCCTAAATTAAAGTGGTATTATGGAACCTACTGGATTCGAACTTGGAACACCTAGGTCGTCAGTCTGTGTCGTTATTCACCACTGTCACTGTAGTATAATATAATATCTATATATATATATAATATATATATATATATATATATAATGTGTGTGTGTGTGTGTGCGACTGATATAACCATTCACTGTTATACAACACTAAAATACAAAATGTCTATTCCTAAAGAAATTAATACCATATTACATTTCGGATTTTTCTTAAATGTGGTTTTGTGTTTTTGCTCATTTTCCTACAATATCCGGTAAGTTGATCCTTATCTCCAATGATATTCACGAGGAAACTAATAGCATTAGTTTCCTCGTAAATTTTACCATCATGATAACCTGCTACAATGTTTATATTCTATAACAAACCTCATCTTATATATAAGTGTAGTATAGGCATCACATGATGACATTCAGGTGTGAAAAATACAAACATAATACTATATTGTCTACATATGAGAACCCAAAAATAAAAATATTAGCTCTAATATTAATTGGGAAATCTGAAAATGACCCTCCTCTCCCCGCAATATAAATAGTAGAAAATGTAAATTATTGAAAGAAAGACAAACACAAAAGTCTGGGACAATATTCCGTCAGGGTATAAATTCTCAGTAAACACTTTTTTTCCTTTCGTAACTCCAATTTCTCGGTTTCTCTTTCAAATGCAGTCAAAGTTTAACTGATAAAAATAACCTGTTTCTTTTGTTCTCTTTAATATTGTGACTCCACTCACTGCCTAATTGGTTCCGCCCTCGACACAATTTTCTTTGTTTTATAGATGCCCAGAGTTGAAATTCCGGGCGTTTAATACGTGTATGCAAATTGCATCGCTCCCAACATCCTGGCACTTCAAATCTTCGTCTATGACCATTGGTTATCTGGCGAACTCACTGTTAGAGGCTTGAGATCTAATCACGCTAAAGTCGCCACGTGAATTCTTGTAGCTGCTGGCGAACAAGGTTTTCTATCTGTACCTCATTTGTCACAATTATGCTTAGAGGTAAAATATCAAATCATAAACTTCTAAAACAAAATTAATTTATTAAACAAAAAGCAAGAGTGTATAGCTAAATGCAGACACATAAACAAATACTTGCTTTGCTATTTAAGGCTGGATTAAGTAAACAACTCTTTTCTTTTTATGTTTCCTCTTTCTCTTCTCTTAACCTCATCTTTCATAAAATCTACAAACCTAACTGGTGAGACATAAATGGTAACCCGATTAATTTTCCATGTTAAATCTTTTAAAGAATCAGGAATCTCAAGAAATTGTTTTACTCTCTTTTTCAGATACCCGAGTATTCCTTACTATTGCTGTTGATTTGGTCATTTGTGGCATCCAAGAACCCGTTCGGTTTGCTATTGAAACAAAAGCAAAGATTTTCCCTCAATGTGAACGGTTTTGGTATTTCACCAAGAAACCTCAGATTGAGCAGTTTCATCTCAAGTTGAAACAGGTAATTTTCATGCCAGAAAAAAAAAATATCTTTAGAATCTACTCAATCCACTTTTCTTTCCCATCGTTTTTTTTATCGTCTGTATTTCTTATCACACTTTATGCCATCATTTAATATATATACCTCTCCCCTGCATATACTCATAAATTTATATAGATTTGTTTCCATAATTTTATTCTAGCTTCTAAGATATAAACTTTAATCTTAGTGTGAGATATTACTTGGCAGTTTTGGAATTGTAGCTATAGTTTGCTAAAGGCAGAAGGTTGATAAATATTTTTTAAAAAAGTGGGTGTTGATAAAAATTTGGTTATGGGAATAAGTCTCTCCATTCCCTAACTGAAGAAAGATTTTAAGAAGAAATGGACAGGGTCAAAGTCCATTCACTATTTCAACACTTTTTTGATGAAACAAACGCTATAAAAGAAATGAGCAATAAAGACTGCAAAAGTATACATAATTACATTTATTTTAATTCAGATAAAGTTTAGACCTATTTTTCCCCAGCCTCAGATAATAAAAATAGAAGGGAAAAAAAAAAGATGAAGTCGGTGGGAGTGGGTGTCTTGCATATTAGACACCATAACTAAAATCCGAGTTGGTCATGCAAATCTGTTGCAAAACAATTAAAACAATAACAAATGATTGTTTTACTTCAAAAGAGAAATTTGGCAGTGTATCTCCTTAGAAAAATTAATTTCTTTAAAGATTTTGAACAAACTAAAAAAAAATTTTTTTTTGAAGTGACAGCCCCCTTCCTCTTTTCCTCTTTCTCGTTTGTTTAATTCTGTCATTGGAGGGGTAGGGTGGTGGTGAAAAGAATGGTTTCTCACACTCTGTCTGGATAAAAGGAAGCTCTCAGCTACCTGGTTCCAACAAAATGTGCTCCGATCAACTTACTGAACTTGTACCTTCTAACCAAAAAATATCCTTGACCTTAGCAGCAAAATCCCACCTCTTCACTATAAATGTATCTAGATGCCGAAAGATTTTCTGTTCTGATAGCTTCTTTCCTCGAACTGCTTGCCTTTGGAATTTCCTTCCTGCACCCTGTTTCCCCAACTGTATCAACATGCAGAAATTTAAATGTAATATGAACATCTTGCTGCTCACCCCCCCCCCCCCCCCCTCCTTATAAATCTGGTCCTCAATTAAAATAGTCCCTTACGCTTCAGAGGCAATATGCCTTGTTTGGGATGAGCAAAATTTAAAAAAAATAAATAAAATAATTAAAAAAAAAAATAACTTGGTAAGGCAACATTCATTCTCTTTCTCTTATTCTTATGCTAGGATCCAGAGTGGACATGTCAGGAGGTAAGTCCAGCTAATGATGTTTTATTCCTCTGCACTACTTTCTCATTCATGTTGTAACTGATTGATGTTGATGACCATATTTGACTCTCTTACTTATTATTTCTCAAAGATTTTACAGCCTCCCACGCTCTATCCCTACTCTCCAAAAATATTTTTACTTTTAATAATTAATTTAATTCTAATCTATGTAATAATACGCATTTAATGCATTTAATGTTTGTACGTTATCACCTTTCACACACATGTAATAAATGGGATCTTCCGATCAGTAAAAGATGTTGATTCATGATTAATTTGATGTTGTTAAGGTATAAAAAAAATTCTGACTTTACCTATTTTGAAATTAATTGTTCTAAAATCAAATTTATCGTCCCGTCAACTAAAACGGTACAGTTTTAAATAAATACATTTCAAAAAGTGACAGGAAGAGAGCGATGTGTACAGAAAGGGAAAGGGAAGTAAGAGTAATTCACACGTGTTGATATATGAGAGTTAGAAAGTATTATTTTGTTATCTATATAATAATATGCTAAGGCATTTCATGTTCGTACGTACACACATTTAAATCAATGAGATTACCAATCAGCAAAGATGGTGATTGGTGATTAATCTGATGACGTTAAAGTAAAAAAAAGAAAGTGACTTTACCCATTTTGAAATGAATTGTTCAAAAATCAAATGTCGTCCTGTCTATTAAAGTAGTAAAATTTTAAATAAATTTCAAAAAGTAACATTTGTTTTATTGATTTGAAGAATATTTAGGTGACAGATATTTTTATGCTAATAAGAGAAAATATTTAGTGTTTTCAAAAGAATTGGTGCTTACGCTGTTCAGCGGCCGTATGAAAAAATTATTTTTTTATAAAAACAATATTATATACTTATTCAGCGTTATATTCTTACTCACTGTACAAAAAAGTAGAAAAGATTATCTTACAATTATTTATTTATTATTTTACAAGCAATATTATTATTAACAGTAAATTATACAGATTGATATATAAAGCACCATGGAATTTCCATAGGATCTCACTAGTCTGTATAATAGGCTTATTAATGTTTGTACATATGTTATCACCTTCCATATTCATTGTAAAAAATTAGATTCTCTGATCGCCATAAGATAAAATACAATGCAAAAAATTAATTGAAAATTAACTGGTGTCACTAAGGTAAAAAAAGATTTAGACTTTAGCAAGCGTCCTGTTAACTTAACCAGTTTTAGAAACATAACCGTTGCATTCTTTTTATTTTAATGTAATTTTGATACACATCTAATTGTTAGAATTAAAAAAGAAAATACATTTTAAGAAGTCACATTTGTTTATTGAAATAATATTTAGCTATTATTTTTATGGTAAAAGGATACTTATTTTAACTTCTTACAAATTTCAATAGTGAAGAAATATATTTATTATATTTATTTACAAATATTTCACTAACAATTATTTTTACCAAAGAAGTCAATTTTTCTCTTAATAACCTTACAAGCATTTATTATTTCAAGAGGGATATTATCATTAACAGTAAATTATACAGATAGATGAAAGGAAGCAATTGTGGAATTTCCACAGGGTCCCACTACTATTTATTTCATCAAATAAATAAGCATTTTATTTTATTACAAAAGCATCAAATTTGATACACACCTAGTCAGACATTTAAAAAAATTTTTTTTTTTTAACATTAATAGCTTAATATATAAATATTAAGCTATCGTGAATGTTTAAATTGGTGCAGTTGGCAGGCATTTTTCAAAATGGTCGCCATTTATAACTTATCTAATCAAAGATGGATATTTAATGATATTGAGAATGTAATTAAATTATTCCACTATACATGATTCTGGTCTAAAGATGTAGTAGTTATATTGTTTAAATAGTTTTACATGAAGATATTTTATATCATTGATCTTAATTCTATGAAATTGCCATTTCAATAATACATTTTTTAAAGATAATAGATGCCATGAATCTACAATTCAAAGCTCAAATAAATCAAAACAATAATCTTCACAAACTTAAGATCAATGAAAGTTTATTCAGTAGAGAAACAAAGGACTGTACTTTCTGATGCAGCTTTTTTTCACTGTTTAAAGCAACCCTTTTTACATTTGCAAATAAGTTTATATACACGGTGAAGGTCGTTCTAGAGCGAACATAGGCATCTGACCGTACACATGACCTCTTTAGTACACTGCTCTCTGAATATGCTGATCTAAGGAAGCGTTTGTTTTGTGAATTAAATGAACATTGTAACTCTTCACAAACTTTGACCGCCTTGGCTGATCTATTTCTATGCACGTGTTTTTGTCATGAAAAAGAAAATAAACATTCTTGATTATGGTCACTACCTCCTATGATGTGTCATTCAGAGAAGATATTTTCAACAGAAAATGAGTTAGTTCAATAAAGTTAAATTTGAACACAATAAATATGTATGACAGCATTCATTGTTTGTGGCAATTTATCATTATATATATAAGAACGGTCAGAGCTTGTCACTTCACTTTGAAAATTTGCAATGTTAATGTATGTAGCACAGAGCTTTAAAGGAGGCGAACTGACACTTTCGGAGTCTGGTTGAGGTTGCTGGCCGAACTGATATGATGTCGAACCCAAAATCGGCAGTGAGTACAGTGTATCACTGAAGACATCCTTAATACATCTATCTATATGTATTTTGCAATATATATATATATATATATATATATATATATCTCCATTTTTGGTATTTAAGAGGCTGCAAGTGTCCCAGACTCTAGGGTAGGCAACACCAAACAATATCTCATGTCTGCTTTACATGTGGTCTGATTCAAAGAGTTGATACCAATCCTGCTGCATACAGTCAAATCATTTCTTACAGACTCAAGCCAGATTTTCCTGAGTCTACACTGCTCCCTAGTTCCTGGGCTATCCAAGCGTGTTATGGAGTTTATGCAAAAGGTAGCACGCTGTACATGGCCAACCATCTGAAACTCCGAGCGCAAAAGGCATCCAATATCCAAATACCAATTTTCTGATGAAGCATGGTTGAAGGGATCCTTTTCTCCAGTCATTATGCCATAGCCGTTATAGATCGGAAGCATTTGGGACCCATAATCTCCGACCCCAAGCTGAAGAGTCATTGCTCAAAACAATGATATATTACCAATAACATCAGAGATGCCCCATTGAGTAAAACCTTTTCTCTTCCTGCTAAACATGTGCAAATGAGGTTACGGAATGGGTCAAAGCAAGCACAGAAGCACATGTCCCTAGTAAGCCCTACTCTCCCCAATGGTTCACTTCAACCTGTACAGCTGCTATTGCGCATAGGCAGCAAGCATTATGCCACTTCAACCGTCATAAGTCAAATACAAATAGACAAAAATTTATAGCATCAAGAAATCATTTTAAGAGTGTAATAGCTGCAGTTAAGAGTGGCTATACCGAGATGGAAAATCTATAATAGTGTGGTGAATAATCGGTGTTCAACAATTGCCCCACTATCCAACCACCATAATGTCGACTGCGCGGCAACAGATAGGTCTGAACAGCTTGCCCAGCAGTTTTCGTGGAACTCCATTTAGACTCCACGAACCACTTCCTCCCAAATTTCAGACAAAAGCCACACTCAATAACCTGATCATCACCTCTTCCCATGTCCGCGATATCATAAAAAAACTTTGACATCTCCAAAGCATTTGGGCCTGATCTTATCCTTGCTATCATAATAAAAAAAATGCTCTGCTGAGCTGGCCCTTGTCCTCTCCAAACTCTACAACAAATGACTTGCTTTTCTAATAGCTGGAAAATTGCTTGTGTTGTATCAGTGTCCAAGAATTCTGGTGAAAATTATCACCTCATCAGTCTTCTCCTGCTCTTTGCTAAAATTATTGAATCATTAATTAATTTAGCAATAGTTCACCACCTTATTAATGCTAAACTTCTTTCTGACTAACATTATGGATATAGGCAAGCCCGTTCTACTGTGGATATCCTGACGGTCATCTCTGAACGTATCTACCATACACTGGACAAAGCTGGTGAAACTAGGGCTGTAGCGCTTGATATATTCAAGGTCTGGTATGAAGATCTTATGAAAATTAATCCGTATGGTATTACTGGACAAATATTTATTATCAGATACTTCTAAGCCCCCCCCCCCCCCCCCAAAAAAATCCAGATCGTCCTGACTGGTTGTACATCTAAATAACATGACATTAACGTGGATATGCCCAGAGGTTAATCCTTGGACCTTTATTATCCTGATTTTCATAAACAACCTCCCCGATGCAATTTTTTCCTGAGATGGGTGTATTTGCTGATGACACCACACTCTATTCTTGACATGTAGGTAAAACAAACACACATATTCAAGGCAGTGGCTTAATCCGTATAAAATGACCTTCAGTCTGTAGTGGAATGGGGCCATAAATGGATGGTAAAATGTAATGCTACTAAGACAAAGCTCTTTTTATTTAATAATTATAAGAAACCTTTTCAGTCACCGATTGCCATGCTTGAGAGTTCATCATTCAAACTCCTCGGTTTAACATTCACAAGTAAGATGAATTAGAACAAATACATAGAACACATTGCCAAGTATTCCTCTACCATGCTAGAAAACTTATCACACCTGCCAATATCTCTACAAAGCCACTATTCACTTATGCATGGAGTATTATTATTATTATCACATCTGGGCTGGTGTACCAACCCACTAGCCTTTCCCTCTTAGATAGGGTGCACAAAAGAGCCTCTAATCTAATGGGTCAACACTATCAACCAAGCTCCAGACCCTGTCCCATTGCTGCAATGTTGCATCCCTGTGCTTGTTTTACGAGTACTTTAATGAAATGTGCTCTGATGAACTTGCTGCACTTGTGCCCCTCTCGACGTAAATACCCCTGACCAACCCGACACTTGGCAAAATCCCAACCCTTCACTGTAGAGGTCTCCAGATGCCAATAGGCTTTCTACTCTAATAGCTTCTTTCCTCGAACTGCTGACCTTTGGAATTCTCTCCCTGTTTTTATGAGTGTACCAACATGCAAAAATTTAAATGCAATGTGAACAGATATCTCACTGCACAACTCCCCACTTAGGGGCCATATCTACAAGGCATCCTAATTCATAGTACGTCTCAGTGGCAATATGCCTTGTATGTGTTGAATCAAAGTAATAAAAAAAAGGTTAAGCATTTTTAACCTTGGTGAGCAATTATCTCAAGATGATGTCTCGATAAAAATATTGGTCCCCATCACTTTACTGGGTTGGCATCAGGAAGGGGATCCGGCCTAAAAATTGACTATATTAATGTAATGTCTTCTAGGCTGTGTAGTTTGAATGTTGGCAGCTTGCGAGGAAGCTTAGGAGAGATTGTTATGAATTTGAGAGAAAAGGGATAAATAAAGACCTGGCCATATATAGATTAGTTTTGGAAGTCAATTTTGAAAAATGTCCAACACATGCCAGCATGTAAAACAGACATTAAACCGAATATGATGATGATGATAACAAAGCTTGATATAGTGTCACGATCCATCAATGGGAAATACATATATCATCTCAGGCTGTAACTCAGTTGCAATTTTATGGTTGGACTGGTATGGAAAACTTTTTACAGTTCCAATCGAAGCTGATCTTCTAGTGGTATAACTTGGACTAATGTCACAGCTTTAATATCAACAGTTAGAATCATTTTCTTGCTACATGGGCCACGTATAATAGCATACAATTATCCTCTTATCTGTACATGTAGCTTTTTGCTTTCCTGCTGAGACCATCTTTCTAAATATGGAATACAGTTTGATAACAAACTGTATTCCATATTTAGAAAGATGGTCTTCCGATAACTGGGAGTTTTATGGGCCACATTTCAAAAACTATCTAACACTCAATAAAAACATTTTTCACTAATAGAATAATATTTACTGTGGAGGTCCCCAGATGTCGGAGAGCCTTCTACTCAAATAGCTTCTTTCCTCGTACTGCTGGCCTCTGGAACTCCCTCCCTGCCCCCTGTTTCCCCAACAGTACAGACATGCAGAAGTTTAAAACTAATGTAAACAGACACCTCGCTGCGCTGATCCCAATCTAGATTGATCACCCCCTACCTTCTCTCCTTTCCTTTTTCTCAGTAGCCCCTTACGTCTACAGTGGCGGCCTGCCTTGTTTGGGGTGAACTATGTTAAAAAAAAAAAAATATATATATATATATATTTTAAGGAAAAATTACTTAATCAAATTAAAAATAGCACTATTTTCAGAATAAACTGGATGAATTCAGAAATAATGGCAAAGAAATGAATTTATGAGTTTTTGGGTTCTATCTGACGAAATACTTTTTTCTTAATTTGAAATTCAAATGTGTAAATTTATACTAATATAGTTGCTTCTTTAATAGTCTTATGTTTTCACATATTGCTTTATTTTAAATATTTTTAAAGGAATATATTTAAATTTTTGATTTACGTAAATTTTTCCTTACTCTTTTTATATTTGGTAGAGGATTTATTTTTACCATGTTCAAATTATAAATAAAATCCACCAGAAAGTGGACTTTTTGCAAAGTAAATGTTAGTGTTATAAAAATTATTGGTCTATATTCATTCTAACATGTAATAGACAAAAGAGAACAAGAAAACACTCAATTATAATAAACATAACAGAATTTATTTACATTAAACAAAATTACATTCCAAAAATGCACATGTCAAAACTTCCTAAATGTTGATATAATGAAAGATGGCAGTATTTGTTCTGGTAAGAAAATATGCTCCAAAGATTTTGTTTAAAAAAACACAACATAGCTGGTCTGGATGGAGGAACGATTGACTAATGGGAGACTGCTCCCGTTGTCATATGATCTATGACCATTAGACTCTCCATCTTAGACAGGGTCCAAAAAAGATTTTCTAATCTAATAGGAAAAAGCAGACACAACACTGTATTATAGTTTGTACATTCATGTTTAATATAAATTAAAAAAAAAAAAGAGAAATTGATGTTCTTTATTAAAATATATTTTATCTGGTCTTATAGTCAACTCTTAGAAGTATAACATCATCTTTATGAAGTTAGAGAAATGTGAAACAAGGTAGATTAATAAAATAGAAAAAAATAAGATAGATTAATTATATAAAAGAAAAAAATCTTCAAAATATCAATTTAATGTTTCTGTGATAAAAAAAATGTTGCAAATTATCATGGAGAAATTACGCATTTTGACTTATATATATTAATTCCACTAGAACTTTGTATTTTTTAACCTTAAAAATAATAATAAAATCAAATACTGCATTTCCCCGCCTCCTCCCCACAAAATATATAAGATCTGTTTTTATTTAGCAATTAATTTTCATTTAGTTTTAATATTCCTACTAAGTTATCTTCATTGTAACATTTCTGTTCGTACAGTTGAAAGGATACGTTAAAATATAACTCACTAATTGACAATTTGATGCTTATAATTGTTTTAATCTGTATATTTTATCTAAATAATATACATACTTTAGTTTTATTTGCATTCTTAACATTTTACTTTTTGCTTATAAATATTAAATATCCCGTCGATCCTTGAACCTTGGCTGGCCTCGACAGAGGAGATGGCAAATGGCCTGATGGCGTTTCTCTTCTCAAACACCCTTGTTAATAACTCAATCAGCAACAAACCCTGGACATGTAGCAGTGCTAGTGGGGGGGGGCACAACATACATTGTGTTTTCTCGACAGATTTGTATTCCAACTAATCACTGTGGAGTGATTGGTCCTACTATGCAGGACTTCCTCAACCACCTGCGTCTGTTAATGACATGCCACACTGGAGACCATTGTGAATAGACTTGGCTCTAAGAGCGCCTCTCAATCACCATTATTCACTTTTAACTTTTAAATTTAAGTTTAATAATCATATTTTCTTTGTAAATAGTATTTTTAAAATTAAATTTAATAATAACGGTAAAGTATGAGTAAAAAAAATATGCCCCCCCCCCCCAATAAATTTGTCAGTTAAATTAATCCTCACGAAATGAAATTTCTCTCCAAAGAAAATGTTGAATTATGTATTTATTGAATATTAATTTCTTTGTATATTTCATACAATTCTTGAATGCCTAACTAATATATAATAAGCCTTTAATTAAACTTTCTATCATTTTCAGTTTCGCTTTCAGTTATTAATGTAGTTATATGGCACTAATGATTATTTTAATGTTTAAATAATTAAACATTTACCTGATACATCGTATACAATAGATAATATAAATAATTCCATGTCTGATTTCTTTGTAATAAAGATCTTAAATTCAGTTTGATAACGAGTGAAATGTTTAAGCATTTTAAGAGCATACTTTTATAGTAGGCATAAAATATTTTTGGCATCTGTTTTAAAATCCCAAATCCCACATATTTTTAAATAAGATAAACACTGAGTACTTCAATATTTTCCACATGACTTGTTAAAATTTATTATATAAAATTACGACCTATATTTTAGATCTCCTCTGTTATAATAGAATTTTTCATGTGCAAAAAAAAAAGAAATTCTTTTATGTTGGCATTTTTTCTTTTTCAGACTTATTTTATTTTGCTTGTCGGCGGCTTAGTATTTATAGCACAGAAACTCATTTCTCAGCCTTCGACTAGAATCAGGGTGTAGTATCTGTTCTGTTCTCGATCAGTGAAGAAGTCCTTCTAAACTGTGGCAATTTTTATTTTTGTCCACCTCGAAAGTGCCTCTTTTTAGGGGGCTGGATTTTCTCAACATTAAAAATTGATCTTGTGTCTAACTCTGCCCTCGTGGGGAGACAAGTAAAGAGGGACTTATAGTTTACAGCCATTTTCTGATGCTCTCTTATTTACGATCACAAAATAAATTTTTTATTTCACTCTGTATTTCAAAATTTCTGTCTAAAAACAAACAAGACGATTGATTATTGATTTTTCTTGACAAGTTATGTACACAATTTATTCATCAATCGATCTATGTTTTGAAATGACTGCACTTTCAATCTAAAATCAATACTTTTATGATTTATGCCGTATATAATACACAGCTATGACTTTATTTTCAGTGAGTTGTCAGGAATTTAGTCTTGTGTTTATGACTATGTGTCAATCCTTTAATATTGTTGACCATGTGGCTAAATCAGTCAAAGTTGAATCAACCAATGGGAGACTTTCCCATTGTTACATGACAAAGGTTAATTTTATGTGTGCCTTGAAACTTTCGATACCATCCTTATCTTTCTGTCATGCACACAAATTCAATCGATTGTAGGAATCAACTTTGTCTCCAAGAGGGATTGTAAGCTGCGACAAGAGAGGGCGCTTTGATCACATTATTTGCTCCTTTCGGATCCCTGCATGATTGTAAATCAAAACGAGGCAAAGACCTATTCTGCCCTGTCTTTCAGCTGATCGTATACATATGTGTTTCTCTGCTCTTCAGCACGAGTTTCAAAGCTAACAGACTTTGTCCATAAAAATCTCCTTTCTAATCACAGATTGTTTTACTTATTATCCATAACTTCAGCCCGAAAGATCTGTGGTGTAATAAATAAAATAAAAAATAAAAAAAATAAATAAAAAGTAAAATGATCCACCATAGTCTAGAGCAGCCTGAAGGCTCCCTTTTTATTGGCTATTACACTAAGGTGTAGGGGAGGGTGACACTCCTTTTCCGGAATTACTCCTCTTACTCTTAATATACACTTTATGATGCTGAGTATTTAGCAAAGGGGCGTCAAGTACCATTTATTTTATCTTTGGTATGACTCTATGGAAGATTTAACCCTGGTCTACCGGCTCAATTAGCAAACATTCTAACCATCATGCCAAATAGGCGGGTGTAGTAGAAATTTAAAAACAATACGAAAAAGGTGAAATCTCACTATAATTCTAAAAATAATTTGTTTTTGTTTTTATATGTAAAATGAGAAGATTTACAAAACGTTTAATACATTTTCTTTTTGAAAATATAAAAAAATAAATAAATAAATATGAAGATTGACATGTAATCAGTCGAAATATGACTGGTGACGTGTAGCAAGAATGACTGTTGTTGCTCATTACAACGGTGCATATCTGCATCTGACCTACGTAAGTAAGTAAACAATCCTAGACTACTTTATTTACATGTATGTTTAAATACAACAGCTATGGACAAAATAAAATATTTGAGTGAGTAATGGCTAAATTGTTATAATTTGAAATTGCAAATCTTATGTAATAAAATTTGCATGCACGTGTGTCTGCGTAGGGGGGGGGGGATAAATTGTTAACAAGGTTTTTGGCCACTTAGCCCACGGGATAGAATCAAAGTGTAGTATCTGTTCTGTCTTTAGAAAGCAGAACTCCTTCTTAAATGGGGACATTTTTATTCTTGTCCTATCCACCAGAGTGCCCCTTTTTTAGGGAGGTGGGTATCGCCCACATAAAAAGCTGACCTTTTGTCTAACTTTGCCCTCGTGGGGAGGCAAGTAAATAGGGACTCACAAGAATTGATCAAAGATTTCTCCTATCTGGATACACGATGAGATGAGTGAAATAAAATTTGTGCAATTTTATTGTTCAAAAACATTTCGTCCTATCATCATTCACATAAAGTTATATCTTGTTGTGCACTACCTACGTGAATGTCATTGAAAAAAACAGGCACTATATTCATTGATGGATCCAGTATATTAGCGATAGAATTTTTATTTATTTATTTTTAGTAAATCTCTCATCGAGCACTTATTGCTATTGAACAGCAACCCACCATGCCACTTTTAGTTGAATGACCGTTTTTTTAATATCCTAACGTCTAAAAAATGTAGAAATAGAATTCTTACCAGCAACTTATAATGTTTTGCCAGAGACTATGTATGCAATCTTTTAATAATGTTATCTCTTAAAACTAATTAAAACTCTATTCTTTTATTTGATTATATTTTGTTTAAAAGCCCTTTTCTTTTCTTTTTCTTTTTTTCTTTTTTAGAACTTATATAAAATCAGCTTCACAAATGTTAGAATTTTATCGATGCAAATAACACCAAAAATACCAAATATGTTTTTAACGTGAATTTTTCTCATGCGTGATTTGAACAGAATATCTTGACTCATTTTGATGTTTCTTTATATGTTGTTTATTCTGGAAATTGTTCTTTAATTTCGCTGTCTACTTTTTCAACTTGTATCTGGTTGTCTTGTATCACATGCATCTTTCCTTCATATATTGTATTTCCCATATCTTTGTGCATGGGTGGCTGCTTATTCTATTGATGATCGACATTGGCGAACTGATAATTATAGATATTTGTTATATGAAGTTTTTGATTGTGCACTCAAGTCTATGACAGCCCTAATTTTTTTTAATTATCTTCTAGATCTCCCCTTTCTCTCCATCTCCCTCTTTTTCTCTCTACCCCCCACTCTTTCCATTCCCTCTCTACCCCCCACTCTTTCCATTCCCTCTCTACCCCCCACTCTTTCCATTCCCTCTCTACCCCCCCTCTTTTTCCTTCCCTCTCTACCCCCCTCTTTTTCCTTCCCTCTCTACCCCCCTCTTTTTCCTTCCCTCTCTACCCCCCTCTTTTTCCTTCCCTTTCTAACCCCCCTCTTTTTTCCTTCCCTTTCTAACCCCCCTCTTTTTTCCTTCCCTTTCTAACCCCCCTCTTTTTTCCTTCCCTTTCTAACCCCCCTCTTTTTTCCTTCCCTTTCTAACCCCCCTCTTTTTTCCTTCCCTTTCTAACCCCCCTCTTTTTTCCTTCCCTTTCTAACCCCCCTCTTTTTTCCTTCCCTTTCTAACCCCCCTCTTTTTTCCTTCCCTTTCTAACCCCCCTCTTTTTTCCTTCCCTTTCTAACCCCCCTCTTTTTTCCTTCCCTTTCTAACCCCCCTCTTTTTTCCTTCCCTTTCTAACCCCCCTCTTTTTTCCTTCCCTTTCTAACCCCCCTCTTTTTTCCTTCCCTTTCTAACCCCCCTCTTTTTTCCTTCCCTTTCTAACCCCCCTCTTTTTTCCTTCCCTTTCTAACCCCCCTCTTTTTTCCTTCCCTTTCTAACCCCCCTCTTTTTTCCTTCCCTTTCTAACCCCCCTCTTTTTTCCTTCCCTTTCTAACCCCCCTCTTTTTTCCTTCCCTTTCTAACCCCCCTCTTTTTTCCTTCCCTTTCTAACCCCCCTCTTTTTTCCTTCCCTTTCTAACCCCCCTCTTTTTTCCTTCCCTTTCTAACCCCCCTCTTTTTTCCTTCCCTTTCTAACCCCCCTCTTTTTTCCTTCCCTTTCTAACCCCCCTCTTTTTTCCTTCCTTTTCTAACCCCCCTCTTTTTCCTTCCCTCTCTATTCCTTCCCTCTCTCTCTTCTTCAATCCCCTTCTCTCTCAAATATATATACATTTTAGCCTGAAGATCCCCCCCCTCCCCGGGATGAAACGCAGGAACCTCTGTGTAGCTTAATTGCCATAAATATATTTTCATGACTTACTATATATATATATATATATATATGATGAAAAAATAAAAATTATAGTCCAACGTGATGGAAAATTAAAAAGGGAAAACCAAAATTCATGAGCGTTTCGTCTTTATTTCAAGGATGATTGATTTGAAGAAATAAAATACACACCAAATATTTCCAAGTATTGTACTTGTATTTCATTTCTTCAGATCAATCATCCCGAAGAAGTTTTTAAATAGATAAAACGTTGATGAATACATAAATAATTTTCGGTTTTCATTTTCCATATATATATATATATATATAAAATTTGTAAAGCAACACCCCAGATATGTTCTGATGTATAAATAGCTTTCATTTTCATGTTAGAATGGGTGGGCTCTTATGAAATAAATCTTTGATTACTTTTAATTCCACATCACTTTATGATGAGTATGCAATCCAAAACTATCATCTTTGCAAGTATCTGACATCTCTTCATCCAGGAAAAAAAAATAAAAAAAAGAATTGTTATGTTGAATCCATGCCTATATTATTCCAATTCTTTCAACTACACCTCTGCATCATCCGATACCTGTCTGCTATTTCTAACCTTTTATTTAACCTCCATCATTTACGGCTTGTTCTATAATCTTTCAATCACCATCTTTCTCTTTCTTTCTCATATTCTTAAAAGCAGTAACAATTGACTATAATATGAATACATGCTTATTTAAATTATTTTTGTGCATACCTCCTCTTCTGCCCACTGGGGGTACGTGATTGGTTTAATGGATACTAACGTAGATTATGGAATCTGATATGCTAACTTTAAATCCTATCTCAGATCTACAACATGCAATTAACCTTAGCAATGGCATAAAATAGCAACCTGTGTTCAATTTTTCGTTTACAATTGCTTAAAATAGATATTGTTTAAGCATTAAAAAACGCAAAAAGAATTGATATGCTATAAAACATACAGAATCCTCTAATAAAAATAATGGTTTTGCTTGGTTGACCACATATGAACCCTCAGTGGGTCATTTAATGCCGACTAAAAGTTTAATAAAGAATAATCATTCTTTGTAATCATTCCGTTTGTTAGAAGAATTTGATTATTTTTTTTTTTCCATGGAGCACCGCATTCAATACAGAATGGAGTATTTTCTTTAAGCAAATATTAGTGTTATACATGTGTGGCCTATGTGGAGTTAATTACATTATTCAATCTTGTCTAAGTTTTATTCAAAATCTAATAATTTTAGATTTCGATGGATATTTTGAAAATTTAAAAATCCAATTTATTTTCAAACATCTTAAATGTTTCATATTCCTATGAGGGTTGCGGAGTAATAGGTTTTAGAAGGAATCGGAGTCAAACTCTTAAGAACACTAGGAGTTGGATTTTTTAATCCAACTTGGATTATTACTGAATATTGATAGACTCAGAAGTAGGAAGTTTTGGAATTCGAGGAGTCCAAGTCAGACTTTATACTGTTCGACTCCGCAACCTTGGTTTCTATTGATATATTGGCCAATCATCTTAGTCCCTCATATTTTTGCATTGTTATTTTTATTCATCTTTATTGCAGTTAGAACTTTCCAACTGGGCTTTTTTTTTTATCGCTACCAAAATACATTACATTTTTTCCTGCCTATTTATCCATTCACTGTTATTCTATCCCAGATTTCAATAATGTTCTTATTAGTTATCCTAATGATTATTGTTGCTAATCATTTTCTTTCTACTTTCTCGATATATGTTCTCTATTTTGATTAATTCAATCCTCTCCTCTTTTTTGTAGGTTCTTCATTCATGCTTAAATTTCAGGGTTCTGATTATTTTCCTTCCTTCTATTCTTTTTCTTTAGAAGCCCCCCCCCCTTTCAGTTCTGTATGTTGCAAATAGATTGTATTTTTATTTATTTATTTTTAATTAAAAAATTTTTTTAAAATTATTTCCTGACGATATAAAGAACATGAAGCATGAAACATTTTCCAAAATTCAGCTGTCAGAAAAAAGTACCAGTAATATCGTTCCTTGAATTTTATCAAATTTAGCTTTTCTTGAAATTGTTTAAAGATGTTTCTCTTATAATTCTGCTTTTATTGCTTTCAGTTTTATTTTGAAAAGGTTTTTCTACACCTTTTCTCTTTTTTTCTCATTTTTCTCCTTTTCCCCTTTTTTCTCTTATCTTTTTTCTTTTTTCTCCTTTTTCTTTTTCTTTTTACTCCTTTCTTTTCTTTTTTCCTCTTTTGTCTTGTTTCCTCTTTTTTTTTCTCTTTTTTTCTCTTTTTTTTTCTCTTCTCTTTTTCCTCTTTTTTTCTCTTCTCTTTTTTCTCTTTTCTCTTCTCTTTTTTTCTTTTTTTCTCTTTTTTCTCTTTTTTCTCTTTTTTTCTCTTTTTTTCTCTTTTTTTCTCTTTTTTTCTCTTTTTTTCTCTTTTTTTCTCTTTTTTCTCTTTTTTCTCTTTTTTTTCTCTTTTTCTTTTTCACTTTTTTCTCTTTTTTTCCTTTTCTTTTTTTTTTTCTTTTTAAAGATTTAATGATTATATCCCTCCTCTTGGCTTTACCATTGTTCCCAATAGTCAGAAATCAACAATAATTATCTAGTATTACTATCTGTGGCATTTGACTGACTTCTTTTATATTGTAACTGTCCATTTAGTTAACATCACTTCCCCTTTGACCAATCGACAAAAAAAAACATTCACTATCTTATTTACTTTTACTATGAAATAAATTAATTGCCTTGGGAACCTTGACACGTGTCATCTTACTTTTCTGTATATTTTAAAAACGCCAAAGAGGTTAACTACTTTTTATCAATTTTATTTTGAAACATAATCCCATTTATTTTATGCTTTATCGCTTTCTTACACCTACTTAAAATAATTTAGTACAACATGCATAAACGAGGATTTAAAAAAGAAAAAAAACCAAAAGCAGCCCAAAAAATAAATCAATAATATTAGTATCAATGAACATTGGTGTTCCACATTGTTGCTACTTAAAGGAGACTAATTACGGTCACTGCTGGTATTGCTTTCACACTTGCCTCACGGTTGTCCTGCTGCATTCGCTTTCCACCGTTTTTCCTGCTAAACAATTGATCGCTTCTTCTTCTTCTTCATCTACTAATGGCAATTATATCTATTAGTAGTGTATGTACTGAATGTATATATGTCTACTGATCTGGATATGTCTACAGCCTGTATACATCTCCTACAGGTATATATTTATCTTTTTCTTTCTTTCATGTATCATGAACACCTGCCGATTCATACCTGTCTACTCTAATGCAAATATCAGCCTTATCTGCTAACTCACTTTGTGCATATATATATATATATATATATATATATATATATAAACCTCTTGCTTTGAACTGATTAACATTTTTCTCCTCTCTCTGTATGATTCTTAAATGTAAGTCCATACTATATTATTATGTGACTTTTTTATTTTTATTTTTAATATATTTTTTAATTCCGACTTACATCATGTTCAGAGCGCTCAGTGGTTGGAGACTTCATTTGTTCTGGACTGTACCGGTCACTTGTAATCTTTTCTGAATTTTTTTTTCTGCTGTTGTTGTTGTTACAGGTGGATGGATCCCTATCTTGCGACTCTAACTATGAAGTGGTCAGTGTGGAAAGCCAAACAGAGATTGATCGAAAGAAAGCTGGCCTTGGACTCGGCCTCTATTCTAACAAACAGCTCCAAGAAGACATACAGACTCCACAGGAGCCTGAAGAAGAATCTGGTAGGTACTCTTAAATCTATTTATGTTTATGAAAATGCAAATTATTTGGATTATTCGGACTAATATTCTCATCTTGGTTGTTATTTTGTACCATGTCTATTTTGTAGATTTGTGAATAGTCCTAATAATAAAAAGTATCAATCCTCATCATAAAAATTCCGAAACTGAATGAAAATGCCTTACCTTTTTCTTATATATATATATATTTTCATATGTACACATATTATATAATATAATATATTGCGTATATATAATATATTGCGTCTATATATTTTCATATGTACACAGATTATATAATATAATATATTGCATATATATAATATAATATATTGCGTCTATATATTTTCATGTATGTACACATATTATAAAGTAATATAATATATTGTGTGTGTATATGTATTTTCATGTATGTGCACATAATATTATGAAGTAATATAATATATTATGTGTGTATATATATATATATGTGTGTGTGAAAAAATGACAAACGGAAATATATTCAGTATTTACTTCAACAGTGTTCAATAGGTAGGTAGAGCTTAGTAGTAGTATAAAATCTTTATGGCAAGTTAGCTACACAGAAACGTTCATGTTTTAGTCCCAAAGGAAATCATTCTGTGTAGCTTACTTGCCATAAATATATTTTCATATTACTACTAAGTTCTACTAAATGATTTAGCCTGATGATTTCTTTCGGGAATGAAACAAACGTTTCTATGTAGTTATGTACCTTACTTGACAGATATATTTCACACTACTACTTTTAAGTACATTATTTTCTAGTTACATTATTTTCGTTTTTTTACAGTGTTTTGCATTTTATACGAATTAACAGAAATGCAGACTCGCACAAACTAGTTTTAAAAATATACATATGAAAATGTTTTATGCTAGCTGTATCTACCCAGCGTTATCAGGAGTGTTTTTACTTTCATTTTTGTTTAGCTCAATGACCATCTGTCTTTTCTCTTCATTTCTTGCAAGAACATATTTAAATTTTTTGAAAGATAATTCGATGAAGGCATTTATCATTAAAATAAATCGGTTTTGTAATAAAATCGATTAGACGTTTCATGAAATGTTGAAATTTAAATCCCATAAATACTTTGAAGATTTTCTTTTAACAACGAAATAGGCATGGTACAAAATAATATATATATATATATATATATATATATATATATATATATATATATATATATATATATTTTAAACAGCTGTTTCATGTCGATCGTTTTTCACTTTTCTTAAATCCGATTTTTGTAAAGCGTAATTCAATTACTTATATCGTTTGACCATTGCATTAATTGAATCAAATTACAACATACTTCAAAGAAAGTTAATTTAAAAAGTTAGATTTGAACTTGAATGACCCTAGACAAACGATATGTTGTCTTACAATTTTATTATAGATCTACATAGATTTTTTTTTATACTAATGGTTCACCACTTACCAAGGCCAAAAGCCACTCTAGGATAAGAGTTAATGAGATTGTCAATTGGATGATGAACAATACTAGAGGATTGAAAAATATTTTTAAATCGTGATGTTGTTTTATATGTTATAGTAGAAAGGGTATTGGTTTATAAAGTTTGATTTTGAACTTATTATTTAGGAAATTCTCAAATAATGTCTTATGTATCTGATGACACATTTTTGCACAGAAAATTGTAGGAATAACAAATTTTTTATTATCAATATTTAAAAAAAAAATTGTTTTTACTTACATTAAAAAAGTAACAGAATATTAAAAAAATCTTCAAATTCATAAAAGAAACATTCATTTTTAATTATAACTCAATTTCTAGAGTTAGTTTGAGCAAATTAAAAAAAAAAAAAAAAAAATTTTTTTCATATTAAATGCTCCTGAAATTGTAAAAAGTAATTATGGTATTGTTTTGTCATTACACTAATCAAACTTGTTTAAAGTTATAACATACTTGTAAAAAAGTTAATTTTTGCTTTGTTGGGCTGAGGTATGGTTCTATTCAGTCCTAGAAAGTGCACCCTCCCAGGCTTTATCTTCTCGCTTTGAGAAGGGGTTGTTTTATCACCAATTGCCTGAAACACCACTACTAGGTTGCTCAGGCATTTTTTGTGAAGCCAGAGTTCACTACTTCTGGTACGCTGACCTTTATATCCCACCCTCCGGCCTTGTGCTACATCTTCCTGTGGTGAGAGGGAGGTTAATACTATTAATTTTGAACAAAAATATTTTCATTTTCAATTGATTTCTTTTTTATATTTAATCCAACTAGCAGTTTTCATTTTGATTAGTAATATCCTAGAGATAGTCAGAGGAAATACCCTTTTGTCAGTCATAAGTCCTCTTATGGTCTAAAATATTTTATTACTAAATGTGCCATTTAGTCATTACATAAACTTCGTATAGAATACATTGTAGATTAGTTGCCTTTAAGTTGTAAATTATTTTCTCTCAAATGTATTTAAAAAAAGTATATTGAATATTGTCGAATATTGATGAACATATTAGTTAGATAAAACCTAGATATTATAGTTATCTGTATAATAATAATATGCATGTATCTTCATTTGCACTTACATTATTACCTTCTGCACCCATTAAAAAAATAACATCGTCCAATTGCCGAAGATTAAATGAAAGATTTAATTGCTGGTTGTCTGATGTCACTGTTGCCAAAAATTGAAATTTTACCCATTTCAAAATGAATTGTTCCAAATCAAATTAAACTTCATAAATAGAATTCTGTCATCATGCACAGTAAATAGCAGTTATGTTTATATAAAATAAGAGTACAGGACTTCATCTACACAAGTAATAACTGACTATATTTCGTGCATAACCCTCATGTGATTTGAGACCTCATCCTCCATTTACAAGTTTTTCCACCCACAAGAGAAAAAAAAAAATTTTTTGTGAAAAAATGCTCACTCTCTGAATGTGTGCGCTTTAGCTATGCCTTTGCCACCACATTCAGGCACCAGTAAAAACGATGCCCAAATAAGTCCCAATCGCACTAGTTTGTCGATGCAACAGAAACTGGTGACCAAGCATAGCTCGTTCACACCCCATCATAATTTTATAGCCTCTACAAGCCATACCTTTTGGTCTTTTTTTTTTTCCAAAAGAAAGCATGACCTGTAGAGGCTATACAAGTATAGTGGGTGATCATTCGTCAGTTTCTATTGCATGGACAAACTAGTGCGCCTGGGGTTGATTTGGGCATTGTTTCTGGCGGTGCTCGAATGTGGGGGCAAAGGTATGGTCAGAGAGCATACATTTAGAGAGCAAGTGTTTTCACACATAAAAACAAAAAGAAAACCACTTCCTTTCATTAACCTAAAATAACATTAAAAAACACTTAAAACATTCCTTTTTTCTGTGCAAACAAGAAAAGAAATATCACACTTGGCGTTAAATAAATTGGAAAAAATAACAAAAAAAAACAATTTAACTAAAACAATTCCTTTTTAAATTATAACAAAACAACCCAAAAGAAAAACAAAAACATTTAAAAAAATACACTTTAAAACATTGCCCTCTTCTGGCCAAACAAGAAAAAAACATCACTTTTCATTAAATAAATTCTTTGCAAAAAAAAAAAAAAATACAAAAAACGGTGTGTCCTCTGTTTCGAACCTCTTCCATTAACATTCATGACTGCTTTGAAATTCTCTGTTCAAACACGGAAGTGCTTACATAAGTATCAAAATTCTCTGGGTGCCTATTCATCACTAGTACCCTTCTCTCTCACACAGGTTTATAGTTTAAGCTTTATACCAAACATATCGACATGTAAAACAGACAAACTGAATATGTTGCAGTTTAAAAAAAATTTTATGTGCTGTTTTTATTAAGACCTTGTTCTACAATTATAATTTCTATTTCAGATGGCGACGAGCCTCTACTTAGTGGCTCTGGCTCTGTGAGCAAAGATGTGAAGGATGAGAATACATTGGAAGCATGGCATGATGTGCTTATCAAATGGCATCAGAATTTATCCATGCGTCCTAAACAGGTGTCTACTTTAGCCCGAAAAGGTATCCCTGAAGCCTTACGTGGGGAAGTGTGGCAGCTGCTGGCTGGCTGTGATAACAACACGGAACTGCTTGAGGCTTACAGGATTCTCATCACAAAGGTAAGCATGTTATCCAGTCTTGTTTAATATGCTGTCATGTGTTGGACGACTTTAAGAAATTGACTTCCAAAGTAACCTCTCTCTAGCCAGGTCTTTATTTATACCTCTTTCTCAAGTCCATTTTTATCACTTCTTCCCATGTTTTCCTTGTGAACTGGACCTGCTACCGTAACTGTTGTACATCTACTGACCCAAGAACTCTCATCCATTCTTTCAACATGACCATACCATCGAAGTCTCCTGTTCTGCACACATCTCTCTATACTGTCCAAATTTAATCTTCCTCTGAGGTCATCAGAACTAAGCCTGTCTTTAATACTCGCATTACACATCCATTGTATCATTCTCATATCCTTTCTCTCCTTGCAATGCATGCCTTCAACCCTCACTAGCCAGGTTTCACTTTCATGCATAATTACACTGCGTACACATAGTTTATAGACTCTTCCCTTGATCAACAGTGGTAACGCTCTGCTGATAAATAATGCCAAAAGTACCCTGAACTTATCCCATCCACTTCTAACTCTTGCAATCACACTAACGCCTGCTCCACCCTGTGCTCCAATGATATCACTAAGGTAACAGAACTTTTCGACGATCTTAATAGCTTTGCTTTCCTAATATAGTTTGTCCACATCTGAGTTCTCATCCATCTCCATTGTCTTACATTTCTTGCATATAAACTGGTTATCCTCTCTCAACCTACCAGTAATCCACTGCACTTATTGTTTACCCAGTGCTTACCAGTACCACAAAAAATTGAATTTTTTTTTATGGAAATCGCTCCAGACAAGGCATGTAGCCACTTGATGGAAGGAGCTAAAATACTACTACTTCAAGGTCAAAAACTAGCCAACGATAAGTGTCAGATAGGATAGATTCCGACCCAGAAAACAGCCATCCTTCCCTCTTTGTCAGAAGCATCGCTCATGGAATGTGAGGACTAAAGGACAAAATAAGGGAAGCAAGAGTTACGAGGCTACCAAAAGTAAACCGAAAGTTCATTTTCTACTCGCCTAGAAAGAATTGAACCCGACTCCCTTTCCACAAACTGAGCAAGGGAACTTTCATCTTTTTTAGAGTTTTCCAACACTACAATCACTGATTATCATTTTGGTCTTGGTACATTCACTTTTAGACCTTTACTTTCTATACAATTCCTCCAAATCTTTAACTTAACAAGTAGGTCTTCTATTGTTTCACAGGTAAGTACTAAATCATCAGCATACAACATCTCTTCCAGACAACCCGTACAAAACTCTTTTGACAATGCTTCTAAGACAAATGAAAAGCAACAGATTCAATATAAAACCCTGATGTATTCCTATTTTAACATTAGCTGTCAATAAATGTGCTGTTAATTTAGCACTACTTTAAGCATTTCTATACATTGCTTGAACAACCTTCACCAACCTCATTTGCCCCTAGTTTCCGCAAAGCCCATCAAACAACCTCTCTTGGCATTCTGTTAAAAGCTTCCTCTCGATTCACAAAACGAAATACAGGTTCTTCTTATTAAGGTACTTTTCTTGCATTTGTCTCAGGATAAATATAGCACCAGTGGTACTTTGCCAAGGCACAACACCAAACTGAATTTCATCTATGCTTATCTAACTTCTTATTTACTGCTTAATTTTTTCATCACTTTCAGAATCTGATTCATTAACTTTAAACCTCTATAATTACTTTGATTGAGTGTTTCCCCTTTATCCTTGTAATAATTCACAATTGTACTAAGTTCCCAGTCTTTCAAGATAACCTCTTTTATGATTTGTCAAGTTCGTGATCATCTCGATGCCTGTTTCACCTGCAGCCTTTAACATTTCTGCCTGAGAGTCCAGCAGCCTTACCCTTCATCTTACTCATAGCTTCTAGTACCATTTCTTTCTCAATTTTTATAGCTGGCCCGGATACTGCTTCTGCAACTTCTAAATTTTCATGGTTCCATGGAAACTCGGTACTCAAAAATTTCTTATTGTAGCATTTCAACAATATCCATATTTGTCTTTAACATCTGTTTAGCTATCCTGAATACTTAGTTCTTTTGGTCATCTCTTCATAGTATCTCTAGAAACCTGGCTTTCTCGGCTTCCTTGGCTTTGTATATTCTTTTTTTCCCTCTTTGCTTCAAGATACGCATCCTTATTTACTAAACCTTTTCTCCACTGACTCTTTCGTTTCCTCTTTTCTTTGATACACTTCTTCACTTCCTCATTCTACCACCATGTCATTCTATGCCTTAGGGGCCCTTCATGTCACCCACAAGTCTGGTCTGTTACATCCAATAGTGGATCCTTCAGCATCTTCTATTCTTTCACACTTCCTGTTGTGGATCTAGTAGTTGAACGCTTCATCACTTGATCTCTAAACTCGTGTTTAACATGTTCTTCATTCAACCTCCGCATCTTTCTGCTGGAGATAAACTTTCTCTTTATCTCATGAGCTTTCTTCAGCGTTAAATTGTAGGTAAAGCTGAAGTCTGTTCACTGATGGTAAAATGTAGAAAAGAAATAAATGTAACACTATTCTATTTTCTAGGAGTCTCCAAATGAACAAGTTATTTTGCGAGATATCAACAGAACCTTCCCAGCTCACGATTTCTTTAAAGAGTCGGGAGGAGTCGGTCAAGATTCACTGCATAAAATCAGCAAGGTAATTTAAATGCTATCTTTTTTTATTTATATTTTTCTTTTACGATCACTTTAACAGGATTCATATCCTTGGTATGACCTTAAAGTGCATTCAGTGGTGAGACTCCAATTTGGGAGGTTTGGGGAGTGTGGAGTTACCCCTTAGTGGCCATTACACTCAGGTCCACTCTGACCCTGGAGTGGTTGTACCTGTTCAAGTACAATCTACACTGTGCGGTCCTCAAGGAGAATGGAAAGAAGGAAGGAGAGAGAACACAATGCTCTCTAGCTGACCTTCCACCTGGAACAACTTGTCTTTATTGCGGAAGGATATGTAAGGCTAGGATCAGGCTCGTCAGCCATCTATGCACCCACCAAGGCATACCACCAGAACAGGATCGCCGTCTTCACTGATGAGGGCCAGCCATGATGATGATGATGATGAAATTCTTTTAAAAAAACTTAAATGAGTCTTAACCGTTTTTTTTTTTGTCTTTTTTAACAAATATACATGTTTAAAAGTAGCGGATGAATTTTTGACTAATGAAGGTTGTCTGAAAATTATTACTACCCAAGGGGAAAAAAGAAAGCCAAGAAAACAATATATTAATACATGCTTCTAAAAAAAAAAGTCGTACAAAATGCCGGACAGAAACCAATAAATAAAGCATTGGGTTGCAATTTTCTTGTATTTGTCTTTTCAAATGCAAATATCGCACATTTGTCTAAAACACAAAACATACATGGATACTTTACTATAAAATGTATTTTAAACTTTACCTGAACAGACTAAAAATCAAGGACCCCTCCCCCCAAAAAACAACAAAAAAACAAGTAAGGCTTGTTTAATTTTTTTAAACAAATGCACGTTGTACTTAACAATTGTACATGTTTAAAACTAATGGATGCATTTCTACCGGACTTCACATTTCGTAACTGATGAAAAAATTATCACTCTTCAAGGGGTGTATAAGAGAAAACTATATTAATGTGCTTCTGTAAAACGTCCTACTAAAAGACGGTCAGAGATTAATAAACAGTCGGTTGCAGTTTTCTGTATTTAATTGTCTTTGTTTTTATTTTCTCAAAGGCCACTATCACACAGATGTGTTACAAACTATTCGAGTAGATAAATTTAAATAATTCTTGAATTTTCATGAGTGAGAATCATATATTTTAAAAAATATATAGATATTTCATACCCACAAGTTATTTCAATACTACAATTAACATAAGCTCAATAATTAAAAGGTTTATATAAATTAGAGCTTTCATTTCTTAATTGGATTAAATTTGATATAGTCAAAATATATTCAATGTAAATTCAAATATTCAAATCAACTTTCGAAAATAAATATTCTACCTCATCGTCTATATGTATGAATGTTTCTGAGATTTCAACTTTATTCGTTATCAAATTTCATTTTTGTATAATTTCCAATAAAGAATTTTCTTCATCAGCATATTAAAATTTTTTCATAATTCCAAGGTAAATCATAACAAGTAAATGTTTAGTTCAAAATTAATATTTCTTAATGAAACAGATCATCAATAGAGTCCTTGTAATCTTCAATCAGCATTGTGTCTTCAAAAATAATGATGTCAAATATAATTACAGTTAAACAGAAAAGTAAAAGAAATCAACTTGAACCTATGGTAAGATAAGTCAGAAAATCTGCCTATAGACATTCACTTGTTTTGAAGTTATAATTTTAAGAAAGAACTCCTAATTAAAAGTGTTTCTTATATTGGAAGAGTTCAAGTTAATAAATATTGGGGGGGGGGGACAAAAAGGTTTCATCCTTCCTAGCCCAACACACCTTTTGAAACTGACAGTATTAATATAACTAATAGAATAATCGTTGTATAATATTATCCATAAATATAATTGAGCTCTTTGTTTATTCCTCCAAAACTACATAGTTATTTATATATGACAAAAAAAAGGATAAAATAAATCTGACGGTATGAGATAAAATTGAAAGGGAAGATCTAAAAATTCAAGAATACATCTCAACATTTCGCTCAACTGTCACGGGAGCTTTATCCAGAGTGAAGTAAAAAAAGTGGGGAAAAAAAAAGAGGTCTTTTTCATTTTATGTCATATATATATATATATATATATATATATATATATATATATATATATATATGTATGTATAATTAATAATAGGTTAATGTAGTTTGCAAGAAACATTATTTAGTGTGTATATAAAGGTCATTTATAGAAGGCAATTCAATGCAGAGGTGTAATGGATAAACACAAACTGAAAGCAAATTAAGACATGATGGTGGAATGAGTTTTTTTATATTACAATCTTGCTGTCAGTGCAGTTCGATGATTCTGTATAACATAATATTTTGAGAAAAAATTCCCTTCCGCAGATGTGTGTTCAACTTTATTTCAAACTAGTGGAACCCGTCGCCCAGCGTTGAACGGGAGAAAGTACTACCTATTGCATGACGTTGAATAAAAAAAGAAATGGCCTATTGTTTTTTCTCCCCTGTCTACCGTGTTGGCGAATGTTTTAAATTTAAAAAAAAAAGAAAAAAGTGGTAGAGTAGAATGGGCTTGAACGCTAAAACTGGCGATGATGAAACCTTCCTTCTTACCGATTGCGCCAAGGTTTCGGGTTACAAATACATGTGAAAATAGGCTATTAACCTAAGCTTGATTATTGGCATGCGTATTAAATTAATACCAGGCAAATTATAAATAACGGGTGTTTTGTGAAAATTAAATCGTGTTTATTAGTTCCCGGTGGCGATGAGTGTAGTCACAGTACAGAATTGTTAGGGAGAAAAGTTTTTTCTACCACCTATATGGAGTTGGTTTCTCAGAGAGCCGTAGATGCTGGGCCAAATATAATATTTAGTGTTAGCTGGAAAAAAATAATAACAATTTTACTAAAACACGCTCGAGTGAATAAGTGTAATATAATGGTGAGTTTAGTAGCCTGTGATGCATGTGGTTATTTTCCTATTCTCCGAGAAGGTACAGGGGAAAAATCGTCTCTACTTTATATATAAGATGTACATAGGAAGATTGTTGCCATTGGGAATAGTTCAGCAGCAAATGAGTTGAATTTAAAAAAATTTAAATTTGTTTCAAATGTTTTGTTTGGCTTTTCATTTTAGTGTCACTAGTATTAATATTACTATCACTTTTGTTTCTTCGTTGAATTATCTTCAGGTGACAAAAACAAATGAACAATAAAGCTGGATAATTCGCCAAAGAATCCAGTGTTAGTGATACATATGGACCATTCATTAATCTTTTTTAATTTAATACAAAAAAAAAATGATTACAAAAATTGAAAATAATAAAAAAAGGTATAATCAAGCGGAAGAATTCTGTTATGTTTAACAATGTTTGCTTAAGTGAAAGAATGCTGTATAAATACAAACAATATATATATGTATATTTCTTAAATTCTTTTTATGTATCCACATATAAAGATAATTTTTTAATCTTTATTTGTCTACAACAATTTTTGGTAATAAATGTTAAAACATTTTTTTAAAATTATCTATCCAAATAAAAATTAATCTTAAAGATTGCAATTATGATAATAGACCAGTTTTTATATATAATTCTAAAACTTTATTTGTAAATGTTTTTGTAGGCCTATTCGGTGTATGATGAGGAGGTTGGATACTGCCAAGGATTGTCTTTTCTTGCTGCTGCATTATTATTACACGTAAGTTTGATCTATGATTAAAACTTTTTAAAGTGATCTACAATTCATAGCCGTTTGAATTATTGAAATGTTCCTTAAACTCAGTCTCTTAAATCTGTTGTATTTGTTTTAATATCAAGTATTTTTTGTCTCTTTTCCTCCATTTAGATGCCAGAGGAGCAGGCCTTCTGTGTACTTGTGAAAATTATGTTTGAATATGGCCTGCGAGATTTATTCAAACAAGGCTTTGAAGAATTGCATCTCAAGTTCTATCAAATCCAGAGATTCATGCAGGTAAATCAGAATTAAACTTTCACCTCTTGTTTCTAAAATTCTACAACATTTTAAAGACTTATTAGAATATTTATTTCTTATTATAGCAGTAGTAATAGTTGAATTCTTTTTTAATGAAATGCATGTATTGCACGTTCGGGATAAATTTGACACTTTTTTGGAAAAGAAAGATGAAAAACCTCATATCTTGGCCAATAATTGATGTATTTTAATTTTAATTTCATACTTGCTCCCTTTTGCGTCACTTAATTTCTAGCCTTAACTTCGGAGTGGAAATTCTCTTCCAATATAATCTAACACATCTTGCTACATCTACACCCCCTCCCCCTCCCCCTACACCCCTTCCCACGTCCGAATATGATTATGAATGGATATTCTTTAGGTATGTCTATTCAATCTATGTGTTTAGCAACAAAAATGCTATTTCGAACTTGAGCATGACAAACCAATGAACAATGTCTCTTTAGAGATTAGTAATAATTTTTTTTTTTTTATAACAAGCTCTTGAAAAGTAAATACTAAGTAATTGTACTTATAATTTATGATATTTGCATTAAGTTGTAATCGACTGAAAAATAAGGTAATTTTTTTTTTTTTTTTTTGTAGGATCTGCTTCCAGATTTGTATACACACTTCATGGAGATGGGTTTGGAAGCCCATATGTTTGCCTCCCAATGGTTCCTCACTTTGTTTACTGCTAAATTCCCACTTCATATGGTATTCCATGTTCTTGATCTTTATCTTAGTGAGGTAAGTGTCCAATGAATCTATTTTTATTATCAAAAAAACATTTCAATTATATCTTTTACAGTTGTATAAGTCTTATATTTCTAATTAAGCAAAATAGAAATCTATGTTGTTTTTTTAAAATGCTTGTTACTTTCCCAAACTAATTTTTATTTCTGTTTCATATATTCACAAGCATTAAATGTAAAATATGGATGTCGTTGAGATCGAAGAAAATGTGAATTTGATTTATCGAGTTAAAGGAAGATTTTATTATCAAACTAAAATCATGAAATTGTTATGAATTCTTAGAATTTTATTTTAAATGGTTTTCAGTAATTCTGGGCAGAATATACATTTTGATATTTAGTTTGTAAAATTTGTCACTTTTTAAAAATTAAAGTATTCTCCCCATAAAAACTACAGAAAAAAAACCCAGAATTACATTCAGTGGAGTGCATACTTGCGCCAAGGCCAATAATCCATGTTTAATTCAACCCAAAGGCCTTTGATGGGGTTTGGTACAAAAGTTTACTTCACAAGCTTGCTCGCTATGGAATATCTGGAAATGTCTTCTCAACCATCAAATCCTTTTTCTCTGATAGGTTTTTAAAAGAAGTCGTTGATGGGCAGAAGTACGAAGCACATAGTATCAATACCAGCGTGCCGCAAGGATCCATTCACGGCCCAACGCTCTTCCTGATCTTCATCAATGATATCCTAAGATTATTCGTTGATATTTATGCTGATGACACAACCATCTATAGCAACACTTTGAAGAGCATTGATGATTAGAATCTTGCTGATTTTCTCTCTTCCGACCTGGGGAAAAATGTGGCTGGTTATTTTTAATATGTCTAAATCCAAGCTTCTCTCCTTTCACCACCAATGCTCGGATCCTCACTTTGCCTCAATTGAAATGGATCGCTCTCTCTTTGAAGAAGCCTCTTCCTTTGACAAGCTTTTAGGACTGACCCTCACTCCAGACCTGAAATAGATCACTTACATCAAAGCCATTGCTAATGTAGCTGGAAAGATGGTTGGATTATTCTATCGCTCCAAAAGCTATCTCATTCCTGAGGCAATCGTCTACTTGTATAAGAGTCAAATATGTCCTAAGATGAAGTAGTGTTGCCACATCTGGGGAGGTGCCACTCAACCTTTCCTGCCTTGACTGAGTACAAAGGCGATTTCGAAATCTAGTGAAAGATGTCCTCTTCTCTTCCCTTCCCTTCCCTAGTCTCTTTCTCACTTAAGAGACGTTACTAGTCTTTCTCTACTCTATCATTATTCTCATAGTAGTTTCTTGACTGAGTTTCAATATATGGTTTCCCTCTGTAAAACATTCACGGCAAAAACTCGTTTTTGTTTCAACCACTGTAAGTAATTTTTCTTTCTTTCTGTGTGTGCCTGGAGCTAAATGGAACTTCCATGAGCAAAGTTTCTTTCCAAGAACTACTCGTCTGTGAAACACAATACCACAGAGCTGCTTTCCAGCTGACTACAAGATGGTCATTTTCAAGTCCAATGTTAACAAATTCTTGTTAAGCTGTCCTCTTTGATAATCAGGTTCTGCCCAGTTTTAATCATCATTACCAATCCTCATGGTGTTGTCTCACAGTCTATCTGACACTTATTAACCCTTGTCCTCGAGTGGCCATTGGGCCTCGATAAGCGGTGACTTGTTAGTACATAAAGAAAAGAAAAAAAATCCCATCCCAAATTACTTGTGAACTTGTGTGAGTGTTAAATGCACAAGGCGTGCTCATTCATTTATTGTCTTCGTCTGAATTCGGAGTTTGATATCGACACTTGCCGTAGTGTCAATCATGTGGTCTCTGTCACTGCTGTAACAAAAGGATTCTCCAAACAAAACCACATTAAATCCAGTTTCAAACAAATAATGTTTTATTTTGAGAGGTTACAATGATATTTGTTTTCTCTACCGAACGACAGACTTGCAATGAGGACAAAAGTCTCTTCCAACTGAACACAAATAATTCCTCTGCTCAGGTCCCAAAGGCCCATCAGTTTCGCAGACCAACAGAAACCAAACAATCCTTTTTTGCTGGAATGTATATAGATATCCTGGCACTCAGGGTAGGTCACACTGCAAGACCACTCGAAATCTATGGACAGAAAACCCCACTGACCAGGGTGTCTATTATGTAGAGTGGACATTAATTCTATAGAATTTTAAGTGGTCTCTTTTCTCAGCATGAACCTTCGTTTGCAAAAAGTCATTTTTTCAAGGAGGCTAGTCAGTTTTTTTTTCTTTCTCCTCTTAGCTAAATATCATTCCCATTGCAGGCCTGCTGTCTGCGGCATGCATCTATGCACTCCCGCTAAACATGCAGCATTGAACTATGTAACTATAATTTTTATTGGGTTTATAGCCAACAAAACGATGCAAGTGAGAAAATAAATATCTTCTATCAAAGGATATTTCAATCTGAAAGGTATACCAAATTGCACGCGCACAGATGCTGCAACCCTAATTTTTTGTGAAGTGTGGAGTCACTGCTTAGTTGCCATTACTCCTAGGTCCATTCACACTCTGAGTAGTAGTACTTGCAGGGTCCCATCTATGGGTTCAATTGAATTTAGACGAGGGATTCCCAACTGAGGTCCATATAAACCCTAGGGGTCTACAGAAGCTTTGTGGTGGACCATGAAAAATAATTTCTACTTATTTTGTTTAATTTACTAGATTTACGTATATGTGTGTTTATTAGAATTTTTAAAATTTGGATTTTTATGTTATGGATATAATGAAATTTATTCATTTAGAAATTTATATTTTATTAAAAGAAATTATATATGCATGTATGGGGTCTACAGATAATAAAATATCTCTCAGGAGATCCATAAGCAAAATTAAGTTAGGAATTCCTGAGTTTGACTATTAATCTTTAAAAATATATGCCTAAAAATCAAATTATCTACAAATGTCTGAAGATATTAAGAACTAGAAGCATAACAACTTTTACCAAAATGTCATAATCTCTGTATGAATAAAATAAGACAACTTTGTGTGTTTTTTTTCCTTATGACTGTGACTGACACATTGAACTAATATTTTTTCTTTTTACTATTAATAGAATATTTGTTGAAATCAATAATGCAATAGCATAAAATTAAATTAATTAAAAAAAAAATCCTATTTAAAACAATTACATTACAAAATTAAATCCAACAAAATGCATTTTCTCAGGTGGTAATAGTTAAGAGGAAGTGGATTTGACTTTTAACATATTTTAATTTTTTTTCTTTCTCTCAGCTCTCCACCCGAGCAATGCAAGATAAGTACACGTAGCTTAGTATAAAATAACCTGGAAATGGTTGATGTGCCATAGAAAATAATATCAGAAAACTAATAAAAATAACCGAACCAAATAAAAATTTACACTATAAATAGATATTTGAAGATATTACGAACTTGAAGCTTAAAAACTTTTACCAAAATGACTGGATTCAACATTAAATAGTCAGAAAATAGTTGATATGCCGTAAAACAACTAATCAGCATTCTTATATTTACCTGAAACTTTTAAGTTTCATGTATTATTCTATAACGAATGAGTAAAAGGCTCCTTGGCCTTTTGGCTAAAAGCAAAGTGTAGTATCTGTTCTATCCTCAGTTAGTGAAAGAGAAGTCCTTCTAGACTGAGGCAATTTAAATTTTTGTCCCAATCCAGGGTGCCCTTTTTGGGGGAGCTGGATTTCTCCACATTAAAAACTGACCTTTTGTCTAATTCTGCACTCATGGAGAGGCAAGTAATATATCACAATATTAAATAAAGCAAAACTCAGAACAAAAAAAAACCCAAATATTTCTAGGTCCACATTTGGATCTGCATTAGAATTTAATAGTTAATTCTGGACAAAGTCTTGTCCTTCGAACAAATTTTATGAAAATCTCTTGTAGTTTTTGTGCAATCTTGCTTATAAACATTTTGGTGACCATAAAAATAAATTATTTAATGGAAAAACTAGTAAAATAGAATATATAGACTATCATTATTTATAGTATTTTGTGCAGATAATTTTTTTCTTAGTATTTAGTAGTTAATTTGTTTGGGATTTATTTCACTTTAGCAAATTATCAGATAATTTTATTGGTTCACCTATGAAAAAACTTATTATTCAAGGGAGGTAAGCCGAGGATTATGCGTGTACTCTTGGCGGCCATTTTGTTATGAGTAATGGTTGCATATTATGTTAATAAGGTCACATGTTTATACAAGTTACAAAAAAACATGGCGAACATTTGGTAAATACAATTTATTGAGGAATAATGAGATTAAAAACTTAAATTTGTTCTCCTTTTCTTTTTTTAAATTTATATTTATGGTCAAATGAAATTTTATAACTATAAAATTTCATTGCCCATTAATTTTGCTTATTCATTTTTATTTGGTAAAAAAATAAAATTGTCTTTTAAAAAGTATAAATTATCTTATAAATAGCAACATTAGAATTTGACATTTGAAAATTTAGCATTAATAATGATATTAACATTTTATTTTTATAATCTTTAGTCAGACCTCTTTCCTGATATTCACCCAAGATTAGATGTGTTTACTGTGCAGGTCACATGATTGTTGGAGTAGCGTTGAAGTGGGTAAAAACATATGTACTTCTAAATTATTTTCCAAATGTACAATTTAAAAATTTTTTGTTTACTAATGAATCATTACCTATCAAGACCCAAAGGTCAGTCGAGGATAAAGGTGAATGAAATTGTCAGTTGAATGATGAACAATACTATGAGAGGATTGGAAATGGTAGGTAGAATTTGATTATTTTAGAGGATGGCTTGACACGTATTTGTTAGCATTGGACTTTAAAAATACCATGTTGTAGTTTGCAGGGAAGTAGTTCCGTGGTATTGTGTTCCACAGATGGGAAGTTCTTGGAAGAAACTTTGTTTAGTTTTAGGTGTACAGAGGAAGAAAGGAAAGTTCTTTGCAGGGGTTGTAGCTAGACGAGTTTTTGCTGTGAATGTTTAACAGGGGAACCATAGATTGGAGCTCAGTCAAGCACCTACTATGAAAATAACGATAGAGTAGAAAAAGGCTAGCAATGTCTCTTCTGTGAAAAGTATGAAAATGGTCAACAGGATTCTAAAATTAAAATAAAGTTTTCTTTTAAAATTAAAAATTCACACACACACTCAAATTAGTGCATTAATATTGTAAATAAGTGAATTTCTTTTGTTTTAATTAAAATTGTTTTTAATTTTAAATTTTATTTTAAATGAAGAATAAATCTATAAGTTTCAATTTTATTTATATTGTCTAGCTTATTTTATTTACGATGAGGGGAGGATAATTCTCTCTGCTTATTTAAATAAATGTAGCCATCTCTTATAGTTTTATTCTTTTTAACTAAGATTATATAAGATTTTACTAGTTTCTCTCTTTAATAACTACTAGACGTACCCGTGACCCATTGGGTCACAACCACTACTACCATTTATTCTACTTTGATTTAATTTAAAAATTCATCAATTGTGATATATCTATCAAAATAATCTTCTTGCATAACTAAAAGTAATACTTCTATATTATCCATTATTATATATACTCAATAAGAGTTATCACAAGTCATTATCAGTGAGTGCTCACTAACAATAACCAGTGGTGTTTCCCTTGAGTCTGAGTGACAAGTTTCCAAATTTCAAGCATTTTGTAAATCAGTTTGCATTATCACAATAGAAATTTTACTATTGATTTCTCTTTAGCAGCGATTGTTGATCTTCTCTAGAATTTGAGTGACTATAACGCATCACAGCAGTATTATTATTATATAGAAGTATTTTTTATTATTATATAGAAGTATTTTTATTATTATTATATAGAAGTATTTTTATTATTATTATATAGAAGTATTTTTATTATTATTATATAGAAGTATTTTTATTATTATTATATAGAAGTATTTTTATTATTATTATATAGAAGTATTTTTATTATTATTATATAGAAGTATTTTTATTATTATTATATAGAAGTGTTTTTATTATTATTATCTGGAAGTATTTTTTATTATTATATGGAAGTATTTTTTATCATTATTATGAAGTATTTTTATTATTTCATAGAAGTAAAGAGGCATATTATTTAGCCATCTAATTTACATATGTATGCAAATTAGATGGAGACATTGAGAAAAGTCATTCTTTTTCTAAATGCTCACAGAAACATTAAGAAATGTTAGAAGATGATTGAATCAACATAGTAAGAGGGAGGAAAGGAATACATAGATAGCTAACAGAGAGATGGGTTCAGTTAATTATAAATTATGGCTAATTAAAACAGCATTTTTTTTTTTTTTTTTGAAACAGAACTCAATCCCAGAAGTAAGGTATATTTTAGCATTTAAGGGGGTGAAAAATTTGAAAAAATTCAGATAACTCTAATCTTTTGTGAAATTTTAGCAATAAGTACTAGACATCAATTTATAAATATTCCACAAATTTCAGGTTTTTTTTTTTAGTATTTTCAAGGGTTTTTAGGAGGCATAATATGGGCACAACCTCTCATTTGAAAATTCCAATATTTCAGATTTGCATTAAATTTTATCCATAGTCATTAGACACTAATTAAGCAAGATTTCCTGAATTTCAATTTCTTAAGACTCCTTACAAACTTAAACTTTAGGCATTTTCTTGAATAAAAATCATGTAATGGATTTTGATCAAAATTGGAATAAGGATTCTAGACATAAGGTTTAATATCATTATGTCTTGATTTTAATCTTCATAAGGTGACATAAAAGTGATGCAAAATTGTTCTACCCATCCCGAGATAGGTATTCTTTTAGTTATGTATGATAATTATAAATTATTAAATATGATTAAACTTATTTTAATAGAAAACTGTGCATGTTTTGTACATTAGCTTTATGCATTTTGGTACAAACAAGTCTTATTAGTGTGAATTGATAAATGAAATGTTAATAAAAATGAGACATTGAAATTAAGAATATTTTATGTAACAATATATTATATTCATATGATTCATGCAACACATTGAACGGATGATAGCCACTTGTAGGAACTAGCCAGAAGGCCGCTTTAATGTTCCAGCACATCTCCCTAGCTATCATCCAAGGCAATGGCATGTGAAATTTTCCAGCGATTAAGTGTGTTAAGAATTCATGTATTTAATTCTTCTTCGTTTAACGTGTTTCTTCCGCATCGGATATGGGTTACACATTGGCCATAGTGGCACAAAGTGATTTTCTCCATGAAACTCCATCGTTTACGTTGGTTTTGATGTGCTTGAGGTCATCTTTGACTGAGTCATTCCTAGTCTCTCTCGGCCTGCTTTTTCCTCGATTACCCTCAATTGGGATGTCCATCTGTTTAATTGTTTGTAGAATGTTTTTCTTTTGATACGGATCATTTTAAGAGAACTGCAGTTATTTGAATTATGACTTACTTATTTAGCAGTTGGTTGAGTTGGAAATCCATTATGTAAAAATTCTGAGATATTCTTTGATTGGAATTTTGAAGCCGATATTAAGTTAACCAAATGGGGGAAAAAATTTTTTGATTCTTGGAAAAGCTGTAACGTGGACGTAATTGCATTAGTTTGAACGCTACACCTACACAACAAGAATATGAAATGAGTGTAATTATCACATTGTGAGGAAACTATGAATGGCGTTATTATCACTTTCTGATGAATGCATTGATTAAAATCGTAAATATTTTTCTTTCTAAGTTAATTCTTTCTAATTTGACAAATTGTCTTATAGTATTATTTTTTTATTTTTTTTTTTTTTAAACCATAACAATGTGTAGTGTTAAAATAAATGAAATGAAAGTGTTTTTAGAAAAAGAAAAACACTCTTTGACAAGGAGAATTGTAATTCTCGAAAGCTAAGATTAAAATAAATTTCATTTATTTTAACACTACACATTATGGTTTTTTCAAAAAAAATATAATACTATTACGAAACAATGGTTTAAAGAATATGTTTAAATACCCTTTCAAATTGTCTTATATATTTGTATTTCGGATTGATTCTTTGATAATTGCGTTTTTATACATTATACAATTTGAATTCATTTTCAGGGTAAAGATGTCATTTTTAACATTGCCCTGGCTTTACTCAAGGTAAGTACTTGTACAGATTAAGGTATGTTCTTAATCAGTTTGTGTGAAAGTCATTTCTTGAAGACCAATGATCTCGGCAGCAGCTTAACGTCCATTTTACATGTTGGATGGCTTCTAGAAATTGACTTCCAAACTAACCTTTCTCTGGATGGCCATGTCTTTATTTATCCCTCTTTTTCTCAAATCTATCCTTATCACTTCCTCCCATGTTTTCTTTGGCCTTCCCTGCTACCTCAACATCTACTAACCCAAGAACTCTCATCCATTCCTTCAACAAAGTTGTTTCTAATAATAAAATGGAAAAAATAAGTATTTCTCATAAACCTATCTTAATTTGTAGAAATAACAAAAAAGTATTTTAAAATAGTTAATTTACTTTAAAAAGAAAATTATTTGAAAAATTTGCCATTTCCGAGTTACGTTAAAATGATATACTTCTTGGCCTTTTGGCTAGGAGCAAAGTGTAGTATCTGTTCTGATATTACATCTCATCTGTTGAAATATTACATCTCATCAGTGAAAGAGAAATTCTTCTTGACTGAGGCAATTTTTATTTTTGTCCTAATCCAGAGTGCCCTTTTAGATATTGGATTTTACCCATACTAAAAACCGACGTTGTCTAACTCTGCCCTTGTGGCGAGGCAAGTAGATAGGAACTTAAGCTGCATTCAACATTCACTTCGTGCTGAGTAAATTACAGTGCTCGACATTTTTCAACTTGAAACTAATTAAAGTGTAGTTTCTGTCACTAAGTTTTTTAATTTTTTTTTATGACAGAATTGTGTATATTTATCCAATAAATAACAACAAATAATAATTAATAAAATGTCCTTTTTCAAAATCAATATGCAAATATCAGGAAGTTTCATCGGATGTCCTGCTGGCTTGGTAGCCACGAATAGTGGTGATAGAGAGGCACTCGTAAAGCCAAGCCAAGTCAATTTACGATGGTCCCCAGTGTGGTGCATCATTAACAGACTAAGGCTGAGGAAGTCACGCATGGCAGGGCCTATTGCTCCATTCGTCTTCACGGCAATCGGTTGGAACACAGATCTGTTAAAGACCGGCATTTTTTGATTGCTTGCAATCTTCTGCTGATGATGCTGCATGTCCAGGTACTTTTTTTGCCGATTCTGTTACTGACGTGGGTGCAGAAGTGTCAACACAAGTTACATCCCATATAAGCGACTTGCTGTTTGTAAAGGGAAAGGCCGTCAGGCTATTGGGCCGTTTGTCATCCCCTCTGTCGAGGCCAACTGATTTGAGGATTGATGGAAAGCCAATGATCTCTTGTGCCCGTCAGACGATATCATTGAGAGTGCTGTGTCTAGGGAATCTGCCGGCACTCCTTTTACATGAAAGAGTGTGGAGTCCATATACGTCGTCGATCAGCTGACCAGAACGGCGCATGTGGGTGCTGCACACTCTCGAACCTGTGCGCAGGGTGACGGCGAATTGTTAAATATATTAAGTTTTTTTTTTTTCTTTTTTTTTTTTAGGAAATTGTTTCTGATAACGTTTTTGTTATCAATTACTGTAATAATGTTAATTCCTACTTTTTCTCTCTTTAAAGATGTCACGGAAAGATCTATTGGCACTTGATTTTGAAGGTGTCTTGAAATATTTTAGAGTTCATCTGCCTAAACGGTACCGCTCAGAGGATGCTGCCAAAGAGTTACTTCAGACTGCAATTAGCATGAAGGTAAGTGTTTACTGTATCATCGTTATCAGTTTGATAACATTAAGAAATCGGCAGTCTTCGTCTTTGAGTATTAATTGAGACTGATTAATAAAATATTTTTTCACATATTGATGGACTGTGTTTTGGCGTGGAGCAAAGTGTAGTATCTGGTATCTGTTCTGAGATTACACTTCATTTTTTCTGTTCTCACTAGGAGAGGAGAAATCCTTGTGGACTGAGGCAATTTTTATTTTTGTCCCAATTCAGAGCGCCCCTTTTTGGGAGCTCGATTTTCCTCGTGTTAAAAAACGACCTTTGCAAAGGTGGGGAGGCACGTAAATAGGGACTGTTGTGACAAGTCAGAAGCAAGCACAAAAGAGCAGATGACCTGAGAGGTTTCTTCCTAAATAGTGAACCTGACAATATGGATATTGTGCAGAAGCTGTTTCAATAAGTTGTTTATCCAGAAGTTTGAGGCTGCCATCTTGCTGATTCTCTCTCCTGATATTTACTTTTAACACCTAAAACTAAGCTTCTTTCCTTTCACTACAACTGGTGCTACCGGATTAGGCTGTCTGAAGATACAGGCTTCCTGACCCAAAATGCACGGAACATTAATGTTATTGTTTTTTTCCTTTCCCTTTGCAAAACTCAATCATGTTCTGCAAATCCAAAAACAAAAACTTTTTTCCTCTACAAAACAACCAAACCACACACCATGAATATATAAAGAACTTGAAGCATAAAAACTTTTGCCAAAATGACCTGAGTTGGTATTAAATAACCCGAAAATGGTTGATGTGCCGTAAAAAAAAACAACCAAACTTTCACCACCACTGCTCGGATCCTTGTTTTACCCCGATCAAAATGAATGGCTCTTAAGAAATTTCTTTGTTTCGGTAAGCTCCTAGGACTGACTTTCACTCCAGATCTAAAATGGAAGATGGATATCCAATCTGTTGCTATGGTTGCTGGAAAAATGATACGGTCATTCTTTCTACCACTCCAGAAAGTACTTTCGTTCTTTGTTAGCTCCTTACATCAAGTGGCTTCATGCTTTGTCTGAAGCGATTTCCATAAAAAAATTTTTTTTTTTTTTTAAATCTCTTTATAATTTAACTGCAGATTAAACAAAGTATTCTTTTTAAAGTGTAAAGCCAACTCTTAAATATTTATGGTGATTTCATATATTGCAGGTAACAGTAAAACGACTCAAAAAGTATGAAAAAGAGTATGTGTCACTGAAAGAACAAGAACTACAACAGGAAGATCCGATTGAGAGAGTCGAGGTAAAAAAAAGTTTAATGTTTATTTGTTATTGTCACCTGTGCTGTGAATGGACAGTTTTCTTTTTGTCACTTTCACATAATATTAATTTATATGTTAATAGTGAATGTTGGTATAATTGTTTCATTCACATCTGCCATATTGTTTTATCATACTCAGAGTAAAAAAATATTTTAATGCATTTTTTTTTTGCGTGCTACAGAGAGAAAATAAGCGCTTGTTAGAAGCAAACATGCGACTGGAACAGGAAAATGATGATTTGGCACATGAGCTGGTCACCAGTAAACTGACCCTCAGGAACAATCTGGACGTTGTAAGTATTACAAAGTAGTAAAGGCATTCATTTTTTTTATAGCTTTTTCCCCCTTTTTATTAAGATTTCATGCATTCTGAGTTGGTCATCGATTATGTAAGCATTGGTTATTTCAAATCATCTTTTAAATTAGGATATATTAATACAATAAGGTAATTAACTTATGTTTATGGATGTCAAAAAACTAAAATTAAAATATTAAAAAATATCCCCTTCATTCAGTATATAGTCAGTAAGTCCCGGGGGTCTCGCTCGCGTTTCGGAGTAAGTCCCGGGGGTCTCGCTCGCGTTTCGGAGTAAGTCCCGGGGGTCTCGCTCGCGTTTCGGAGTAAGTCCCGGGGGTCTCGCTCGCGTTTCGGAGTAAGTCCCGGGGGTCTCGCTCGCGTTTCGGAGTAAGTCCCGGGGGTCTCGCTCGCGTTTCGGAGTAAGTCCCGGGGGTCTCGCTCGCGTTTCGGAGTAAGTCCCGGGGGTCTCGCTCGCGTTTCGGAGTAAGTCCCGGGGGTCTCGCTCGCGTTTCGGAGTAAGTCCCGGGGGTCTCGCTCGCGTTTCGGAGTAAGTCCCGGGGGTCTCGCTCGCGTTTCGGAGTAAGTCCCGGGGGTCTCGCTCGCGTTTCGGAGTAAGTCCCGGGGGTCTCGCTCGCGTTTCGGAGTAAGTCCCGGGGGTCTCGCTCGCGTTTCGGAGTAAGTCCCGGGGGTCTCGCTCGCGTTTCGGAGTAAGTCCCGGGGGTCTCGCTCGCGTTTCGGAGTAAGTCCCGGGGGTCTCGCTCGCGTTTCGGAGAGTTACCAAAATGAAATAAATGTAACCATTTTAATTTTTCATCAAAGAATATCAAGCTACTCTTTTGTCCTCAAAAAGGAAATGTAACCATTACAAAAGTTTTTATTTCATAGTAAACATAAAGAGTTTAATATAATTACCAATTGTTTAAAAAAAATATTACAAAAGATGAAATTATTTAAATTTCATTTAACAAAAATATATTGCAAAATAAGTATTTGTAGAATTGTTCAGATTTTAATTTAATAAAAAAATAAATTCATGTTTTTTTGTAAAAAATAATTTTTTTATATATATATATGCATATCATCGATGTGAATATAAATATTTATTAAAACATTTTTTTGTATTAGACTGAAGAACGATGTGAAATGTTGGAGAAGGATTATGCCCAAGCGAAAACCATGTTGATAGAACTGGAAGAAGAAAAGAAAAGGTTGGAACTTGAATCACATCAGGTAAAAATGCTTACTGAACAAACCGTTTTAATCTTACTTTAAGAATCAATAACAGAATTAAGAACTCTGAAGAGAACCAAAACTTTCTTTTTTTTTATTCAGTTTGATTAGACTCTTTTTATGTTGGTATCCCTTTGAACTGTTTTTTTTGTTTTTAAAGATCAATAGCTTATGTTTTTAGCAACATTTGTTTTCATTTGCGAGCAATTTTTTTTAATTAGCTGATTTCTCTCTCCAAAATATTAATTTTTGAATGTTATTTAGAGATTTATTGTCATAGATTTGTGAATGACTTAATTTCTTCTTGATATCATGTGAATAATTTGAAAAAATAGTTTATTCCTTATAAACCCTTTGTCTTTATTATTCTTGTACTAGTATTACTGTGTGCGTAATTTTATTTTCTTTTGAATACATATTCATGTAAAAAATTTGAATACATATTTAATAATCAATTCAGTTACTGTGTATTTGTTTACTATTCTGGAAACGACACATTCCTACAGAGGGGAGTCGAAAGATATTTTTTTTACATAAATTTTAATTTTAATGTAAAATAAAGAGGGACTCTCAAATTTGATCTGATGTTGAATTGTCTAGAATAGTTTTTTCCTCTCTGAAGATGCCGCAGATTCAAGTGAGCAATTTTTGTTTAAAAAAAAAAGAGAAAAATTCTCTAATGCGATCACATGAAGCTGATTATTTTTGTAAAGATTTTAAAACAGTTCCACATTCCATCAACTAAATTAAAAAAAAAAAAAGAAACAACTTGAGTCTTAAGATTTCACTTTTTATTTATAGATGCTAGCCAAATAAGCATTTAGTCTGTCGTATGCAGAGAGCTTTTGGGGCTTTATTTAAGCATGTGAACTAGTATTGATGCTTTTATTATGTCCAACATCCAAGTGTCTCTTTATACCAAATTTGCTGCAATTGTACCCAATAGTTCTGGAGCCTTTAATTAGTAATACTACTACATAACCCGATTAATATCACCGAGTTGACCCTATGTAAACATTTAGTTTGTGGCCTTATATATTAAATCAACTCAAAACGAGCGGACGTAGTTGGGAGCACACCACGTGATATTTCTGTCCAATGAGATTTCTCCAAAAACATATTTTTCTAAACTTTTCTCCTTAAGCTCGCTGGAGCCTATCCAAATAGTATTTAAGCACACACAAACATCAAACTTTCTCTTTCAACTGACTTTTCATCCGGAGGTTACACGCATCTTACTATCACTCTTCCATTTCACCCTTTCGCGCGCTTCATACAATTTCACAGGCGAACATTACCTATTGCCTCTTTTAATATTTTATAACAAATGAACATTTCAACAAAAGAAAAGACATTCTTCTATTTACTTACCCTGAAACTAAAGAAAGAACTCATGAACTCATTACAAAGAGAAATATATTCTATTTGTTAATAGTTTATTTCAGTAAATAAACTTCCGTTGATTTTGCATGTAAATCTTATTATTTTTATTTGTGGAGGAAGTTATCACCAAAAAAAGGTATGACGACCCCCACAAGTTCAAAAAGGCTGAATCCTTAGAAAATAACTTCCAGTCCGTAGTGGAATGGGACAAAAAATGGATAGTCACATTTAATGCTACCAAGACAAAGCTCCTTTTCTTTAACAATTATAAGCAACTTTTCCAACCACTGATTGCTATAGCCAATATCACCCTTTCCAAGTGGCTAACATTTAAACTCCTCGACCTGACATTCGCAGGCAACATGAAGTGGAATAAGTACATAGAAGATGCTGCCGTAAAAAAAGGTGGGCTTCCTCTATTGGACTGGAAAACTTCTCACTCCAGCCAGTATCCTATATCTATTCTCGTCATGTGGGTAAAACTGACGCACACATATACGAGGCAATTGCTAGATCCTTAGAAAGTGACCTCCAGTCTGTAGTGGATTGGGGTCATAAATGGATGGTAACATTTAATGCTGCTAAGACAAAACTCCTTTCCTTTAACAACTACAAGAAACCTTTTCAACTACCGATTGCCATGGCAAATAACACCCTACCTGAGAGTCCAACGTTCAAACTCCTCGGCCTAACATTCGCAGGTAACATGAATTGGAACAAATACATAGACATTGCCAATTAAAATAAAGTCACCATCCACCCATGCATGGAGTATTGTTGTCACATCTGGGCTGGTGCACCATCCACTAGTCTCTCCCTCTTAGACAAGGTTCAAAAAAGAGTCTCTAATCTAATAGGTCCCTCACTATCCACCAAGTTCCAGCCCCTGACCCATCACCACAATGTTGCATCCTTGTGCTTATTTTACAAGTACTTCAATGGAATGTGCTCCGATGAACTTGCTGCTCTAGTGGCCCCTTGATGTAAATACACTCGACCAACCCGACAATCTACCAAATCCCATCCATTCACTGTGGAAGTCCCCAGACGCTGGAGAGCCTTCTATTCCAATCCAATAGCTTCTTTCCTTGAGCTGTCAGCCTTTGGAACTTGCTCCCTGTTTACCCGACTGTACCGACATGCAGAAATTTAAAACTAATATTAACAAGCATCTCGCTACACAGCTCCCAATTTAGGATGCTCCCCTAAACTTTCACCCTAATTCTCAGTAGCCCCTTACGTCTACAGTGGCAGCTTGCCTAGTTTGGGGTAAACTAAGTTTAAAAAAATTAAAATAAAGCCACCATTCATTCATGCATGGAGTATTGTTTGCACATCTGGGCTAGTGCACCAACCACTAGCCTCTCCTTCTTGGACAGTGTGCAAAAAAGAATTTCTAAACTAATAACCTATCTGCGAAGCTCCAGCCCCATCTTGCATCTCTGTGCTTGTTTTACATGTACTTTCTGCCATGAACTTTCTGCACTGGTATTCTCTCAATGTAAAATACCTCTACCCACTCGACTAGCAACAAAATCACACGCCCTTCTCTTTAGAGATGCTGGAAGATTTTCAACTTTAATAGCTTCTTTTCTCGGACCGCTTGCCTTTGGAATTTCCTCCCTGCTCCCTGTTTCCCCCGACTGTACCGACATGCAAAAATTTAGATGTAATATGAGTAAACATATTGTTGCCCCCACCCCACCTGATAAAATATTCATCCCCTATCACACATCCCAATGGTTATGCCAGATTTTATGTAATTCTGATCAATAGCTTTGGAACTAATAAGTGTTTTGCTTTTAGTATTAGCAGTGATAGCAATAGTAGTATTAATATTTCACACACCTGATATGCCAAGAGTGCTTCATGCTAAATTTTGGGCAATTCTGTCATAGTTTTGGAACTTATAAGTGAGCAACACAGAGAAAATAAATATTCAATTATAATATAGATATACCCGTTTTAACTTGTTATCCTTTGACATTTATGATAATGATTAGAATTAGTAAATTGTGATTTTAAGTTTTTTGCTCCTGAAAATACTGATCAAATTGTAATTCTTTCTTCCTCGCAATTTCTTCCACAGCTGAAAGAAATGTGCCGACGAGAATTGGACAGGACAGAAACTGAAATCAACAGAAACAGTGCCATAATTACAGATTATAAGCAGGTAAATTTGGATTTTAGTTACTGAATTTATATAGGAAACATAAATAGAAAACTGGAAACACCACAAAATGTAGATCAAAAGCATATTCATACACTAATATTTCATTTTTTTTTTTTATTAACAGAAACTTTACCAAAGTGACTAGAAATTATATTTTCACTTTTGTACAAGAGATAGATATAAAGAGAAAAAAAGAAGAGGTGATCATGACTATCACCTCTCTCTCCTTGTCTCGCCCTCTCTCTCCTTGTCTCGCCCTCTCTCTCCTTGTCTCGCCCTCTCTCTCCTTGTCTCGCCCTCTCTCTCCTTGTCTCGCCCTCTCTCTCCTTGTCTCGCCCTCTCTCTCCTTGTCTCGCCCTCTCTCTCCTTGTCTCGCCCTCTCTCTCCTTGTCTCGCCCTCTCTCTCCTTGTCTCGCCCTCTCTCTCCTTGTCTCGCCCTCTCTCTCCTTGTCTCGCCCTCTCTCTCCTTGTCTCGCCCTCTCTCTCCTTGTCTCGCCCTCTCTCTCCTTGTCTCGCCCTCTCTCTCCTTGTCTCGCCCTCTCTCTCCTTGTCTCGCCCTCTCTCTCCTTGTCTCGCCCTCTCTCTCCTTGTCTCGCCCTCTCTCTCCTTGTCTCGCCCTCTCTCTCCTTGTCTCGCCCTCTCTCTCCTTGTCTCGCCCTCTCTCTCCTTGTCTCGCCCTCTCTCTCCTTGTCTCGCCCTCTCTCTCCTTGTCTCGCCCTCTCTCTCCTTGTCTCGCCCTCTCTCTCCTTGTCTCGCCCTCTCTCTCCTTGTCTCGCCCTCTCTCTCCTTGTCTCGCCCTCTCTCTCCTTGTCTCGCCCTCTCTCTCCTTGTCTCGCCCTCTCTCTCCTTGTCTCGCCCTCTCTCTCCTTGTCTCGCCCTCTCTCTCCTTGTCTCGCCCTCTCTTTCTTTCTTTCTTTCTCTCTCTCTTATATCCATCACAAAATCATCATCATTCATCATATTCGGTTTAACATCCATTTTACATGCTGTCAAGTGTTGGATGGTTTAACCGAGAAAATCTAGAAGTTGCATAAGCCGTATCTGGTCCAGCTATAAGAATTGAGAAAGAAATGGTACGGTAAGCTATGGGTAAGCTGAAAAGAGGTAATGCTGCAGGACCCTCGGGCATTGTTGCACGAATGTTGAAGGCTGCAGGTGAAACAGGCATTGAGATGATCAGACAAATCAGATCACAATAGGGTTTATCCTGAAAGACTGGGAACTTAGTACAATTGTGAATTGTTACAAGAGTAAAAAGGGAAGCACTTGATAGAGGTAATTACAGAGACTTAAAGTTGATGGATCAAGTGATCCTGAAAGTGATTGAGAGAATAATTGAGTAGTCAGATAAGCTTGGATGAAATGCAGTTTTGTTTTATGACTGAGCATAAACAAATGCAAGAAAAGTACCTCGGTAAGAAGAACCTGTATTTTTCTTTTGTGGATCTGGAGAAAGCTTTTGACAGAGTGCTAAGAGAGGTTCCCTTGTAGGTTTTTCATAAATTAGGGGCAAACGAGTGGTTGGTGAAGGTTTTTCAAGCAATGTACAGAAATGCTCAAAGTTGTTAGAATTAACAGCACATTTAGTGACAGCTTTAATGTTAAAGCAGGAGTACATCAGAGTTCTGTACTGAGTTCGTTGCTTTTCATGTCTTTGAAGCATTGTCCAGGGAGTTTTGTATGGGTTGTCCTGAAGAGATGCTGTATGCTGATGATTTAGTATTTAACAAGTAGACCTTCCATTGTTTCACTGTTAAGTTAAAGACTTGGAGGAATCGTATAGAAAGTAAAGGTCTGAGAGTGAATGTTACCAAGACCAAAGTGATGATCAGTGATTGTAGTGTTGGAAATCCCCCAGAAAGAAGAAAGTTCCTTGGCTCAGTTTGTGGAAATGGAGTCGGATGCAACTAAATCTTTTGTGGTACTTGTAAGCATTGGGTACACAAGAAATGCAGTGGAATTACTGGTAGGTTGAGAGAGGATAAGCAGTTTATTTGCAAGAAGTGTAAGACAATGGAGATGATGAAATCTCAGATGTGGAAAAAGTATATTTGGATAGCAAAGTCATTGAGGTTGCTGAGAAGTTTTGCTACCATTGGAACACAGGGTGGAGCAGGTTCTAGTGTGATTGCAAGTTATGGGTGGATGGAATAAGTTCAGAGAACTTCTGCCATTACTCACCAGCAGAGTGTTACCACTGTCTACCAAGAGAAGAATCTATCAAGTATGTGTATGCAATGTGATGATGTATGGAAGTGAAATCTGGCCATTGAGGGTTGAGGACATGCGTTGCATGGAGAGAAATGATATGGGAATGATATGATGGATATGTAAGACAGGCTTAGATTCGATGACCTCATGAAGATTAAATCTGGACTGTATAGGAAGATGTGTGCAGAATGGGAGACCCTGATGGTATGGCCACATTGAAATAATGAATGGAAGTTCTTGAGTCGGTAGATATAGAACAGTTTAGGTAGCAGGTTCTGTTCACAGGGGAAGACCAAAGAAAACATGGGAAGAAGTGATAATGAACTTGAGAGATAAAGACCTGGCCAGAAATTGGTTAGTTTGAAAATCAATTTCTAAAAACCGTCCAACACATGCCAGCATGTAAAACTGATGTTAAACTGAATATTATGATGATGTCACATTAGACATATGATCAAAAATATCATTTCTAAGTCACTTTGATAAAGTTTCTGTTAATAAAATAAATTAAATATTAGTGTTTTTGATTTGAATCTGTCTTCTACATTTTGCGGGAGTTTCACTTTTCTATTTATCATTTTATACATTTTTATATGAATCTTACATTTATTGAATTTGTAAATGAGGAATTTGGCTCTCATTTTTGCTTCTTTTCTTTTTAGATTTGCTCTCAACTCAGTGAGCGTCTAGAAAAACAGCAGACTGCAGCGCGAGAGGAAGTTCAACGGATAAAGGTATGTTGACAAAGTTATTTGGCAAGTATGGTCGATGGAGTGATGTAGAATGGTGAGACAAAATGGAGAAGTAGCTGTGCTTCAAGAGAAAATAAATTATTTGCATGTTGAGGTGTGGCGACAATTTGAAAGTGTAAAGTTTCTTACATAGACAATTTATAGAAGGTTATTAATGATGAAAAAAAAGACAAGATGCAATTTTTATTGTTTTTTGTTTTTTTAACTTAAACTTAAGTGAAAACTGGAAGCAAGTATGATTTTTTTTCTCTATTAGAACTTGAGATAAAGGAAATAGAAACACTTCTCTCTGACCTGAATCCTATCGAGAAATGAAAAGATAAAAATGGCAGAATTACAAAAAAAAACATGAAAAGCCGAAAGTTAAGAATTAGCAAAAATGAAAAAATTTGCTTTAAACTGAGAATGAAAAAAAAATAGCCATTTAAAAAAATTTTTTTTTTTTAACGGCATATCAACCCTTTTCAGGTTATTTAATGCTGAATTTTGTCATTTTGGTGAAAGTTTTTATGCTTCAATTTCTTTGTTTCAATATTTATTCATGGTGTTTGGTTGAGTGAAAGGGGGAGGGATGAGGAGAGGAGAAAGGGAGGGAACTTGTTTTTTTGTTTTAGATTTTGCAGAACATGATTGATGTTTTATTGTTTATTTATTTTTCTTTGCAAAACTCAATGTTTGGTGCATTTTGAGTCAGGAAGTCAATAACTTCAGACAGTCTGATCTGGTAGTGCCAGTAGGTTCCATTTGATTCATAGATGGAGCTGGGAGCAATGGCAACTAAGGGGCAACTCCACATTCCCCACAGCTCCGAAAATGGAGGCCTCATCACTGGATGTCTTTTAAAGTCATACCCAGGACTCGCATTCTGTAAAACTATAACTGATATCAGGAGTGGATCTTCAATAAAGGTTGATACTGTAAGCATGCACAATGCTGCATGTTTAGTGACGCTTCAATGGGACCCCCTCCCATTGCAGTGTCACTAAACATAAGTAATTAGCTACGAGAAGGGACCACCCGAGAAATTGGTTAACCTCTTTGAAAAAATAATGGCTTCTTAAAAATGAGTGTTCATGCATAGAAAGCAGACCCTTGAAATTCTATAGAATTTATGTCCACTCTAGATAATAGACACCCTGGTCAGTTGGGTTTTATGTCCATTAATTAAATAGATGATAATTCTTAAGTGGTCTTCCCCGATTGACAGGCTATCTATATATATATTTCAGCAAAACGGGCAGAAGGGATATTTTGGATTTTGTTTGTCTGAGAGACAGATGGGTCTTTGGACTTTAAGCTGACAGACTATTTGTGTTCAGCTGGAAGAGATGTAATTTTGGATTGCAAGTCTGTCATTAAGTAGAGAACAAAATATCATTGTAACTTAAAATAAAACATTACTAATTGTTTTAAACAGTCGATTGTGTCTTTTATTTTAATTACGATTCTGTTTTGATTGTTTGTTTTTGAAATGTACTTCCAGAATTTGGTCAAATCGTGTGACACTTGTGGAAACATGTTTGATGACTGTGGAAAATTGAAAATCACCGACGTGAAGTTGCATCCTGAGGATATCAACCCGACCATTGTGGACCTGGAGCGACAGGTGCGTGAGCTGGAACTGGAGCTGGCTCAGACCAAGCTGGCGTTGGTGGAGTCACAGTGTAAGACACAGGACCTCACCCACCAGCTCAACGCAACCATCACCGAGTTGCAAACCTCCAAGAACACGTGGTTTCAGAAAACGATCTCATCTCTCAGAGAAGCTACCACAAAGAAAGATGTCAAAGAGTAATGAACTTTTCAATCAACTGTTCCCCCCTCCCATCTTCCTCCCCTATTCCCCTCTGTATTTTCTTTTCTGACTCCCATCAAAGGTTGGTGGCTTTCTCCAGATGCTGAATGTCATATCAATCACAGTATCCAACAGTTATACTGATTGGTTACTTCAAGTCACATGTTGCCAGGCTATAGTTCTGATTTGTCCCAAGCATAATTAATTACATCTTTTTTCTCTTCTCTTCTCTATTCTTTTCTCTATTCTCTTCTCTATTCTCTTTCCTTTCTTCTCTTTTTTCTTTTTCTTCTCTTTCTTTTCTTTTTTTTCTCTTCTCGCTCTTCTCTTTTTTTTCTTTTTTCTTTTCTCTTTTTTCTCTTTTCTTTTTTCTTCTCTCTTTTTTCTCTTTTCTTTTCTTCTCTCTTCTCTTTTCGTTCTTCGTTCTTCTCTTTTCGCTCTTTTTTGCTCTTCTCTTTTCTCTCTCTTTTCTTTTTTCCTCTCCCCCTCTTTTTTCCCTCTCTCTCTATCTCTCTCTCTATCTCTCTCTCTATCTCTCTCTCTATCTCTCTCTCTCTCTTTATCTCTCTCTTTATCTCTCTCTTTATCTCTCTCTTTATATCTCTTTATATCTTTTTATCTCTCTCTCTCTTTCTCTCTCTCTCTTTTATCTCTCTCTCTTTCTCTCTCTCACTCTCTTTTATCTCTCTCTCTTTCTCTCTCTCACTCTCTTTTCTACTCTCACTCTCTCACTCTATACACTCTCTATACATTATCTACTTTTTTTGTCTATTGGTGCTGCTGTCATGGTTAAACAAAGTTCTGATGCTTCATCTTCCTTAAACCAAGCTTTAAATACTTTGACACTATCATTTAGCAGTCTTACATTTCTGTTTTATTTGTTCTTTCTATAGATTTGGCTTTCTCAACAGCTTATCCAAATTTATAGAACTGAAATTAATGTATATTTTAAGTGGAATAATCAAATTATATGCTAAATGACTTTTTCTTTTTTTTTTTTAAACAAAAAACATGAGACAACTTTTTAACAGAAAGAAAAGTAATTGTGATGAAAGACCGTCAATTTTTTTCCAATTGACTTGATTTATTTATTGATTGTTGTTTTCTTGTCTTTCATCATCAAAGAAAGTTTATAAGTAAATAATACTTTGGATTTTGCACTCTATCCTACTGCTCTGTCAAATGGTGCTTCTTTTTGTCAATGACCATGATGTCTTTTGCAGTTTTCATTTTTCGTCTGCTCAGAGAGTCGCAAATCATAGCTTTGCATCTGAAGTTGTATTGACAATTTTATTAAAATTTATTTTTATCATTTTCTTTTCTTTTTTTTTTTTAACGATAAACCTATTTTACAGAGAATATCTGAATTATAATTTCCATGTTATCTGACAGTTTGTACTGTTTTTCGACGACAAAGACTTCATTTATGAATGTATCCACAAAAGACATTGGGTTAATACATAAGTTATTTGGAGAGAAAGAAATAACATTTGATCGGCTTGGGACCAGGAAGACATTTTAAAAATGAAAGCAGAAACTACTTAATAGTCAATGTTTTTATTTTTATTAAAGACTCACTTTGCCTGAACACAATTCAACGGAGATTATAAACACCGGACATCTTGAAATAAATCTGCATAAAAGAAAGTTTGTCTTTGTACAGGGTTTCTCATAAGACTGGACGTTTAGAGGAAATAAGTTTATATTACAAAATAGTTCAAATATGTAATACATATTGCATAATCTGTTGTAATATTTGTTATGTTGCAGGTTGGCCATGTAACCTATATAATAAAAGTGAACGTATACAAATTTAATTTTATGTGCAAAGAAAGGGAGGCTTAATGTTATTAACTGATGATGATAATAAAAAAAGATAAAGGAAAGAATTTCTTTCATTTTTAATAGACACAAAAATATATTCCCTTGTTAATATTTTTGTGGCTAAAGTAGGAATTAATCTACGGGTACACCAATGCTTTATTTACAGATTCAGGAGAGAGAGCAGATATGTTTTTTATTTTTTAAGTAAAACTTATCTCGCATTTAAAAAAAACTTTTGTAAAACTTTACTCAAATATGTGTTCTTTAAAATTTAACTTGCATATTTGTTTGTTTTTTTTTGTTTTTGTTTTTTTTGTTTTGTTTTTTATATAAGTTTTATCTTGATTAGTTATTTTGATTTTTACAGTAAGATACACCTTGAGTGTGACAGCCGTATGAAATCAATTGTTATGGATAAAAATAAATTACTACTCCCGCCGACTAACCCTGCTAATATGTAATATTTGGACTATTATGTAATATGATTGATTTTTCTCCGAGTCCCGACTTATGGGACACCCTGTAGATTAATGTTTATATGTGACGTATCTGAAGACTGTTTGTAAACTATGCAGCTTCATGTTTGTTTGGCCCTCCCCCCCCCCCCCCCCTCTGCCTTTACTTCCTTCTGTTATTTTAAACCACCTTTTTTACTGCACATGTTTGTGTTTCGGGTTTCGTCTCTTGCTTATTCCGCCTGCAGGTGTAACATCCAAAGTTCAGATGATGAATCATGCAGTGAAATATTTAGTTATGGCTAAAGGCGTTTATGGAAGATCTCTGAACTAAATCACGGAAGGAACGGATTGAGAGACTCGTGTTATTGCAGTTGTTGTAGTTCGCACAGAACGAAGAAAATCTACGGTGTCGAGTTTGCTCAGAAATGAGCGAATCTACTCTTAAAGAAAAATGTCTGTTGTTTTCTTACGGACAGTGGTGTGCAGAGGTCTGGTGATGCCCGGGTCCAACTCCTTGATTGTATGCCCCAAAGACGCAAGTATAAGTCCTAATACTGAGAATATATTATGAGGAAGGGAGATCATTTGAATACGATTGTATGCCCGGAGGCCGCCAGCGCCCTTTTCCATCCCACTTCCCCTCTGCACGCCACTGCTTACGGATAATTTAGGTTTGTGCCTAAAACATGGATTTAGATGATGGGAAGATGTTTAATAATCTAAAGCCACTGTGTAAGTATCAAAATCTACTTGTGAAATCTGATAGAATAAATTTTTACTGTTGCTGTTTGATAATGTATGACGACATTCCTATGTGATTGTGGATGCTAATTAAAAGCTGAAAAAACTGTTTGGTTCATTAGCTTCTCTTCAAAACCATTGAGATAAATCTTGATTGATGAAATTAAAAATTGACCTTGAAAATTTAAAAAAAAAACGTCTAGGCTAAATAAACTGCCAGGCGATAAGGCAACCATTAGCCTTTCCTATTTAAAAAATTTTTTTTTATGACAGCTCGCAAAAATCTATCAGATGCATCATCAGTGGGTCTTCTGATATCAGACCCACTCATAAAACTCTGTAGATGTCTTTAGGCTGCAGCCTGCTATAATGCTATATATGACATAATCATGTTGACACACCGGTTTTCATTAGATCACCGAAGTTAAGTGATGTTGATCTTGGCCAGTACCATATGGGTAACCATTTGGGAATACCAGGTGCTGTATGTAAAATGACGGCGAAACCTCTCTGCAAAAAAAGAATACAGTCCTGAAGATGCCTTTAGCAAGTACTTCAGTATAATCTGCTTATTATGTGTTGACACAACAGAACAACTTCCTCCTAGATGGATGAATGTTCTCAATCATGTGGCGAAGCTCTCCAGAAAGACTATGCTATTTAAAAAAAAAAAAAATTTTCTTTTAATGTGATGCATCTGAGGTTTATGTGCAATTTTAAGCAACTTTGTTGTGTTATACCTTAGAAATAAATTTAGATTAAGGTCACTTTTCAAAATCGAACCAATATAATTGTGTAAATAATGTAAGGTTTTATGGTAATAGTTGTACCTGCTTTACCTATTTTCCAAATTATGCACCTTAACTCTATTTAAAGATACCATCACCACCACCACCACCACACATTTTTGATTTATCAGTTTCGGTCATGTATTTTAAATTATTTTATTTAAAAAAAAACAAAAAAACTTGGAGACCTTGTTCTTATCTCTCTTTTGCAGAACTTCGTTCTGAAATTCATTCTCTGTAGCTTTGTGGCCGACTTGCACTTATGTATATCTTGTTTGGCATGTACTTTTTATTCTTTTTATTATTATTATTATTGTTATTACTACTGCTACCGTGTTGAATATTTTGTAAAGTCTCTGACAGAAAGAAAGAGCCTGGAATTAGTAGAAAAAAAAAGGGCGAGGCTGTTTGAAAAAAGAAGTGGAATGCTCTGTTTATAATTTCTTGGATTGATCATTAAAGTAGATTTTAGGGCTGTTATGCCTGAAATTGTTCTGGGATTTTCCACCGTTACTACTACTACTGTCATTACAACCACTGACATCACTATTGCTGCTGCTACTACTACTTAATGTTGTAATAATATTTCTAATGTTTTAATAGAGCACCACCACACTTGTCACTGTCTTGCCTTTCTCCATACCCTTAATTGAAAGTCAATACTAAAATATGGCCTCTTCTGGTACCCAATGTTACTTGGTGCTCCCACAGCATACACACACACACACGCACACACACTGAACATAGTGATAATGAATGTTACAATGACGTATCATTATTTCTCTGTATTGATACCAATGATATTGATTGATATATAATATTTACTATTTTTCTCATTCCAATTCTGATTCAATAATTTATTTTAAACTAACTTCAAATATTCAAGTTGTAAGAAAGAAAAAATGCAAAATGTCTATAGACTTGTACAATAATGACTGATGATATTGAAAAGGTATGAAAATGGTGTTTCATTATATATATAAAAAAAGAAGAGTATTTAGCGTATTCACCATCAATTACATTTTAAACAATGGCCTCTACAGATTCAAATATACCATTTTGAAGAAATAAATTTCTTCTCCAATACCATCAAAAGAAAATTGGGAACTATGCCCCAACTAATTACTATTTTTAGCTTTGTAAGTTATATTTATTTATGTTCGTTTGTCTTTGAATTGTTTTTACTGTTCTTAATTTTCCTTCTTTTTTTTTTCTTTAAAAAAAAAAATGTATATTTCTATTTGGTTCTGGTTTGTAAAATATGTTAAGACTTGAACAAAAGGAATATTTATGTTTTGCGTTTCGGTTTTGTTGCATTAAAAACGTCTTTCAGGGAAAAAGATATGTTCAGTGGGGTTTTTGTTTTTTTGTTTTTTACTTTTGAATTTTGGCCAGTTAACAAATGTATTTTTCATGTCAAGAATAGTTGAAAACGCTAAGGGAAACATAATTATTTGGCACAGATTAAAAAAAAAAGAAGATTTTTAAATTTAAAAAAAAAAAAAAAAAAAAAAAAATATTTTGAGCCTCTGCCCCCCCACCCTTTTTTTTTTTTTTTAGATGTGTGCATGAAATTAATAAAAAAAATTTTTTTAAAGATATGTTGTCTTTTTAGTTTTTCACTGCTGAGTCCCAACAAAAAGAAAATAAATCAAAGAAATATGATTGTTGATTTTACTCAAGCAATTAAAATCCCTAATTTGTCAATTCCAGTAACACCAAACTAAACTTTTTTTCTTTTAAAAATTCGGTAAAAGTACAGAATAGTAAACACTTGATAACTCATAAACAAAAAAAACAACACATGATCTATATCAAATGCTTTAGAATGAAATTCTCTACCTCATTAGCCAAGTTTTGACGTTCATAAACACTTTATTTCACACTTTTTCTTCTGTAAAATCTGTCTTGACATTCGACTTTTAATGACGACTAACAACTGTAGGCATGTTGAGGCAGCCATTGAGTGTCGAAAGACAAATTTTATGGAGGAAAAAATGTGACATAAAAAAGTTTTATAAATGTTAAAACTTGACTAGTTAGGTAGAGAATTTCATTCTAATGCATTTGATATAAGTTGTGTCCTTTTTCTTTTTTACGAGTTATAAAGTGTTAATTATTCTTTACTTTAACCATAATTTTTTTTTTCTTCAAATTTTTAAAGTTTTATAATTTTTGGTGCTGCTTATTATTCTTATTCTTTTCTTCTTGTTGGCAGAGATCAACCAGTAGAAGAGAAAGAGGCCAACAAGATCTACTGAGCTGGGATTTGCATATGAATGATGGTGCTTGGTTGTTAGCCAATCATAATCGATCTATGGTGATGGCTACGGCTTTAGAAGACCGATGTGTTTGTCAGTGTAAATCGGTTTGCTCCTGTCTTGCGGGCGTTGAAAGGCGGAGGGCCGAAGACCGTTATAGGAGACTCGTGGTAGAGAAGGCTCGTTTATGTGGTTACCATCCTGTGCACGAGATTCGGAAGAGCCCACCAGCGGTGTTGATTTGTTTCTTCGCAACCATGGCATCAACGAAGTCGGTACACAACAATTAAAGATAATCAGACTTTCATATTACCCTACTCCCCACCCCCTTTCTCTCCCCACCCCCTTTCCCTCCCCACCCCCTTTCCCTCCTTGATGTGCCACGAGTGACATTTATTTGCTTATTGAATTTGTATATAGTAACATTGAAACACCTTTTTTCTTTTTTCAAGTCTTTGATTGCATTATTTCTTTTTATTTGCATATTATGTTATCTCCAATGACAGCTGGTCTGTCACATGTCTTTAAACAACCAATGGGAATAAGTAAAAAAAAAAAAAAAAAAAAAAATGAAATTAAATGAAACCAGTCCTTAATAAATGAATAGATGTATGTTGGGTAACATTTTGTTATTCACAAATAGTTCATCTTGATTAGCTAATAACCACTCAAGAGAATATTCAGTAGATCAATGTTGTTTTACTTAGTGTAAACCCATATCTAACTTTTATGTATTTCTTAATTTTAAATTATACAGTCTAACTACCACATAGACTGGTTTTCACTTTCATGATTGATTTATATATATATATATATAAAAATTATTATTATTATTATTTAAATACTATACCTTACTGTGTCTACTAGAGATACCCAGGTTTTGTCTGTCTGGTCATCCTGGAATTAGGAAAAATTCTGGACTGTAATTCTATGCTAAACGAGACTGATGACTCTCTGGAGTATGACAGTCCGGAATTTTTTCCTAATTCCAGAATGACCAGACAGACGAAACCTGGGTATATCCAGTGGATGTAGTAATGTGTAGTATTTAAATAGAATACATATTAGCTCTTGTATGACTTACAATCGAGCACTTTGATGTTTTTTTTATTAACATGAGACACATACTAATATATATATACATATATGAGAGAGAGAGACACTCAAAGTTACATTAATATGTAAATAATTTGAAACATGCATGTGAGTAATTACATGCATATAAAGGCACACTGATGAATAACCCCACCCCTGCTTTGTTCACTTTTTTTGTGAGGGTGACTTGTATAATACCTGACCCTAAAACAACAATATAAATGAATAACTCTGTAGTAAATAATTTTATTGCTTAAGATGTAAAATAATTTTAATGGTTTTAATGACTGCTTATGCTATTACTATTGCTTGTTATCTGCCTCCTCCTTCCCTCATCTTCCAATTGTATACGTTTTCTGTTTAAGATAATCTACATTTCAATCAAAATACAATGTGTCTTTGAAAAGGTATGCCATGATACAAATGGAAGAGTTTTCATCTTTTATTTCAAAGCTTAAACATTCTTAAAATCATATTGCATTTAAAATATGGGACAATTTTGATAGTTTTCATTTTGTTTTAATGTGTGTGTGTGTGTGTGTGTATATATGACAAGGATAAAATAAATCCGATGGAAAGAGGAAAGATTAAAAAATATTTTAAAAGTCAAAAAAAACTATGACCTTTAAAAATTACAGATCTTATCTTTTGCCACTTTTTCTTGTCACTCTTGAAAAAGCCCTTGCAACAGTTGGGCAAAACGCTGAGATGCATCTTTTGAGTTTTTGATTTTCACTCTTTCCATTTTTTCTATGTATATATATTACACACACTGAGTTGGTCTCATTATAAACATTCCAGAATTTTCTCTGGTTGATAAGATTTCAGTTGAAAACCTGAGCAAGTCTTTCATTTTTAAAGCTCATGCCCCCAGAAGAGCATCTTCACATATGCTTAAAAGTATTCTGTTTTCCCTGTTGGAAAACTTTAATTTGTTCTTAGTTTTTTTTTGTTTTTTTTTTTGCGTTCTTCACTGAACCATAACAAGTTAGTTGTTGTACGTTTTCTATTCCTAGTGGTCCTTCTTGAAAAGGCATTTCTTTTTACTATTGATGTACAACTACAAAAAAAAGATATTCAAACTGTACAACATTTGTGAAATGAATATATTAAACTATGTATTTAAAACATCTGGACACAAATCTTTAAATGATATGATCATGGTTTCTTTTTGTTTCTCACCAGAAGGTAATGTTGTTAATCCTTACCTTATATGGACCAGAGCCAAGTTAATTCAGTAGACTCGCAAACAGAAATATTTTAATGTTGCTTATGGCATGAACTTCCCAGTTTTTTTTTCCTCTATCCAGTTTTTCCCTATTGCCAGAGCATCTTATTTTTTTAATAAAACAAATCTCTATTCTATACCAATGACCCCTCGCCCCCATCTGCTTTCCTTCTGTGACATCTGCCTCTTCTCTGCTAACCCATCTCTACTCTTTTCATGGATACCCCAAATGCTGTCCTCCTAGCAAATAATATTGTTTCTAAGAACTGGTAGTTGCTAAGATGAATGAAATCTTCTGTTAGGAATCGGATATTTAAAAATCTGAATTAAAATTTTTTAAAAACTTTTTAATAACCTGGGGACGAAAACAAGAAAATAATCTTGGGGGTGTATGTGTGAGAGAGAAAGGAGGGGGAGAGAGGGATGGGTTAGGGGAAGAGTGAAACCTCAAAGTTCACTTCCAATAAACTATAAAGGGTTTTGATTGGTTGTCAATGATTGAATCTGTAGGGTGGATTACAAAAAGAAAACGAAATTGCTGTTGTGTTGCGATTTGTGTATGTATGTGTGTGTGTGTGTGTGTGTATATATATATATATATATATATATATATATATATACACAATGTGTGTACATTGTATTGCTGTTGTGTTTTTGAATGTCCTGGGGCTGTGGTTTATAGAATGGACCAGTTGGCCATCAAGAAGGGTTATATTGATTCTTGATAGAAAAGATTCCTGAAATCTTTTTTCGACTCCCTTTCCTCTTTAAGTCACTTTGTTGGTTAGTGTGGCTCTATAACACTTCTTGAAAATAAATAAAATAAACCAACAGATTTATGCGATAAGTAATGCTTGCCAATACCCCCCCATAGTATGTGGAACTTAATACGAGCGTTTTATTTTATTTCTAGCGTTCCTGGCAGCCATCAATATTCAAAAGTGTTAGCCTTTTGAGGGAAAGGGATTCCTTATCTTCAAATTTCAAAACAAAAAAAAAAAAAAAAAATCATTTTTCTTGCCTTTTTAAAAAAATCTTCTTCACAAAAATGTTGGATATTACAATCATCATTTAATTGAAAGTCTTCAATAATTGTCTCGATATTTTGAAACTTTTTTTTTTTTTTGACCAGGATCTGTCACTGACAACAAAATAACATTATTACACTCCTTGTTCTTCATATGATCACTTTCAGGTAAATCATTTGGAAGCATATTGATATTATGATACCTGTATTATAATATGAATATGATATCTTGTTTTATTTTATGAGTGATGTTTGTATGTATAGCAGCCACTGGATATTCTTCCAAAATTTAGGCAATGTTGTATTTTTGTTTTTTAAGTTTCAATTGTAGTCATTTGTATTTCAGCCACTTGTTTAGACTGTTGATTTTATTTTATGTTAAAATTAACCCCCAGGATTGTCTCAAACATGACATTTACCTAGTATATATATATATGTAAGGACAGCAATACAGCTTGGTAATTGTAAATAAAACTTTGAATATTTATTTTTTGTCTGTCTTTTATGTATTCAAACAAATTGTCTTGCAAAAATGAATACCTTATTTGTTTAAGTTCTTCCTTGATTGCAAGGAGTATTCACGGGATAGGCATTTGGGACTTTTTTTTTTTGCAATCCTGAGTATTTGCATTCTATCACTGAAACTAAATTTACTTACCCAAAATGCTTGTCTGTTGAGAATTTCTTGTTTTCTATGAGTTTCAAGAACTTTTAGCACAAAGAATGTTTTTTATGTTTATTTCTAAATGCAAGTTATTTTATTTTGTTTTAGTTACTATTTTCAAAATATAAAAATACCTTTTCACTAGTTAATTTCTGTATAGTTCAAAATTGAAACGGATACCGAGAAAGAAAAATCATTTTTTTTATTATGAATGTAAATGATTTCATTTAAAAATAAAATTTCACTTTACAAAACTAATGCTGTAAGGAATGTAAATTAAACTGTTTTTTTTGGGGTTTTTTTTTTTGCATAATTATATTTTTCCTTCAATTCTGTGTGTATGTAATGTCTATATTGAGAATACTCAAGAAAAAGGATTAATTTCAAACCCACATAACTTCATAAATAATAATTATATAAAATATATTGTCAAATTCACTTTTTATTTATTTATATATTTCTATATGTCTGTATGTATGTCCGGCCCGGCTAAAAGTAAAAAACAAAACAAACAGCCACACAAAGTTGGTATTTTTTTTTTAATCAGCGTTTCCTCGGATGAATAATAGCTAAAATTTATAAAAAAATTATTCATTCTTTTGATTTTGACAGGGGAGTTTGGTGTTTCAGCCAGTTTATGTACTAATTAATGGGAATTAACTCTGATTTTTTTTTTTTAATCAAGGAGTTACTTCCCTTATGCCGACAAAATCCCTGAGGAATCTATAAAAGTGTGTTTGTGTGTATGCCCAGAGAAGAAATAATGGATGAGGAGAGGAAGGGGGAAAACAGAGAGAGAGAGGTTTTAATCGGAATATGTTACACTTTTGCTCCAGGTAGCCCTGCTAGTCAAATATAAAAGAGATAATTAATGAAATAATAAAAAATCGCCCTCTGATGATATTGTGAACAGAGGTAGGTACTGCTATAAAACCTTGTTTTGCCAGGTGAGGGTCAGATCACGTAGATCACTGATGTCAATGTAAAGTCAGCCCTCCGTTCTCGTACGGTGCAGTCTCTTCGTGCGCAGTTTCACATTGCTGCACACCAAAATGTGATCAGTGACGCTATGGTAGCTGCAAACCAAACATTATGCAGATAATTTAAAATGAAAACAAACGGTATAATTTACTTGAATCAAGTTTATTACAATACTGGCCTCTTTACAGCATGAATGTTAAAAATACACTTTCTTAGCGATTTGTTCTTGTCTAGATTGTCAATATGTACAAGCCATTGACAATTTGTTGCTGTTTTATTTACATAGTCTGCATTTAGGCTGAAATTGTTTGATTACAGAAAGTTTTATTTTCTTTCACAATCTGTTATCTGTAAAAGAATTTTTTTTTTGTTTTTCTTTAAGCAATTTAAGTTCACCAGTGCAGCTTACCTACATATTTAGATAACATCCACTTTTATTTTTAATATTCTGAATAAGAAATTAGGTTGTGTAATTAAAAGCATTTATATCAGAAGTGCAGCAGTTTTCACAGTACACAAAGTTATTTTTGTTTCCATCTTGTGTGAACTTTTTGACAACGTAAGTTAATGACATTTTTTTTTTTCCTTTCTTTTAAACAAAACATCTTTAATTTTGTCATTTTTGGTATCGTGATTTCGTAAACTTTTATTCAATGTAGAATTGATTTTTTTTTTTTTTTTTTTTTTAAAAAACAAAAAAAAAAACACATTAGACTATGGCTCCCTTTTCATTGACTACTACATCGAGATATAGTAGAGGGAGCCACTCCTTTTCCCTGGATTGCTCCACTTACCAAAGAGGCTTCAAGTACCATTTTTGAGTTTTTAGTATGACTCGACCAAGAATTGAACCCTGGTCTCCTGACCCGTTAGTGAACGTTTTAACCATTATACCAAATGGGCCAACTGATTTAAATTATATTTTGTACTGATAAACTTGAAATTATCCCATAATATTTTACCTGTACTGTCACAATTTGCTTGTAAGAAAAAGTTATAAGTGATATGGATTCAAATTGAAGCTTTTTTTTTTTAATTTTACAAATACCTATTTAAAAAAATTGAATTGATTATGGAACCAGAACAAATTTGTGTTGCATTGTAACAAAAATACCTGCTGTAACTTTTAGTCTGCACTTTTTAATCCTTATATTTTGGGGAGCATTTTAGAGTTTATCAGACATCTTTTGCTGGATACCGTGGAGACCACAACTTGACGCTGGGATGAAAAGCTCCTTGAAAGGTAGATTTAAATATAAAGTCCTCTCAGATTTGCTATCAAAACATTATCGAGTGTTAGCTTACCCAGTCTGGGTTTGTTATCAATTTCAAATCTGTAGATGCAACAAGAATTTTTTTTTTTTTAATCATGATTTTGTAAACTTTTATTCGATGGACAATTGATTTTGAAATCTTTTCAGGCATACCCCCCCCCCCCTATTGGAGAAGGTAATATAGTATATGCCCATTAAATTAAGTGACTATTGTTTCAATTTTTTTCAATGTTCATAGCATCTGTTTTCATACCATTCTCCCAGACATTGCCCCTCCCCTATTGAAGAAACTAGTGTAGTATGTGTCCATTCGTCATATTTACTAGCAAAAATATGCTCCCTCTGGTTGCATATTTTTGCTAGTGGAAATAAAACAAGATCCCAAAACTGAAGAATACAAAACAGAAGTAAATCAATCCCTAAGTAAAAATTACCGGTTGCATCTGCAAAACCTTTAGAATGAATAACAAAAGGCTCGTTTGGTATTTCGCCCCAATTAATGAATACCAATGAAGATTTAGAAGTGCGAAGAACGCCCCATTACCCCCCCTCCCCTCCCCAAATTAATCTGCCTGAAAATTGTGAAGGTTTATCTGAAAAGAACATATACCAGCAATATTCTTATTTATTTGCCTTCTCACAAGGGCAAAGTTAGACACAAGGTCAATTTCTAATGTGTAGAGAAAATCCAGCTCCCCAAACAGGGGCACTCTGTTCTGATACTACACTTCCTCTTTTCAATCCAGATTCTACATTTTGCTCCTAGCCAAAAGACCAAGGAATTGCATCATTCTTTGATCTAGAAAAATCATAAGGTACAACTTGGAAATGTGGAATAATACGTGAAAAAGCATAGGCCTAATAAAAGGCAGATACCTACCTTTTTTTTTTTTTTTTTTTTTTTTTCCATTTTATTTATTTATTTTTAGCAGACCTGTAATGTGGCTATACCATAAGTAATCAAACTTTGTTCAATTTCGGTTGACAATCTTTCCATCTCATTAATCCTTATCCTCGAGTGGTTCTTGGCCTGATAAGTGGTGACCCAACAGTTTAAAGAAAAAAATATTTTACCAGATACATAAATACTAAATGTAATTTCTCTTATTCTAAATATATATGTGGTATGGTCATACTCCTAACTCCAATAGTTAAGACTATTAATATAGTCACATCGATTTTAAAGGTTTTCTTTTAAAAAGGAAATAATTCCCTTTTAATAGTTGCTGTCAAATTCCTACATGATCCATTATAAAATTCACCATTAATTCATGTAGAAAAATAATTTTAACAAAATTGAGTTGCTGCCATTTGATGAACGTCTGTAGATAAGATTTATCGACAGAAAACTATTTGTAAATTAAACCAAGATATGAAAATTATTTGTTTAAAAGCTTCACAAATTTATCATTTAAAATAATGATTTTTGAATTGACAAACATACAATAAATATATTTTCTTCTTCGGGCTATTCTCTGCACAGACTGGAGTAGATATTACACACATAAAAATGTAAGAACATGCAGATTAGGACCCAAGCTAAAGTTGATTTGACGTTGATAGTTTCCGGATGTTTATGTAGACGTCCGGAAAAGTGCCTGCATAAAAAAAAGATCCAGAACTAAGCTGGATGTTTTTTTTAAAATTTATTCCACGTTTGTTTTGTTTTTTAAAGAAAAATATCACTGAATAACTGTTTAAACGGTGTTAGGTTTAGGGGGTACTTATCGAGATTAGGACCTAAGGTAAAATCGACTTGGTGTCGGTTAGGGTTAGCTTGGGTTCTAATCTGGATAAGTACTGGATTAGGGTTAAAAAATTTATATATATATATATATATATATATATATATTTTTTTTGCATGAAAAAGTTTTATTCAAATTTTTTTTCTTTGGCTATTAGTTTTTTCCCCTGACAAAATTGAATCACTCCTTCGGGAGATGTAATAACCTGTGCTAACTTGTTAAAATTCATGATCGCTTTGATTTAAAAAAAAAAAAAAAAAAAAAAAAAAAAAAAATCGGCATTTTCCAGCCGTCTACGGAAACATCCGGAAACCATCAACGACAAGTCGATTTTAGCTTGGGTCCTAATCTGCATAAGTACCAAAAAAATATAGGTTACCATGACGGTCCAAACTTCAAAAACAACCCCTCTCCAAACATTGACAAATTTACATCAACACTTTCTCTCAGTTGTCCAAAATTTAACTCTCCGTCTGCTTTTAACCAGTCTTTATTTTTTTTCAAAACCAGTTGGAACTAATTTGCAGATGTAGACACCAACTTTAAAAATCTGCAATTATGAACAAGTTTTTTTGTTTCTCTGGGAAACGGTTGCCTGATATGCAAAACATCTCGTCTGCTTTGAAGCTCCTAAGTTTTCATTTTCGTCAAAATCGTTACAAGAAGTTAATACACAGTAACTGCTACAACACTGAATTGTGGATTTCTTTAAACGCGTTGCACAAATATTCAGAAAATGTAAAAAATTATTGGCGCTTATTTATAAAGAGATACATGCGAAATGAGTTCAAAAATAAAATAGGAAAACGTAGATATACTTATCAGTTGAAAATTAGTGTTCATCAAAAGTTACAGAAAATTATAGAGTAGAATTTTAATAAAAATAAAATTTACTATTCGGAGTCAACAATATGAAGATGCCATGCCATATTGTTGTTTGGAGTTTGTTGACTCTGAATAGTAAATAAATTTTATTTTTAATAAAAAATCCTACTTGCTATTTTTTTTCGTAATCTTTGGTGTACACTAATATTTTTCATTAATAAATAAGTATATCCATAAGTTTTCCTGTTATTTTAATTTGAACTGCCATATTTCGCATGTATCTCACTAATTAAGCACCAATTTATTCAAGAAATAATAGTTAAATGTCCTTTTCCAAAAGCAGCCCTCTCTTGCCCAACTGCAGTGCAATGACAGATCCATGATTAGTTGGATCTGCAATGTAAAATCTGACGAGATCTAACACATTAGGTTGGAGGATTTGCTGAAAGCACTTCATTTGCCCAGCATAGATGTTATCCTAAGGACAAATCAGTTACTATTACGCTGGTATGGTCATGCAGAGTGTTCATCCTCCTGCATAAATCGTTGAAGCATGGATGTCTTGAATCGCAGGAAGGTTGGCCGGCCATGGAAAACTTGAAAGTAAGTGATTAGACGAGACTGTACAGAATGGAATTTAGACAATTAACCCGTGAACTTTCTTAATATCAGAAAACGTCTGATCCCTGAACAAGAGAAAATTGACGTTAAATGAATAGAAGAAAAATATGCTCAAATTAAAATATTTTTTTTTAAAGTAAACACATAATTTTTCAAAGATCTATCAGTAATATTCTTTGAAATATTTATTTCAATTTAATTTGAACTGAGTTTTGCTCACAGCAAAACTTAACGACAAACTGAAAAATATATTTTTCCTTTAGAATTATACAGGTTTAAATTTAAGCATGGAACAAAACAAGATGGCAGCATCAAAGTGTGAAGTTTTTTCTTCCCCCCCCCCCCCCCGAGAAAAGCCAAATTTAGAAATTGCAGGTATCGTTCACTGATCAAAAAGGGTTGTCTCGAGTGATAAGTAAATGTTAAGTTCAACACGTTAAAATCAAAGCAGAAAAACCTGCAGAACAAAAAAAAATAAATAAGAGTTTTTTCTTGGACTGCTTCCCTTTGGAATTCTCTCCCACCTCCGTTTCCCCGTACCAACATGCAAAAATTTAAATGTAAACAAACCTCTTGCTGCCTAGCTCCTCTCCCCTATAAATCTAACTCCTATCACTAGCTCCTTACACTTCAATGGCAACATGCCTTGTTTGGGGTGAAATACAGCACCATCTATTAATGATGAATTAAATGAAAGAACAGGAGGTTAGGCACAAGGCCAGTTTTATCTTACTCCCACAAAGGTAAGATGTGACCCAAGGTCGGGTCGGGAAAGTGGGGCTTGAAAAGCCAGCGCCCAAGAGGTGAGCGCCTCTGGCCATTAAAAATTGCCTGGGCAGCTCCGTCGGCATTCCCCAGTAGGGGCGCCTCAGGCAGTAAGCAATAAACTTACTCCTCCCCAAAGAGGGGAGGCAAAGCCTGGGAGGGTAGACCTAGAACTGTACAGGACCGTCCCATAGACCGGCGTAAATCAAGCCCCAAAGGCCAAGACAATACCAGTCTATGGGACGCAGTATCTATCGGAACAGATACTACACTTTGATCTTAGCCAAAAGGCCGAGAAGATGAGTAACAAGTATTTATTTATCTACCTCCCACAAGGTAAGATGTGACACAAGATAAGCCAGCGCTCGAGAGTTGAGCACTAGCCATTTAAAAATTGCCTGGGCAGCCCCGTCGGCATTCCCCGGTAGGGGCGCCTCAGACAGTAAGCAATAAACTTACTCCTCCCCAAAGAGGGGAGGCAAAGCCTGGGAGGGGTGACCTCCTAGAACTGCACAGGATAGACCCATAGACCGGCGTAAATCAAGCCTCGAAGGCCAAGACAATACCAGTCTATGGGGTGCAGTATCCATCGGAACAGATACTACACTTTGATCTTACCCAAAAGGCCGAGAAGATGAGTAACAAGTATCAAGAACACTTTTTTTTTTTCCCCTCAATGGTTAAAACAAGCAGGATTGCATGTTCGTACTCCAGCATCAAAGACTAATTTCAAACAAAAAAATAAAAGACTCATCTGGAATTTGCATTAGAACATGTTTGGACGGATGGGCAATGGAATAAAGTTCATTTTGGTGACGAATCGAAGTTCAATCTGTTTGAACCTGAAGGTTTAGTGCACGTACCTTGTAAAACGGGTGAAAGACTATCATTCAAAAGGCAAATTTGGAGGCAGAAATGTTATGGTTCAGGGTATTATGTCCTCAGCAGGTGTTGATTCTTATTCGTTTACATGGAAAAATTAATGCAGAAATTTATAAACGACTTCTTCAGTAACATGTAATCCCTAATTTACGACATGAGTTTTCCAGCAAGATAATGCGCCTTTGAATAGGAAAAAAATGTATCTTATGAATTAGCTAGCACATAATCCTGATTTGAGTTCGATAAAGAATGTTTGGTTTGGTTTACGGTTTATCAACCCTTTTCGGGTTATTTAATGCCGAATCGGGTCATTTTGGCAAAAGTTTTTATGTTTCAAGTTCTTTATATCTTCAAATATTTATTCATAGTGTTTGGTTTGGTTGTTTTGTAGAGGAAAAATATTTTTGTTTTTAGCTTTGCAAAGCATGATTGAGTTTTGCAAAGGGGAAGGAAAAAAAAATCAATAATATCAATGTTTGGTGCATTTTAAGTCCGGAAGCCGCTATCAAAAATCTTGAACTAACATGTGCAGTCTCTTCGTCTAAGTATTAAAAAAAATCAAGTATACTTCTTACCAGAGGAAGGTTCTGGAGTAAGGGAGATAAGTATAACTTTTTTTTTTTTTAATTTTAAATTAAGTATAATTTCATTGATTATACAGTTAAGTATACAGTGTCACACAAAAGTTAGGAAAGAGCTGAAACTAAATATTCAAAGAAGAAACATGCAAAACTTGCATGAATTAAAATAATTTTTTGTGCTTCTGCTATTTCACAATGACATGTTAGACCGCTCTTAAATAGCTGAAGAAATGTATAAACTTTGTTATGTACTTACGTGGTAGCTGAAAAGTAGACTGTACACCAAAAATTATGCAAATTCATCCAGTATTTAAATTAAAAATAAAAACTATTTTATCTATATGTCGCCATTTTTCTTATATTTGACTTTTTCCAAAAAGTTATCTCCCTTACCTGCTTCATAAGTATAAATGTCTACCGATATGTAATATAAGTTTTTTTTCTTTTTCTTATAATTTAATAAATATTAGATGAATTTGCATAATCTTTTCTGTACAATCTTATTTTCAGCTAACATGTAAGTACATAAAGTTTATACATTTCTTTAAATATTTTAATGCCATTGTGAAAACCGCAGAAGCACCAAATTTTTCATTAAAAACAAGTGGAAAAATATTAAGCCAAGAAACATGCATGAAATTTATAGAGAATAACTCTAAACTCCTACATTCTGTAATTAGCAATGACGTTTACGCTACAAAATATTCATAGATGATTTAATAAATTTACTGCAAACTTTTGCATTATTAAATATCGTTTTTTTTTTTTGTGAATATTTTTATTGTTTTTTTTCTTTTTAAATCTGATTCATTGATTAAAGGCTTAAACCTGTATTATTAGCAGTAAAAAAATTAATGTGTGTTAGAAATACATAAAGAAGCCTTTTTTGTAATGTGTTGTAAACTTTTACGTGGCGCTGTAGATATTGCTATCAAGAAGTGCTGCAGTAGTTAGTGTTTCGTAACTTCTATTTACGAGCAGATATGTAAATGCACCAAATTGCTTTTAAACTCTTGCATGCACCTGGACAACTGAGAAAAAAAACTGCTACTCAGTAATGTTCTGAACTGTGATGAGAAATGGGACGTGTATTCTGATTATATCTATATATTAATACGCTAAGGTGTACGTACGTGTGTCACGCTCCTAAAGAAATTCAATAAATAAACAACAAATAAATTGGACGGAGAGGCGTGGAATCGAAAACGTAACATCTAGCTGAAAAGCGGTGGCGTTAACACTGAACTAACTAACTGAAGAGGTTAAGTAGATCAAAATTAACTTAATTAAACCATTAACTGACCCTGCTCGCTACTGTCGCTTCAGCGTGGAAGAAGGAGGACATTGTGGAAGGAGGAGGAGATGACGTTGTGAGAGGAGAGCGAGTCATTATTTATTTAGTAAACTAAAGTTTGTTTTTTTAATATTTAAAATTTCTTCTTCTTATAATTATTATTATGATTATTTATGTATTATGCAGATTGATGTAGAAAACACTGTGGAATTTCCACAGGGTCCTGCTAGTATATATATATTATATATACTAGCAAATATATGCTCCCCTCGGTTGCATATTTTTGCTAGGTTACCACGTCATCCCCTTCTTTCTCGCCATCTTTTGTTTACCCATTTATTTATTTTATTTTTATCGCTTATGTTTTACGTCATGTTTCAAAACATTAATTCAATCATAAATTTATAATGTCACGCCAAAGCCATAATTATTTTGTTATGGGAATATTTTAAAATCTATTTATAAAAAAGCGCAAATAGCTCATTTGGTAGAACGTCAGACTGAAAATCTCAAGATTTCCGTTTCCGGTCATGACATCTGCTTTATTCGTTGGGAATTTATTATTAACTATTAATGCAATATTTTTTTATTTCTAAAAGATTTAAGATATTCGTTTAAAAAAAATTCTGACTGACAGACATAGAAACACACACAACCACAGAGAAAGTTGTTATTATAAGTGGATATATATTCAACTCTAATGATGCATAGACATGTTACAACAATAAAAAAACAAATTTGACTCTAAAAAAAACTAAAATGTTTGCTTAAACCATGCTGCACTGTATATGAAAGTATTTTAATTAAAAGAAAACGACTTGAGTTCTTATTCAGAATCTGGCTTTTTTTCATACTCAGACTCAAATCTAAAAAGATGAAAAATACATTAATAATTCTGATTACTTCAGATTTTATGAACAAATGAGGGAATAATATGAGAAATGAAAGAAGAATGCAATTTTAGGATATGTTCAGCAGAAAAACGGAATTGAATAATATTCAAAAGGCATTTTTTGTTTCAACAAAAACAATATTAGCAGTATATGTGAATGAAACTTTATATATAAAATTAGTTGATTAGCACAAGACATTTACTACCAGGGTTGCAGAGTCGGAAGGTATAAGGTCTGACTCCTAGAATTCCAAAATATCCAACTCCTTATTTTAAAGTCTTCCAATATTCAGTAATAATCAGTCAGATTAAAAAATCTGACTCCTAGCATTCTTACGAGTCCAACTCCGACTCCTTCAAAAACCTCCGACTGACTCCGCAACCCTGCTAACTACAAGTGTTAAAGCTGGCAGATGTTATATATAAAGTCAGGGATCAACAGAATACATGTGGTGTTCACGTCAAGCTTTTATTAGCTGTGTTTTTACATGTCTGAACTGTGATGAGAAAGCAGGCAAAGTCTCATTTCTACCTCTGATGTGACATCAGTGAAGAGTTCTAATAACTAACTATTAGTCGGGATTGAGAGATACATAGTCATGATTAGTCAAACATGATCACGCATTAAGTTAGAGAAAGGGTATTTTTGAAATAGTTAAGTTGTGAGTTGGTGAAAGACACAAAGCAGACCTATAAGGGACATATGGGGATCAGTTATCCACGGCCACCTAATTAATGATGAAAGCTCCTAGGAACTTAGGAAATAACGAACTAGCCGAGTCGGTAATTCTTGTAGAATGGCATTAATAAATTAACTAGCGAGACACATGGAAATTCTAGTTCTATTCTTCATATATTGCTGCTGTGCATTATATGGACGTCCAGCATGAACGCAGACCCCGCAATATTATTGTACCGCCTTTGTTCAAACTGAAACATACTTATCTAAGTACTCTAGTTAATGTAATTCTAGAATATATCTCGTTATGGGAGGGGGGGGGGTCTATCTCTAAAACCCTTGTAGGAGTTTGTGACATATTTCCATTCTATTGACGTCTAGCGCGAACACAGACCCCGTAATATTATTGTATCATGTTTGGAGTGGACAGATACTACACTTTGATCATAGGTCAAGAAAATGTATTTTACTTCGAGTCACATTCCACACAATAGCGACATCAGATGGAATTTTTTAAATTACTATTTTTGCATTGCATCGTCGGCGATCGAGTGATCCCATCTTTTAAAAATTATGTGGAGGGTGATAACATACGCACGAACATGAAATGCCGTAGAATATTATTATATAGACTAGCGGGACCCCATGGAAATTCCACGGTGCTTTCTACATCAATCTGTATAATTTACTCTAAATAATAATTTTCTGTCAGAGTCAATATATTATGAAAAAAAAAAAAAAAATGACTTTCTTCTTCCGTAAAAATAATTATCACAAAATATTCTTTAAATAAATAAAACGAACGTCTCTTCTTTATTTATTTTCAATTGTAGCAATTCTTTTTAAAACAATAAATATTGTGTCTTCATAATTGTCAAGTAAATATTCTTCAAATCAAATAAACGAATGTCACTTTTTGAAATGTATTTATTTAAAATTCTACCGTTTGAATCAACAGAACGGCATAATTTGATTTTTAGAACAATTCATTTTAAAATAGGTAAAACATTCCGACTTTACCTTAGCGCCATCAAATTTATCACCGATAACCATCTTTGCTAATCAGATTATAACTTTCTTCTTTTTTTTTTTTCTTTTTTAAATATGTGTGAAAAGTGATAACGTACGTACGTACAAACATGCAATGACTTAGAATATTTAAGATATCTATATAATATGCTATGTTGTTGTGTAGTCATCAATTTCTAAATAAAATCCAAAATGGTGGCACAGACACAGTCCACACGTGGAGTCCTGGTAAAGTTACTAAGAGATATATAACACAAATGAAATTTGTTTATCTGGGTCTCATTTTCATAGTGATTTTTTTTTTTAGTTAGTTGGTTTGGATTCCACTTGATAATCTCTTTATATACATTTATTTTATCACAGACAATAAGAATAGTTTTTAAAGCTAATCCTTGAATATAAATTCTTACAATTTAAACCGGTTTCTTTCCATTTGGTTTCATAATATATTTTATAATATTTAAAAAAACTGACTTAGAAAAATAAATGTAAAGAAAATAGATTTTTAATGTTTTGGATTAACTTTTTCGTATTTGGACAAATTTTCCAGTCCCAATCTGCATTTGTTTCTCCGATGAAAAGATTAAAGAAATTTTTTTTTTTAATTTTACGTTTTTTATGAAAACCATTTATTATCCAAATATTTTAAAATTTTAGATCAAATAGATTTGAGGCACCCCAGAATGAGCAAGAAACAGAAACAAAAGGACACATTTTGTCTTAAAACGTTTTTCTTCACTTTTGACTTCTGATTTTATCGCTTATAATAAATTAAAGATTTTTTTAAATAAAACTTTTTTTTTTAAAAACATACTTGTAAATAAAACTATGTATTTTTATGGTATTAGTAAAACTTTGCGCAAATAAAATCTTTTTAATAAAAAATTTGCAAAGACAAAGTTACAAATGTGCATATATGCCATATTGAAGTAGTAAAAAAAAAACAAAAAAAAAAAACAAGTGGTTCGAAGGCAAAATGTGTCCCTTTAGGGTGTTTCAAATCCATTTGATTCAAAATTTTCTTCATTATAAAAATTATTTTTTGTTCGTTTGCTATAAATAAATTAGGATTCTTTTGTTTGTAAAAAGAATTATAAATGTTATACTTTATTTAAAGAATTTTGACAAATCCTATAAGTTGTAGATAGTAAATTAAGGCATGCCACTTGATGGTTTGGAAAACGTAACTTTCAGGATGTTATGAAAAAAGAACATACAACTCGGTCCAAAATGTCTTCAGTTTCTAAACTATTTGTATTAGAGTTAAGAACTAAAAATGTGACTTGATTTGATAAAAAAATGACAAATCATGAAAGGAAAAATTTCTTGCATTTCTTTTTATGTGGATTTGTGTATAATTTGTTTCTTCCTATGTAATAACAATTATGGAGAGGCGATAAATATAAAACAAAAGTGGGGCTAAAATTTACGGGCTCACACATTAAACATTATTAATCCTGGCAGGCTAAAAAGGTCTGTAAAAGCAAAACACAAAAATTAGTAATAGTAGTAAAAAAAAATAATGTTTGTGCTTATCACAGAAATATCTATACTTAATTTGAAAATAGGAACCCAATTTCAATTCCAAACTTCAATGTAATTCTTATTTCTATTTAAACCCTTTTGCATTTAATGTATTTTTGCTTGCAAATATACCTAAAAAACAAAACAACTATAGACCGATTGTTAATCTTTTTTTTCGGTGCTTATACATCTAAAGACACAAGTGAAAATCTCAGTTCTAAATAAATTAACAGGAAAACTCTTTGATATACTTATGTATCAGGCAAAAGTAGGTATCTACACCAAAAATTAGGGAAAATTATCGAGTAGAATTTTAATTAAATATATAAATCAGTTTTATCGTATTTTTCTGATCCGCCATTGATAAGAGCGGAAATGCCCGTAAAGCAGGGGGAGATAAGCCAGTCTGTAATTTAACCAAGTAATAATGAATGGCAGAATGTACAAAATACGATAAAACTGATTTTTATTTTTAATTAAAATTCTACTCGATAATATTTCCTAATTTTTGGTAAGGATACTTGTTTTTGTCTGATACGTAAGTATATCAAAGAGTTTTTATTTGGAAATGCGATTTTCACCTGTGTCTTTAAATGTATAAGCACCTTTTTTTTTTAGTTGGAAGAAAGGGAGGTAATTTTGTATTACCAAACACATAAGACGCTGAGACTGACAGGAGACGTTCGTCAAAAAAGGAATGTTTATGTGCAAACTTATCTTCACAATATAAGATGCAGGCAGTTTTAGACATTTTTTCTTTCGGAAAATAAAACAACACTTATGCACCAGGAAATACAGTTGTTACTTCTCGTCTTTCTTTTTAGGAAAGTATAATTTAAATCAAGGTTTAAAATCATTGGTGCGAACAAAAAAAAAAAGCAAAAATAATTTTAATTAGTTTGAAGATGTGATTTGAAATGGTCTTGAAAAAAAGAAGATAAAAGGAAAAGAAACGTTGATGATGCGAAGATAGGTTTGCGGAAGTCCCAGAGTTTGATTAAACTTGTATGTGCAGGGTGACCCCCTCAAAAACGGCACCCATGGAATCGTTAATAAAATTCAGAATCCTTTCTGCAATCCAACCATATTTGGTACAAATAAACTTCAGCTTATGCTTGACTTGTCCACCAAGTTTCAGCCATGAATGTCCAACAGTCTTCGTTTTGTTACCATTCAATGATATTCGGGAACACTTTGGTAGTCATCTCGGCGGTAGGAGATTTGATTTTGAATGAGCTTCACACTCACCGGACCATACCCCCTATACCCCCCACGATTTTTATCTGTGAGATTATCTCAAAGGTAATGTCTATCCAAACAATCTCCAGACTATTCTTGAACTGAAGAGGGTCATCACACCTAAAATCAGGGAAATGCCAAAAGAGGAGTATTTCAAAGTTATTGGCAATTTTGCACATTGTGTCCAGATGTGTTTATCATTGAACGGCGATAAAACAAAGACTATTGGACATTCATGACCAAAACTTGGTGGGCAAGTCACATAGACTGAAGTTTATTTGTACCAAATATGGTTCAATTGTAAATTTTATTAACGATTGGTGGAATTTTTTTGTAATCATTCACTTTTAGCAAAAGTATTGGTGTCAGTCTCAATCTTATTGTTGCATAAAAACATTGTAATACAGAATTACCTCCCTTACTTTCCAATTGGGAGACGCGATTAAGACTCGGTTTATAATGTTATTAAGCTAATATTTGTGATATAGTTGTTAGGTGAGTGAAGTTTAAAAAAAACAAACATCAAACCGCATTATACTTCCCTTGTGTCAATAAGCATTTCTAATATAGATCATATTTGTATGAGGTGGAGTCATATGATCTCTATAAGCAGCTATGGCAATTACTGTTAGACAACCTACGCCTGCCAATGCAGCCAACATTGGTATTGACTTGAATCTAGATTTGGCATTTGACGGGTGATCCTCCTCGGCCGGTTTCATGTTGCTTTCAATTACTTTTGCATCTAGGGACGGACAAAGATTTTGCAGCACCTACAAAAATAAACAAAAAAAATCTTTTAGCCACAATTTTTATTTCCTTCCATTGGTTAATTATTTATTGTCTTTTTTACCGCATATCAACTCTTATTCACTAGAAACAAAGTGTAGTATCTGTTCTGATACAACACTTCATCTTTGCTATCCTCGGTCAGTGAAGGTGAAAATCCTTCTAGACTAAGGCAATTTAAATTTTTGTTGCAATCCAGAGTGCCCCTGTTTGTGCTGGATTTTCCCCACATTAAAAACTCCGCTCTCGCGGGGAGGCAAGTAAATCAGAACTCTTAATGGCAAAACAATCTCGTAAACTAGTGTACATCCTCCATCAAAAATTTCAGAAAAAAAAAGAAAGATATATTACTAAAATATTAATTTGAATTATGCCCGCAATTTGATTTTTTATATGTAAATTATTATCATTTCTGATGACCTAAAGAAAAAAAACACCCACCATTGACTTTTTATTATAGTATGCTAAACGTGTAAACATGCACTCGGCTGCATGTTTTAGTGGTGCATGCGAATGGCAGACGTTGCATGTGATGTTCGGCCAAAGGAAAGAGGGGGGGGGGAGAAATTGAAAATATCTCTGATTGTGAGTTGGACCACACAGAAATTGTCTTTTGTTTGAAATAAAATAAGTGCCTCATTAATCGAGACCAACCTAGTTGAGAAAAGTAATGTTCCTAGATTGACTCCAGATAAACCCTTGCGTGGACACTGGCCATTATCGCTAGTGGATATCTCCAGTAGTGAGCTTCTAGATCAGAGGTCTTCAAAGTGGGGGTCACGACCCCCAGGGGAGTCGCGTAACCATAGAAAGGGGGTCGCCAAAATTATAACTATGGAATTTTTTTAATAATATTCAAACTTATTTTTTATTTATAAAAAATTTTGGTGGGTCACGAAAAAAATTTTTTTCTAAAAAGGGGTCGCGACAAAAAAAGTTTGAAGAGCACTGTTCTAGATGGTCGAATAGTGACCACTGAGAAAGACCAGAATCTAAGATTTCTGGGCAAAAGTACATACATGGGGGCGAGTTAGACATTAGAGAGGCAGTTGGTTTTCGCTGGTCCTCAGGAACAGAGGGTCTGTTGTGTGGGGTTGGACTTACGTTTTCATTTGGCCGGGATATTAGATCCCATTTTTCAAGTCTGCTATTCAACCTAAGAAAACGAGTACCATTTGTAATCTCCAAAAAAATAATCATCTGTTAATTGTTTATAAACTGGGCTTATGGTTTTACTTGGAATGAGAATTCTTTGTTACAGCACTGACCGAGTCGAACAGCAACTTTGCACCAGGTACAACGAGCGGGACGATCACAACTAATGCAGTGAACGTGCTCATACATGTTCATAAATGTAAAGGTGAGTAATGTGGTTATATTTAGTTTAATTTAGTTTTATGCAAATTAAGATACCTCCAATTTTTGTGAAATTTTAACAGTAGGTATCAGATATCAATTAAGAAATATTCCACAAATTTCAGTTTCTTTGAAATATTTTAAAGGGGTTTTAGGAAGCATAATATAAGCACAATCTCCCATTTGATAATTCTAATTTTTCAGGTTTGCATTAAATTTGATCCATAGTCATTAGACACCAATTACGCATGATTCTCTGAATTCCATTTTCTTCTTAAGACCCCTTGAGCTTAAGTCTTAAATTTTAGACATTTTCTAGAATCAAAATCATGTAATGGAATTTGATCAAAATTGGAATAAGGATTCTAAACATAAGATTTAGTATCGTTATATCTTTATTTTAATCTTCATAACAGGATATGTAAGGGCTGCAAAACTGTTCTGTTCGGTGAATTAATTTTACCTGTCCTGAGACGGGTATTTTTCTAGTTTTTATATATATATAAATATACAAATAAGTACACATCAGTTTTTATTAGAGTGGAGGATGATTCATTTGTATACAATAAAATGAACACAAATTGCTTGTATATCTGATGTACGTAAATATTTTTTTGCTAAAATTCTAATGAACTCGAAATCCAACCTTATTCACATAGAGAGAAGAAGAGCGATTCTTGGGAGAGAGGTGGTTAGGGATCAAGAGATTTTTGCCTGGTCTTGACTGACTGGGCAGCCGGCAATTTGCACTGAAGACACAGATCAAACAGGCACTCTAAAACATTTCAATGGCTGGCTCTTTTTTTTTACTAGACATGGTGGTGCCGATCCTATGATAAAATACCACTCATAGTATGACAATAAAGAGAAATGATTGACATCGGCTACCCTCAGCTATTTCTCATAGTACTGTGCCCCTTTAATTTGCCTTGGTGACAATATCTGTTAATTGAGATGGCACTAGCAGTTAAGTTGTCAATTGAGTTATCCTCTCTTTGCAGATTGGCTGTTTAAGTTTTTAAAGCTAGATGGCTCTGGATGGCAGTTAATTTACATAGGTGGTCGTGTTATTCGTATAAAAACTGTACTTTTTGGATTAAAGAACGTAAGTTGATTTTCAGAGAGCAGAGAGAAATGCAGAGTGGTCCAAAGTTGGATTGACTTTGAACCCCCCCTTTTTTTTTATTTGCACTTACGAATAGATTACAGATCCATAACAATAATAAAAGACACCAAATTACCTTCGTCCACGCAAACAAAAAGAATCAAAACTAAACACACAAATCTGTATGTATTTTCAATATATATAAATATTTTTTTGTAAAAAATTTATAGTTTTTATATTTAGAAGGCCTTAATTATTTGTAATCATTTGTTATTTGTATGTAGAATCTTTCTGTTCAATTAAAAGTTGTTTAGAAGTAGTTGTACGTTTGTGTTTTTTTTAAAGTTGGTACATATAGCTAAAATCTAGTTAGTATGAATATATATATATATATATATATATATATATTCATTTAACTAACACTCTCACCCACTTTTTATGTTTTATCTTTATCCTTTCCCCCACTTTCTCATTTGGCCTCGTTTTCAACTAAGCTGTCGCTCTTCTTAGACTTGACCGAAGTCACTACTTAAATTCCCGACTGCCTCCGTTTAATATACACAGTTCAACTTCAACTTCTGAATAACTACTCTCATTCCCGGTCCACAGAAGTATTTTAAAATGGCCTGAATTCTCAAAATTACTTCCGAATAAGTGCATTCCACCTACGATTGAACTAAACATATTTCTATTGGATTTACTTCATTCTTGAACTTTTTCAATGCTGCCTTCACGAAAACCCTTCTTCTCCATCTTTAAATCTCGTTTCACTGGACACTTTATCAACGGATATTTACTAACTGGACAGACCCCGTATCTTTTTACATGCACATTCTCACTCTCCATTACTTAATATTTTTTCAAATTTTGAATTTTGGCTTTTCCACTGCCAACTTATCTATCTATGTAATTCCTCTGATGATAAGATTTTAATCTTTGAAAAGCCTTGGCTTAAAGAAAAGAATAATAAACATGTTTTTACCGAGTACACCTTGCATTGAACAATCGAAGTTGAAATAAATTTGTCATTCGTACATGTTTATCCCTCTTCTTTCATCTATCATATATATATATATATATATATATATATACACACACACACACACACACACACAGGGTGTCCCAAAATAATGTATACATCCTTTTAATCGTTATAACTCGTTCAATTTACTGATTTTTACTTGCAAACAAGATTGACAGAAGAGTAAGAATGCACATTTGAACATTGTAAAATTAACAAAAACATAAAAAACAAGCCGCGCGTGCGTGGTCCCTCTCTGTATGTGACGAGTGTAAAATGCAATAATTTGGGCAATTTGGGGCATTTTTGACCCCCCTTTGACCCCCTGGGGGCGCGAACCAGAATTTTTCTGAGGTCAAGGCTGCTCATTTTATATCCAGAACAATTGCCTCTACATTTTGGCCAAGTTTCAGAAAAATTGAATGGATGGATCAAACGTTATGGGAGAAAAGGGTCATTTTTTGCCATTTTGGGGCCTTTTGACCCCCCTGGGTGCACGAACCAGAGTTTTTCCAAGGTCAGCGATACTTATTTTCTATTAGGAACAATTGCCTCCACATTTTGGCCAAGTTTTAGAGAAATTGAATGGATGGATGAAAAGTTATGGGGCAAAAAATGTCATTTTTTGCCATTTCGGGGCCTTTTGACCCCCTGGGGGGCTAACCAGATTTTTTTTCAAAAATCGGAGAATGTCACTTTCTAACCTGACCAAAGTTACAACTTCATGCAAAATTTCAAGGAAAATTCAATGGATGGTTGCGGAGAAAAATCCGGACGGACGGACATGCCTCAAAACATAAGTCCCCCGATTTTATAAATCGGGGGACCAATTAACTTTTAATAAAGGTCAAGGCTACTTGAGGTCATTTCAGAATGTTCATAAAATGAAACCTACTACTCACCCCAACCCGTTCTGCTCAATATACTTTTCATACCATGAAAAAAATGGACCTACAACCACCCTACAACATTTACTCTGGTACTGGAACACATTCTGCTTCAATTATTACTCTAATTTTTCTGCAATTGTTTCAAGTTTCTTGCTTTAAAACATTGTAGCTTTTACCTTTATTAGAAGTTAATTTTCTATGTTCTTTAACAATTTGACTGTCAGTATCTTTAAATGCGTATTCTTACTGTTCTATCAATCTTGTATGCAAGTCTGTAGCGGTCATAAACAGACCTATTTTCTCCCTCCAAAAAATGTCCCCATGGAGTAAGCTAGTCACACACTCACCAATCAGCCTGCAGGGCACATAAATTCCTTCTGTCGGCTGAAGAACTACTTCAGCCCCTTTGGGAATCACGAACAGCCAGCAGAGAGACCCCTGCAAGCAACGAGGAAACACTTCTTTCCCTATTTCTCCTGCCCCTGTCCATTGGACTTGCCAGCAACTACTATCTTCGCCTGAAGATAGTTGCTGACAGACCTCCGGCAGCTCTAAAAATGTCCTACTTTCCTCTTCTTCTCTCGGACACTGTCCAACTTTCTTTCTATCTATACCAAACGGTATAGGTAACCTTTGTGAATAAACCCTTTTCGTTGTTGTTATGAAAAGGTTTTGTTAGTTCATTTCGTGTCTGAAACCTAAGATAGGGAAAACGTCCACCCTTCTTAACAAGTCAAACTCAGTGGATTGAACGAGTTATAACGATTCAAAGGGTGTATACATTATTTTTGAACATCCTGTATGGACATAATCACGTCGACACACCAGTTCTTGTTAGATCACCGAAACTAAGCAACATCGAGCCTGATCCACCAGATGGGTGACCATTTTGGAATACCAGGCACTGTATGTAGGAGGAGGATGATGAAACTTCCTCGCAAAAACTTACGTCGCCATTGCCCCATATCAGGATATACATGCAACTGGGACCAGTTGTGAATTATATATTCCCTAGAAACTTCCTCCTGTGGAGGAAGCTGGCTCAAGGTGAATGTTGCACTAGGTACAAGATATGTAAAAATATATCTAACTGATTCACTTTATTTTATAAGATTGCGACGCCACAATAATTTAAGAATCGGTTTAACAGAGTTCAAATCCTATCGGATCTTTAGATTCTACTTAAAGTTTAATACCATTGGGAAAGATATTAACCCACTACGCAGTTAGAGCAACTAGCGTTCAATCAGTTGTATACAATAGTTATTGTTTTGGCATTAAATAATCTAAGAAAGGTTGATATGCTGTAAAATCAAAAAAACAAATGAAGAATTTAGTCACTAACTTCAATGGCTGTCCGAAATCCAGACTGAATGGCTCCGTTCATAAATCCACACCAAACAGTCGCGGTTTCTGTTCCAGCAAAATGAACTCTGAAAAAAGATAAAAACACACTCCTCATAAAAAAAACAAAAAAAACATTCATTTTCTCTTATTATTTGTTCTTATTTTATTATATACATTTATACTAATTCATTGTCAATAAATCCCATATATAATCATACCTTGAAAAACAAAATCTGGTAGACATCTTTAATTTAGTAGTAAGCGCCTTGTGCAAAACAGCTTGCAATCAACCCAAAACGGATTTCTTTGACCTTTATCTCATTCAACCCTGGAATTTTATCCATATAATTTACAAACGGATTGGACCCAACTGGATTACCTCAAATACTTTTTTTACAGCCGGCCTGAAGAGGAGATTCACCTACTATTGAAAGCAATCGACGATCTGACTTGAATATTATGAACTTTTTTTTCTTCATTGTCATCTTTTCTTCAAACATAACTGGACCATTAATATTTCCGAAACAGTCGTAGCCAGCACAATTGTTAATACAATGAAGTAATGTTTTGGAACTTGTTTTTGATTAAAAATCGATTTTTTTATGAAATAAATAATATAATTATTATAGCTTTTTTCCTCAGCAAAAAAAATAGAGCTGATTACAGTAAAAGATTGAGTGTAAATTCCATACACTATCAAACATTGTGGGAATAACTATTGAATTATCTAAAATAATTTTAACTGAAAATATATATATATATAATTAGATATGCCAACTACCAGATCACAAACTTAATCTTGGCATTTCTGTTCTCGTTTTTCATGGGTTAAGTGTAGTGTTGCTTTTAGCAAAGTAATTACTGAATTGCAAATGAGAAAGGTGGCGTTTTGATCAGTAATGCGGGAGAACCATGAACTGTTCTGTTTTTAAATCTTCAAAACAGCTGATGATCCACCTTTTCTATTTCATGATTTAAAATAAGGTGCTCTGTTTATAGGTACATTCAAAAATGGCTGCCTCTTGTACGGACTATGCTTATTAAAAAGGGATTATCATTAATCATTTCATTAGTTTCCGTGTAAACTTTGATTGTGTTTGAAAGATAAAAGCCTAAACTTAATCTCTAAACGAAAAAAAACTGCATATTTACGTGTGAAAAATAAATTATAATGACGGCGGCTAAAAAACTAAAAAATTCAGTGAATTTGGAACTTTGGGAACTATTTCAAAGATAATTATTAAATTAAAGCCATAAGATACTGAATTAAAAAAAAAAAAATTCCCACGTTTTACTTAAAAATTAGCAAAATTATCCCCCCAAAAGGCATAAATTCGTAAAATCCGGCATCACTTAATCGGAAAACGACTTTGTTTATCAATTGACTATCGCTATGCAAAATATATGGAAGACAAAAATGTCATAATTTATCATTTTTAACTTGGTTTTGTAATAGTTTTATAGAAGTTGAAAAATTATTATCCATTAATTTCTTTATTCTTTTTAAGGTTATAAACAAATTTAAGTACCCTTATTTTGTTATAATAAACAAAAATGCTTATTTAATTAAAATATTTGTGAGTGTACGCAATTAAGATCTTATTTCATTTTTAACTAAAAAGGTTCATATTTAACTTGGTATTAGTTTTTAATTTAGTAATACTCTGAAATTATTGATGACGTCTGTTTACCAATGTCTTTCCTTAGAATTTGAAATAAAACTTTTTTTAAATGTTAAAAATTATTTTTACGTTACGAACTGTCTCAATTTTATCAATTTTTTTAATACATTATTTATTAATGAAAAAAAGACAAAACAAATACAAATCTTTCCAAATAATTGACGATGAATTGTGAAATTAACGAAATTGTTGAATCTCTAAAATTAAAAATTTGAGGGCAGTGTAAAAGTGAGTGGTTGTTGGAAGGCTAATACCAGCTGGTTATTACAGAACGGGGCTACCATACCAATCAAAGTTCATCGTTATTAGAAATTATCCAATTTTTTAAATTCTTTTTTTAGTTAAGTTCCTGGGTCTCAAATTTGTCAATTTTTGGTTTATTTTCAAGATTATAAAAAAAATTACTTGCGCTGATGATGCCACGTTCATGTATGAAAGGGAAATATAATTATGTCGCATTTTTTATTTTTCCAGAAACTCTAATCATTAAAATCACATGAAATATTTTTTGAAATTATATTTTTTTGGTGAAAATATTGATTAAACAATGCTTTATTCAATAACAATATCGCTAATTCAAAAAATTAATTTTTCTTCGAGTTATAGTGATTTTGTTAACACGGTATTTAGGGGCCTTTTTCATAATATATAAAAAATATTTAAAAAATTTTTTTTAAATTGTTAACATCTACAATGCTTTATTTTCATAAAAAACAAAAAAATTAATGCATTTTTTTTTATTAATATATAAAAATATAACTTTAGTAAAGGTGTATTTTGTTTTAAAAAAATACATTTTCACTAAGATTTTAAAAAAATAATGGTTTCATTATATTCCGTGATTGTTGATTAATAAATATTGAAAATTTTATTAAAATTGGTTGATTTCCTGAGTTTTAGTGAATTTTTAAGTGAAGGGGGGGGGGGGGGGTGTCAAAATGTTTTTACATTTTGGGAATCGGCCATTGATTTTGCACGTACCTACTATCTGTTTATGTTTCACTACTGATATAATTGGGTTCCTGTTACGTCTGGTGTTTACACGTTGTTATCAGTTTAATTTCAACTAAAAAATGAAGGAAGAACAAAGTAGAACCTTTAACAAAGACACCGATTAGATGAACTGTAGAAAGCCGCTGGTCGCGAGATGCTTGTTTGATCGTGAGAAACGTTTTGTTTACTTTTTCAATTGTCATGCCAGACAACTTCCTTTATCCAAGGGCGATAACTGTTACTTTTGTATTTAAGGGAAATAACTCGATTCTGTTTTGTATTTGTGAATTTTCCGACGGTCAACTTATACAAGTTCTAAGTCTGCATTTGGATTTAGTTAGTATCCCTAGGATTTAAACTTTTTTTTTATAAATGACTAAAAGCTTCTTTGATTATATATATATATAGGGTGGGCAAAAATAAGGGTCCTATTTTTAAAAATTCATAAATTTTTTATTTATTGATTTAAAAAAAAAATTTTTTTTAGAATAAGTAAAGGACCCCTTCCGAAGCAAGCATGAGCCGTATTAGCCCTAAGGAACGTACCCTCATTTAGAAAACATTATTTTTGCTTAAAAAACTCAAAACAGTGTAAAAAACAATACTTTAGTTTTTGTAAGTTTTAAGAAGTGTTTTTCGGCTAAAATTTGTTTTGTTTATTTCAAAAAATCTCGGAAGGGTCAGTCTACACACACATAAAGTTTGGTGAGTTTAACTTTTATTTTGTGGAAGTTATTCAAATTCAAGTTATTCAAATTTAAAGATAGGACCCTTATTTTGGCCCACCCTGTATATATATATATATATATATATATATATATATAGTCTAAATATATATATACATACATATATATATATATATATCTGGGCAGAATTTTTCTTGAAGACATATTTTGTTAAATATTACAGATGACTCGTGTCTGTACATTTTTTTCCTTGATCCTTCCTAAATACCTGATTAATTTTTGAGTTTCAGGTTGGAACTGACAGATGAATTTGCCGTACTCATTCTGCACTTTTGCTTCATTTCGGAGCCATATTCGGGGGAGGGGGGGTTTATTAAGTAAAGAACATGTATTTTTAAATGTTAGCGATGGTTTTGGCAGGAACCATGTGATTGGTTGTAGTATTAAAAGCATTTCAGAATGTTTTCACTATTATCGAAATTGCTTGAAATTCGAGAATTAATCAGGCATCTAGATAGGATCAAACAAAAAACATGCAGACACAAATCATCTGTAATATTTAATGAAATATATATCAGGAATGTGAAACCTCTCCACTTTTTAGTGGAATTCTGCTTTTTTTGGAATTCAGAAAAAGCAAACATTCCTTTCTTTAAAAAAATTTTTTTTTGCTCTGAAGAAGGGGATTTCTGCTTAAATCTGTTTGTTTTTTTATAAAAAAATCTGATTTCTGCCCTGACTCTTTTTTATTTCTCTTTCTCACTTCATCTTTCTTTCTCTTTTCCTGTGTATTTTATCTCTTCCTCGCATCTTTTTTTGTATTACTCCTTTTTCTCCTCTCTCTAACTTTAAACACTTTATGATGGGAAGGGGCGGTAGAAGACTTGATTCATCAAAATATCACTTCCTGACCCCCCCACCCCCAGGGTTTTTTTTTTGTTGTTTATATCTTGGAATAAAAATATTCATGTTTTTCTTAGACAAAAAAAAACAAAAAAACTTTGAACATTCTTTTAAAACAAAAAGCTAATTTTAACAGAATTTAACAAATTTAAGAGCAAAAATGAAGTTAAAACATATCAGTCGATACTTTCAGTATGATAAAGAAGTTTTGTAGATTATCAAACTTCACTACCCCCCCCCCCCCCCCGTACCTCCCTCCCTCCCTTCCCTAAAAAATATTAGATTCTACTTTGGGGGGGGGGGGGGGGGGGCAATTATGTGGGAACAGTTTGAAAACTTTAAAGAAAACAAGCAATTATTTTAGAATTTAGAGTGGGAAATCAGTTTTTCATATGCAATTAATGTAAAATTATCCCTCATTTCTGGGGCATTCTAGTATTTTAGGGCAGTTAATCAATATTCTTTTGCTATGGAAGATAAACTGGATTTTATTTTTTTTTGGGGGGGGGACCACTTTTTCAAACAATTACATGTGGTTTTACAAGGTTTTTAAGTTTGGGGATGGGCTTGCTACTCGGACTTAGGGTTAGTAATAGAGTTAAGGGAGGTTTTTTTTAGGGAGGGGGCTTTCTACTCGGACTTAGGGTTAAGAAAAGGTTTTTTTAGCGAGGCTTACCACTCGGACCTAGCATTTATGGTAGGGGTAAGTAATTTCTTTTTAAATAACTTTTCAACAAAATCTCTTCAACCCCGCCTTCCCCTCCCCTCCAAAAATCTGCACACAATTTTTTGTTAACAGCTCTAAAAAAGCAAGAATGGCCCGGAAATGAAGGATCATTCTACGTTAAATTTCACTGGGGAGGGGGGTTACTGGCAAGTTGGGAAAATGAATTGAACACACATGCTTGCTCTTACTTTCATTCAGCCATGTTTTAATATATTAATAGTATGTTAAAGAGTAAGGAAGAAAGGGCGGGTGAGGAATACCAAGTTATGATCTGCATGATAGAGGAAAGGATTTTAAAATAGTTAAGTTGGGGAGACACAATGCTAGGTAACAGGTGGCCGTGTAAGACACCATTCCCTATAGCCACTTGAATAAGAAAAGGATGAAGATAAAAACGTCTTTGGAACCATGAAGTAACCCGGCTTTTGTTTGTTAAATTGAGTCAATAAATTAATCTCCTAAGAAAGCATTCATAATCATCATTTATGTATGTAGATTCCAGCCATGAAGATGACAACATGGCGGTCGCGACACTGTCCACGTGGGGGTGAAATAATGCCACTAGGTGATAAAGAAAGGAATATACAACACACACACACACACGATTAGAAATTGATTTTGATCCTTATTAGGTAAAGAGAAAAATTCATGCCTACTTATGAAAATGCTATTTAAAACTGAAGTGTGAAGGACAGATATATATAGAGATTTATGGATGCATCTAAAAATCTGGCAAAAATCCAGGAAAAGATAACTCTTAAATTTAAACTGCTGTTTTAAAAGATATGTGGTTACAATTCAATAACAATCGTTATAGGCTGATATACACTAAACTTCTTGCCGCATCTTATAAACGCTTCAACCACGATGCATTTCCCTCCTTCTGTATGCTCGACGCAATACCTAGTGGATAAAAATTTGCTTTGGAGCCCCTAAGAGAGGTAACTGTGTCGTAAATAAATATGTGCTTGTTAAACGGTATTTGTTTAGCTAGGGGGCATTCTGCTGACTGTATGCATGAAGACCTTCACAAAAGACCAACTTTTTAAAAAGGATAATTTGGATTATTCGAACTACTGTCCTCATCTTTAATGTTATTCTCACAACGTTTCAGTCGATGTAACCTTCAAACTTTCTTCAAGTTAAACTCTAGAATCTGTAAAGAATTTCTAACCGAACCCTTTATTTAATCTACGGGGGTAGATTGTTATCGTTCTATAAGCGATGACCGTTTAGAAGTCTTAAGTAATTCTTAGTATCGCCTGTAGGACACCATTCCCCATGGCAACCTGAATAAGAAAAGTCGTAACATAAAGCCAACCAATAACTAATGTCAGTCCATTTCCGAGCCGTAATAAATACTGACCTGTCAAAAGGTTCTCTCAAATCTTGACTGAAGAATCGCGTTGATCCAGGCACGAGAGATTTGAGAAAGCAACCTCCATTATAACTTTCTTCAGACCAATCTTTTTGTTGGAAGGCAATGTATTCCCGTACTTTGGGCCCCAAGTGGTCATCCAACAAGTTTAGAAGGACATCTCTACGATCCTCGGGCTGAAAAGAATAAAACAAAAGCAATTCAATCTAACGCTTGACTTTTAAAGGGGGAGGGGACAAAAGTGGTGCAATGAATACTGACACATGACTATGGAATCAACTGATGGAGGGGGAATCAGTTATAACAGCCTGGATTGCCCGTGAATGCTGCTGACTTGTCCAGAAACATGTGTAAAAGTTATTTTGTTCCGAAATTGTCATTAAATCATAGAATGATATAACCTTGATTTAATACTATATTATACATACAAAATGTTAACAGAACCACTACAAATTTTCCAATATGTAGTTGTCCTGTTAGCATTTTGAAGAGGCCAGGAGGTCGAAATAAATTATAAATGCTGACAGTTGCAATGTGTATGTGAATTTTTTCTTTCTATATTTTATTCTTGCTGTTTTCCACATTGAACTCTCATACTCGGATTTCTTACCAAAATTATTTACTTTAACACACACTAATATATATATATATATATATTTGTAATTATTTAAAGATTTTTATATTATCTTATCATAATTTATAGCCACATTACTCAACGAATTTACAATTGTTTCCAGAAAATCTGCACAGTAAACAAATTATTCAAGTGGTTTACGATAAAAACAGATTCCTTTCTTCAGAATCCGTCTTTTAAAACAAGCAGAAATGGTGGAATTCATCACATGGAGAGAAAAGAGTCAAAACAACAGGATTGAAACTATGTTCATCAGTCACTCCAAAAGAAGATATAGTTACGATCATGTTTTGGGTATGAATTATTATCAGATGACATAATAAAAGAAATCTTAAAATAAATACATTTTAAGATCTATTTGATTGCTAAATATCGAGCTAGACATTTGCAAATAAAATTAGATTTCTTTGTGAATCAATCTGAACTATATCAATTTAATTTATATTATAATAATTTCTTATACATATGAAAATAAAGCAAAAGAAAAATATTATATATATATATATATATATGAATGAGAAGAATATTTTGAAAAACCAGAACAACGTAATTTTTTTTTTTTTTTTTTTAAATTAAAAAAATTACGTGGTTCTGGTTTTTCAAAATATACTTCTTATTGCTATTCCATCAACGTTTCAAGTGTTGACTTCATTATATATGTATATAAATAAAAAAAAATTGCATATCTATAATACCGGGTAGTTCTTTATTAAAACAGACATAAAATTTTTTTATGTAAATTTGATATTTAATTTGCAAAATAAATAAAAACAGTAAAACTAGAGTCAAATTTTCAATTCTCTCTGAACATCATCTCAAACAGACAAATGTGTAAATAATAGGCACGTAATTAGATTTATACTTACATCAGTTTCTTTGCTCACTAATCCGCGACTTGCTGATACAAAACCAATAAGAGCGGGACTGCCATTAGCAGAGGTGGCTTCATACACCACACCAATAGCGCCGCATGCTGGATCTTTGATCATACTTTGGAAACCATAATTAGAACTTGGATTTTTCCCATTTATCCAAAATGACTGAAAATAAAAAAAATATATTTGTAGAACAGGAGATTATATATTATATATATATACATGTTAAATAATAAACATTTGTTATATATGTTAAATAATAAACATTTGTTATATATGTTAAATAATAAACATTTCATTCATCAGTTTGTTGTAAACACAAGACAAAAACTTTAGCATTTATTCATTTAATTAGATAAACATCAACATTTATTCATATAAATTTTGGTAATTTCTATACAAATTTATTAATCTTTAATAAGATACCGTCAAGCAAGTAAAAGAGAGAAATCAATGTGTGTGTGCGTCCTTTTTTAATTTACAATTTTTTTATTAAATTAAAGAGAGAGAGAGAGAGACAAGGGGAGGTCAATCAGTCAATCATCTTCTCTTTCTGTATATCTTTTATTGTAGTTAGTTTAAATTACCTCCATTGAAAATTATTCAGCAAATATTTTAAGAAACCTTTAATAATTTATCCTTTTTTTTTAAAATTAAATCACTTGAATTAATTACGACAAAAATATTGCATATACATTGAATAAATGGAACGATAAAATTACTATGAATAACCCCAAATATTAATTATAGACTGTTTAAAAAAGTAGTTATGCTAATTAGACAAATCTATGAATGTCGATTAGTCTTTCCTCTGTACCTTATATACAGTATTCAAAAACATTGTATTATTGATTTAAATAACAGTAACCCGTTTTGATGGTAATATAGGAGTTATAAATGAAAAACTTTTGCATTTATTCATTATAAATAAATGAATGCAAAAGTTATATATATATATATATATATTCGTATTGCTAGATGGATAAATAAATCCATTTAGAAAATCTGTTCAAAGAGAGATAACTCTTTGTATCCTAAAATTATCTCCTTAGCCAAGAAACATTTGGAAGCATGATTGCACTGCTCTTTGAGAGAGAGATTGAGGCAGGATTATCCGTCCTTATATAGACCAGAGGATAACGGAAAGAGGGAAATTCAAAATGAGGATGCTACCGAAATCGACTTAGCGACACTTAATCCCTCATTTATACTAATTCCTGCACTTGTAAAATTGTTTAATAAATCATTTATATTGTTGATCTCTATAGAATCGGTTTCATCCATTTATTTCCTCATATTTGTGTTTCATCACTTGCACACCTTCACACGGTGTGTGTGTATATATATATATATATATATATATATATTACACGCACACACTAGTGTACACACTTCGTCAAAAATAATGGAAAAAAAAATCTTCAATAATGTTCACATGGATGGGCAGGTCATTTTTCGAGATCTACAAACACATGGTTGACATCCAAAGTGACAGAACATAAAATTACATTAGTAATTTAATTTTTAATACATAAATTATTTCTGATGACCTAAAAAAAAAAAACACCAACGGTTTACTTTTTATTTAGATTGGAGGATTTCTGTCAAAATTCATTTCAGGCGGTAGGTGTTGTCTGACTTGCTTCCACTTAAAATTATTTTATCCAATTTTTTAACCAATTTTTTTTTTTTTTGTACTCGATCATTTTTCTGGGAGACAAATTTATATTTATTTATATACAAATAAATACACATTGGTCTTTATTATAGAGTGCAGGACATGGTTGAATCCATAAAGGGCAAGCAAAGTGAATTAATACGGCAGTGTTGAATTGAGAAGCATACACTAGGACCTTATCGGTTAAACAAAGGAAACGGATAAAGAAATTTTTTTTCTGGCCAATGAGGATTGAGGGCATGTTGCATGGAGAGAAATGACATGAGAATGATACAATGGATGTGTAATGCAAATCTTGAAGACAGGCTTAGATCTGATGACCTCAGAGGAAGATTAAATCTGGAGAGTATAGGGAGGTGTGTGCAGAAAAGGAGACTTTATTCAAAGCCATTCAACACATGCCAACATGTAAAACAGATGTTAAGTTTGATGATGATCTAAATAAATTTAAATAATCCTACGGAAAAATAATATATAACAATAATAAATGGGGCTTATCATACACTTTCATTAATCATCAGACAAAAGAACAAATTTATTCGCATGACAATAATATTCATTGTTCTTGTTGCAAGATCCATAGTTAGGATTGGATTCAATGGATTAACATCCAGTTTTTATATTTTTCACAGCAAATTGCATCTAAGAGGAAATGCTCATGTTTAAATCTTGCAAACCATGTAGCAGACATCATGCAGGTCCACAAGGAAAAAGAGTTAGCGTCACGCCGTGGGTTTCCATTCGGGATTGAACCCAGAGCGTTCTCCGCTTACAAGATAAAATTGTGTTATTTTTGTGTGTGGATGAGAGTTCACTTATGCAAAGGAGCATTCTTTTGCATGGGCAAATTCTCATTGAGATAAAGAGAGTAGGAATTTTCCTCCCAGGGCAGATAAAGTTCACATGATGAGTTGGGACCATGTCAAGTGTTTAGTGAGAGAGAAAAAAAATGAGTTGGTGTCATTTGTGTCAAGTAATTCCATTGACGAGGTTTGTGTTTTGGAGAATTGTTAATACAATTTGAGAGTTGGACTTTTGATTTTATTTTTATTGTGCACGTTTTCAACTATATCTGAACCATTGATTCATCAATTTAACTACATCCTCCAGGCAAACCTCCTCTGAAAACCCATATAATCACTTTGACGCCTAGATAGAGAGGTAAGAACTCTGTCATGTACTTCCTTCCATGAGAGTGACTGTTACCAAGACCAAAGTAATGATCAGTGGTTATAGTGTTGGAAAGCCCTAAAAAAGAGGAAAGTTTCCTGCTTAGTTTGTGGAAGAAGAATTGGCTGTAACTTAATGTTTTGCGGTATTTGTAAGCAAATGATAACCAGTTTGCGTGCAAGAAATGTAAGTCAATTGAGACGGATGGGAACTCAGATGTGGAGAAAGTATATTTGGATTGCAAAGCTATTGAGGTTGTTCAGCAGTTTTGTTATCTTTGTGTTACAATTTGAGCACAAGGAGGAGCAGGTGCTGGTGTGATTCAAGAGGTAGGAATGGATGGAGTAAGTTCAGGGAACTTTTTCCATTACTAAGCAGCAGAGCGTTATCAATGTCAACCAAGGGAAGAGTCTATCAGGCATGTATACGCAGTGTGTTGAAAGTGAAACCTCGTCAGTGAGGGTTGAGGACATGCGTTGAATGGAGAGACATGAAAAGAGAATGATACAATGTGTAATGAGAGTTTTAAAGATAGGCTTAGATTTGATGACCTCAGAGGGAGATTAAATCTGGACAGTATAGGCTGATGTGTGCAGAACAGGTGACTTTGTTAATATGGCAACATTGAAAGAATGGATGAGAGTTATTGGGTTAGTAGATATAGAACAGTTGAGGTAGACGAGTCAGTTGTCAGGGAAAGGCCAAGTCAAACACGGGAGAAAGTGATAAAAATGGACCTGAGATAAAGAGGGAGAAATAAAGACCTGTCCAGAGATAGGTTAGTTTGAAAGTCAATTTCTTAACGTAAACATGCACTAGACGGCATGTTTGGTGGCTTGCATAGTTGTAATGCATGCGATGCGAATACTTGCTGCACATGAGTAATATTTAACAAAGAGAGAAGAGATGGACTTAAGAGAAAGAGGGATAAATAATAGTTTGGAAGTCAATTTCTAAAAACTGTCCAACACATGCCAGCACGTAAAACGGACGTTAGAATGAACATGATGATGAATATTATGATAAATGAATGGAACTTGTTTCCTAAAAATCCCCAGTGAACACGAATGTTGGCTACACATGATTACACTTGTAAAATTAGTTTTTGTTTACGTCAAAATTACGAGAGAAGCGGATGTGCTTTACTCACCTCTTCATACGTGAAGCAGAATTTGATGATGAAAGCCAATGGTACGTTTCTCAAGAGCGTCATTTTTGTCGACGGCAATTCAGGATTAAATTTGATGGAAGCTTTTGGAAAGACAAAAAAAAAAAAAAAACATTATTTGGTTTTCAAATTTCTGTAAATATTACTAGGAAAATAATGTTTTCTAAGATGCAACTAACTCTTATAATTTAAAAAAGCGCCAAATACGCTAAATACATATCGATCTCGGACTTACTTTCATCACCAAGATCGAACATATATTTTGCTGTCCCCACAAGAGGGTCACCTACCAAGTAGAATGAAGGGAGTCTTGCTTTGAAAATGACATTTTACTTGTTGAAAGTCTCGGATGTAAAAATAAAAACCTAATTAGTCAAAACTAATACTTTCATAGTTAAGAAGTCAGAAATGTCTTGTACTTGTCGTTAAAACAATAATGCCATATGTCTGTATTACCAACAATAAATACACAGCAAATATTGGTGTTACACACACAGACAAGTTTCTAATTAATGCGTTGCTAGTTGATTAGATGAAACATCAAATATTCTAATTCTTCAGGGGAAATTATTACAAAAATTATTTTGAATCTTTCTTTTACAATTTTGATGTAAATATATTTTTATCATTAAATCAGGTCTTTAAACACATTTTAAAATTATTTTCTGTTTGGAATGAGTGTAAACATGCACAATACTGCATGTTTTTATTGGGGGGTGCATAGATGCTACAAACGGCAGACCTGCAATGGGAAAAATATTTAGCTAAGAGAAGGGACTACTGAAAAAATTGGTTAGGCTCTTTGAAAATATAATGGCTTCTTAAAAGCATGGGTTCATGCTACGAAATCAGACCACTTTAAATCCTACAGAATTAATATCCACTCCAAATAATAGACTCCTTGGTCAGTCATATCCAAACAGCCGAGTATTGGCCGGTCATGTCCAAACAGCCGAGGATTGGCCAGTCATGTCCAAACAGCCGAGGATTGGCCGGTCATGTCCAAACAGCCGAGGATTGGCCGGTCATGTCCAAACAGCTGATACTTGGTCAGTCATGTCAAAAGAGCTGTTAAATTAAAATTCAAAACGGAATTCAAAAATGTTAATAAAATTCTATTGCGTTTTTCTAACTTGCTTGTAAAAATTAAATTAAAATTACTGAAAAAAAAAACAACAAAAAACAAAACAAATTCCAATGAATAAAGTAAGATTAAATGTCGGTTTGCTGATTTTGGTTTAGAAGCTGAAAAGAACCATAATATGAGACTGTGGCCTATAAACTTTAATTCTTACCAGAAATTTCTTTTTAAATAATAGTTTAAAGATTTCAAAATCACTTTCGAAATTCTCACAGCCACTGTGATGATCAGGTTCTATAATAAAAAGAACAAGATGGCCATAACCGGTGTTTAGATCATGGCTTTCAAAATTTAAAAGTGATTACGGTTAATAGGTCAAAGTCAAGTATTATAATTAATTTGTGCCCCTAATGGTAAGGCATAATGGTGTGGGTGTTCGCTAATGAGCCAGGAGACTAGGGGTTAATCCTTAGTCGAGTCATGAGAAGTATACATTCAGACAAACATTTACTGATTAATGAAAATGGAAACAAAGATATTACCTCATCTATTTTAGGGTGTGTGGGTGATGGCGGAGGGAGAGGGGGCGATATCACACCAGACAATCTGTGCATCATAGTTATGCATATTCCGACTTGCTGAATTTGAGATAACAGAAAATCAAGACAAGTAAAAGACAGTAAAAGAAATACAGAATCTTTTAAAGAAATATGAATCGTGTGTATCACATATATAAAAGAAAAGTCAGTAGGATTTTCGACATTAGACCCACATAGTATTTAAGCTGACAAATCAATGATTTTATTCTGAGTAACCAATTTCTTTTTTTTTTTTTTTTTTTTACAATAAAAAATAGTTATCTTTTAATAGTTTAACGGAGTACTTATTCCGGTCTGGAGGATTGGTCATGTGGGGACATTTTCTATAATCACCTAAAAAGAAAAATAAGCCTACGTCATCATAAATAAAAAATTTTCTTCAACATTGATCAAACAACTTCTGCTATCATATGTATATTATTGTATAATATTACACTATTAACTTCCTTAAATTACTTGTATAGCATAATATTATTTAAAATAATTTCATTTCAAAAACCTACTTCCAATTTTGTTTTAGTGCTTTGCAATATAAGTGGCCTTAAAGACAAAAATTGCAAATGGCTGCTGGCTTCGTAAGTACTTTCTTATTATTCTGTCTCTACTTTGTATTTTTACTCATTTACTAACCCTTCAACAAATACACAATTTCAGAAACATAACAACACAAGTAAATTTTGTCACATGTCTTCTTATTTGCACCCGCTATGAATTCTAAGGTGACTTTTTAATGTTGTCACGTCGTCATGAGGAAAATGTACACATTCATTCACACACTTATCATTTTGTTTCCCATTTTCTTTTTAGAAGATCTATATTTTGTCTATAATAGCCCATTAAGTAAAACATCAAGAACATTGTGAATTAATTTTTTTTTTCTAAGCATTGAAATGAACCCCCACTCGAAAAAAAACACATTAAATCAGTGTGACAAGATGCTAGAGTGTCTCTGGTTTTACTTTCAGGAAGGATGGTACCCATTTATATACATGGAATTCCCAAGCAATAACCTACCCAGTGGCATGCAAAGGAGGAGGTGGGTGGAGATGCAGCGGCCCTAGGCATCCAAACATATTCAAACTATCTCCCTTTCTCATAATATTTCTCAGTACTAGGACTTATACTCAAGTATACAATCAAGAAGTTGGCCCCGGGCATCACCAGACCCCTGCATGCCACTACACTTATCTAAGTAGTAATGAGGCTCAATCTTGCTAAACATCTGTGATTCAATGTTACCCCCCCCAAAAAAAATTTATAAAAGAATGCTCCACCCACCCGTGTGCAAATGGTCCAACCAGAAGTTAAGAAAATGGATATCGAGTACTGATACTTGATTCAGAATAGCCTATTATTTTTTTCTTCCACTATGTTATTAAAAGTAATATAAATTATTTAGCTTCAGTTTTTCTGAAAATATTTATTCCAGTTAAGATAACTGTTAGAGTGGAGACATTTTCCCTTACTCACCTAAACAAAAGGTGTTTTTTTCACATAGTATTTTTTTGAGTTAAGTCAAAAATATTACGACACCTTTGAGTCAAGTTGGTAAATAAATTATATTTTAAGTTAAACATTGTTATAATTGTCTTTCTTTGTAAATGTACAAGCCGACTCGGGGAAAGGATTGTGAGAACATCTTCATCTTTAGCCCCCAAGAAAGACTGAAAATATCCATAGTCCTCATCAGAAACATAACATTGATATCTGTAACACAATAACATATAGTGTTGCGGAATTTTTTTTTTAGATGAGGATTGATAATTTGTATCATTTAGATTTTTCGGACTACTGTTCTCATTTTGGACGTTATTCTCACAATGTTTCCATGTAATGATGACTGATGTAGTAATACGTAGTAATACTACGCATCTAAAACAAAAATAAGTTTAAGGCTCTCAAAATTTATACTAGAATTGTCTACAAAATTAAATAAAGTGATAAAGTGGTAAGTAATATTCAATTCAAAGTGACAGTCCTGGAGGTTGAAGGTTCAATCTTCAGGACAGGCGATACTAATACAATTACAAATTACTTATGACTTCTACTCGGTCATGGCTGATGGAATGAGAACAATCTACCCCTGTGGATTAAAGGTTTTTTTTATGGAAATCGCTCAAGACAAGGCATAAAGCCACTTGATGTAATAAAAAAAAAAAAGAAATACTTCAAGGTCAAAAACTAGACAACGATAAGTATTACATGGATAGATTCCAATCCCCAAAACAGCAATTCTTCCCCCTTTGTCAGAAACATCGCTTATGGAATATGAGGACTAAAGGACAAAATAAGGGAAGCAAGAGTTACGAGGTCACCGAAAGTAAACCCACGGTCAACTTTCTACTCTCTAAATAAAGGATTCAGTTCGAAATTGAATAAAATGCATCTGAAGGTCACAGCTTCCATCCATAACGAGAATAGTAGTCCGAATAATCCAAATCAAGGTATACATTCTTTAAAATGACCTTTGTAGACAGTACACTTAAGTATATTATCAGTCATCAACTTGGAAACATTCTTGCACATTTTCACCCGTGTTATTAAACAAATTCCCCCCCCCCCCTCATCCTTCCCCTACTTTCCTCCTCCTAGCATTGTATTATCTGTTCTTTACGTAACAAAACAGCAGTGGCACGATTTGTTCACAAGAACTTTCCGTATCTCTCAAGATGGTTTTTATATCAAAACATTTGCTTTTCTACCCAGGATGAAAATTTTATAAATAGAAAACAAAACTGTCTTTTTTTACTCTGCAACTTGTTCCGATGCGGCTATCAGATTTCTACTCTATTCATTCAACTGTTATGACTCTTCACTTTCTGGCTTCTTGGCCTTTTGGCTAAGATCAAAGTGTAGTATCTGTTCCGATGGATACTGCACGCCTGTCCTGTGCAGTTCTAGGAGGTCCACCCTCCCAGGCTTTGCCTCCCCTCTTTGGGGAGGAGTAAGTTTATTGCTTACTGTCTGAGGCGCCCCTACCGGGGAATGCCGACGGGGCTGCCCAGGCAATTTTTAAATGGCCAGAGTGCTCACCTCTCGAGCGCTGGCTTTTCAAAGCCCACTTTCTCGACCCGATCTTGGGTCACATCTTACTTGTGGGAGTAAGATAAAACTGGCCTTGTGCCTAACTCCTGGGGAGGAGTAAATAAAACTCTTCACTTTCTGGCCTTTTGGCTAAGATCAAAGTGTAGTATCTGTTCCGATGGATACTACACCCCATAGACTGGTATTGTCTTGGCCTTCGGGCTTGATTTACGCCGGTCTATGGGTCTGTCCTGTGCAGTTCTAGGAGGTCCACCCTCCCAGGCTTCGCCTTCCCTTTTTGGGGAGGAGTAAGTTTATTGCTTACTGCCTGAGGCGCCCCTACCGGGGAATGCCGACGGGGCTGCCCAGGCAATTTTTGATGGTCAGAGTGCTCACCTCTCGGGCGCTGGCTTTTCACCCCCACTTTCCGACCCGACCTTGGGTCACATCTTACTTGTGGGAGTAGGATAAAACTGGCCTTGTGCCTAACTCCTGGAGAGGAGTAAATCAATACTCTTCTCTTTTCACATTTTTCAACTTGATTAAAACATGGCTGCTTGAAAGTTGCTCTCTTTTTTTTCTAAACAACATTTGTAGGAGATAAGAAACCACCAAAACATGAAAACCTCTCTTAATAAAATTATCTGATCAAATATCGTGTCTGCAACTATGAATAAGCATGATTTGTAAAATTTAAAAAGTAAAAATCGATTAATTAATAATTTATTTAAAATAGTTAATTAAAAAAAGAAAAAAGTAATGAATACATTTAAGTTTAAAAATCCCATTTAAAAAAAAATAATTTGATAAAAAAGTGTGCGTGTGTGTGTGTGTGTGGAGCATGCACCTCTGGCTCTTAGCTTCTTATTATATGAAGGGCAGTTGTCTGCATGTGTGTGGGTGTGTTTGTCAACCTAAAAGTCAGAAACTACACAGGACACATGCACAAAGCTGACATTCTTTTCCAGCATTGCCTCAGACAGAATATGGACACATTTCTTTTGTAATATTCATTCTTTGGAGGGTCAACAGGAACAAAGAGGGGAGAAAGGGGAGGATAGAGAAGAGTGGGAAGGGGACAGGGGGATAAATAGATAGATAGATTTTAAAAGAAAGATGTTACACACACTTTAACCCTTCTATTTTGTTTTCCATGCTCCCAGGCAATGTCGGGTAGCCATGCTAGTCTTATATAAGTAAAGTGAATTTTCCCCCTATTTCATTGACGAGTATAGCTTTCTATCCAAAAACTGCATATAGATTTCAGCTTCGGATGTGTTTCAGTTGCTTATCAGTACGTGTGGTCCTTGTTTGTTCAGTTCTATTTTTGTGTTGGCAACTGCTGTAAATCTTTCTAACATATGAAGTTATCTTGTCGGATTTTCAAAGTTAGACACAAATAGCAATCCTTCTGACATATCGATACTTGATTCGGACTAGCCTATTATTTTTTTTCGTTTTTTCTTCCACTATGTTATTAGAAGGAATATTATTTAGCTTCAGTTTTTTTCTTAAAATATTTATTCCAGCTAAGAAAACTATTAGAGCGGAGACATTTTCCTTTACTCACTTAACCAGAAAGAATTTTTTTTTAATTTGGATTAAAAAATATTACAATATCTTTCAGTCAAGTTGGTAAATAAAAATAATGCATGATAAAAAATACAATAACAACTCCCGGGCAACACTATGTATAGCGAATTGGATATTGGTTGGTACTATGGTGTTGGCAAAATTCATGCCAGTTGTGTCCATCACAGTCAAATAATACAAATAAGCTAACATCCACATCAACTAAAATGGAAAGGCCTCTCATAAAAAATACAACTTTCTACATTCTAATTGGATGATAGTAATTTCAAATTCAATTTTGGTTTTAGGACACACATACGACGTAGCTCGGGAATGAACTTCAGAACCTTGGATAATGGCCCTGTGGGAATGGACGCATCTTAAGGTGGGCGTATCTGTTGGAAATCGTTGGTTTGACTTGCGCGATTTAGTGCGGGTGGACCCGTGCAGTTGAGTGCAGAATAGGGCTGTTCTCAGTCGGAGCTCACAGACGTGACAGGGTCACCGCATTGACAAGACCCCAGATTAAGGGTCAATGTGCACCTATGCATAGAGGCTCTGTGACGTCACAGGCTTTTGTGTAAGAAGCAGAGTTTTTTCCAGTCTGGGTTTTGGAGGCGAACCTATCAGACGTGATTTTTACCATGTAGTCCGCAACACACATAGGGGAATTAATTCCCTAAGAAAATACAGGCGAAAGATCTCTTTTCCCCCTCTACGAATGGTCAAGGACTTAATTGATAAGTAATTATGACTCTCGACGTTAGTGAATATCTTCAAGCCGATGGATAACTAACGCCTGTAATAAAAATTGAAAGTTTAAAAGATTATTTGTCTTCTGAGTTGGTCATAGAGCTTTTGTGTTGCAGCAGCGTGTTTCACGGCAGAAAGAAAGAAGAAAGAATTCAACCACGGGACGACACACCTCTCCACGCGGCAAGGAAAGATTGAGGGTGCGAGAAATTTAAAGGTATGCAAATTATATGATTTATGGTGTTAAAAATGACGAGGGATAAAACGAGAACTGCCACAGCCCGTTCCGGGACGAGTATACAAAGCAAGAACGGCCGCGGCCCAAGGGGGGGCTATGCAACCGTATACTACCATTTTTATTCTTACTTTTTAATTTCTCTATAAATAAAAACTCAAGTAAAACATTATCTTTGCTGTTTATAGGTGTTCAGCGCAAACATTGTAAAACTCCCTAATACATAAATAATAATGGCATTGAATTATTTATAAAATTTTACTCAAGAAAAGTTGCATTTGATCTTGGTATAGAACTTTGTTTTTAATTAAACCCTCGGACATAGAAACAGAGACAACACACCAGAAATATAGTACACTAGCTGTACCTATCCGACGTGCCCAGGAGCCTTTGATTTTATTTCGCTTTTTTTTTTTTTTTTTAAACCGTGCCATTTGTGTTTTTACCAAATTATTATTGCTTACAAAATTTTTATAACAAGAATGAGTTTCTTTAAAAATAATTCAATATTACATTCAATTATTTTGTATATTTTACATCTACATTTACACTTAGCTTTTACTGGTGTAGAATTACTTTTATAGATGTCGATTTTCATTTCTGCTTCACATCCAGAGATTACTTCAAATTTTGTATATCTCATTTTGCTCAAAGGGTTTACAGTCATATAAGGGAGTTTAAAAAAAAGGTTATACAATATTATTGTTGTGTCTAGCGTAGAATAGATTCCCTAGCATTTATCTCCCTTTGCCAGCCCTTTTTTCTTAGGGGATTCCTTAAAACTTGTCACCGGCAAGATTTTTACGGTGTGTTGTCCCCGATCTATTTAGCTGTTTTTGTCACGGCCCCTCATGGAGAGTTTTTCTATCTCTTTAAATATCCCGACATTTTAAGTATCACCGATAAGAATTATTGCCTTTCTTTCTAAAAATAGAATTAAATAGTGCTAGCATTATTTTCTTTTTATATTTCGTTTATCAAAACGAACTTTGTTTACTTTTTCACCACGTGTGAATCTCCATTTAACCGCTTGTAACTCGCCCATCTCCTAGCATTATTTGTATTTTTTTCCTTTCTAGCATTATTTTTATGCTCCAAATAGTTTCTGTTCTGTAATTTTATTAACTTACAGCTATCTTTACGTTTTAGTCAACTCCTCATCTCTGCCTTGTCTCCATTTTGTATTAACATGTTTCTGAAACAATGTTTTTATTCTTTTTCAGTTTTACCTTTGTCGATGATCAATAAACCTGTGTCTAAAATATACCATTCCTCAGTCTTGATTGTCGATAAGAGTTTATGCTAGCTGTCCGACGTTTGCACACGTTTCTAAGAAATAAACGCATCCCAAAGACAGCACAATTATCTTTTGTTTTATTTATAACTTGCAAATTATAAACATTAAAAAAATTAAACTATAAATGTTAATAAAGGTTCCATGTTTTAGACAAAAATGAATACATAAAAAACGTTTAGTCCTACAGATGTCATCCTTGTGATTAAACCAAAGATGACCGTTTCATGACGAAATCAATAAAGGGACATAACTCTGAGTTCATAATTATTGACAGCAAAAAAAAAAAAAAATACAGTACCAAACAGATACCGGAAAGTCGTAATTCTTTCTGCAAGTTTTATACTTATTTATGTGTGTTATTTCTTTCCAATTAAAACAACCTATTTATATAAATAAACATGAAAGTTTGGCCACATTTCTCACGCCAATGGTAAAGTCAAAACAATTCAACTTTTTATTTACCTCCCCAGGAGGTTAGGCACAAGGCCAGGTTTATCTTACTCCCACAAGGTAAGATGCGACCCAAGCTCGGGTCGGGAAAGTGGGACTTGAAAAGCCAGCGCCCGAGAAGGTGAGCACTCTGGCTATTAAAAATTGCCTGGGCAGCCCCGTCGGCATTCCCCGGTAGGGGCGCCTCAGGCAGTAAGCAATAAACTTACTCCTTCCCAAAGAGGGAAGGCAAAGCCTGGGAGGGTGAACCTCCTAGAACTGCACAGGACAGTACCTCAGACCGGCGGAATCAAGACCCGAAGGCCAAGACAACACTGGTCTACAGAGTGAGCATCCATCGGAACAGATACTACACTCTGATCTTAGCCAAAAGGCCAAGGAGGATTTTTTGTTGAAGTGAATTCAACTTTACACAATACACACACCATCTTTTTTATGTACTGTTTATGTGTATATGATAATCGTAAGGTTAACAAATTTGCATATTGGTTTTGAAAAAGGACATTTTATTAATTAACTCCTATTTGTTATTGTTTTTTAATTCAATGATTGTTTTTATTTTAATATAACAAATAGTTTTAATTTCGCACTATTGTTTTATTTCCTGGACAAATATTTAGCATTTGCGTTCAAATGTTCCTTTTTTAGAGAGGCCAACTTGATTTTCAACAAGTTGGGATGTATTTTTAAATTGAAGAGACAAATTGATTTCTTCTTTATTTTCCTTTCTTTACGATCACATTTAAAAGATAAATAATTTGTGTGAAAATGACCAAATTGTTAATGTTTATCTATATGAACAGATGAGAAAGATTGTTTTGTGTTTACAGCAACGTTATGAATGGAATGTTTATTATTTTGAATGATTAATGTTTTAAGTATTTCAAGTAGTGAACTTTGCAAAATGATAGCGAGCCAGCAAAGCCAGCTAGTATACATATATATATATATATATATATATATATATATATAATATTTAAAAATAAATAGAGAGAGAGAGAGGTTTTAAAAGAATAGTGTTGCACTCACTTTTCTTATATTTTCTATTTTGTTATCCATGATCCTGGACAACACCAGGTAACCCAGCTAGTTTAAAATAAAATGAATTACCTGCAAGATGAGGTGGAATGGCCAGAATTACGCGGTTACACGTCACCTGAAGACGCCGATCGGTAACAACTACGACTTTCTCTTTGGACAACTGTAAAAAAAAATTAAAAAATTTGATTTTAACTTCAAGACAAAAAATAATAAAATAAAGAACAAACTCCAAAATGTGCATTGTTTGCATTTATCTTAACCATTGTTGTTTTTTTTTAAGACTATATTTTGGCCGATATGCTCTCTGGCCTTCAGGTGTATTGTTCATTTACGGTGATGTTTATCTCATATTTAATGTTGTTAATTATTTGAGTATTTTTTACATGTAAGCATCATTAGTGTACATAAATAATAACATGTGACACTGTCTATGGCAGCACCTTGAAGAGCTTTGGTGATCAAGTTCTCATTGATTCACTCTCTTCTTATCTGGAACATGTGGTGCAATGGGGGAAAAGTTGCTTGGTCTTTTAACACCTCCAAAACCAAGCTTCTCTCCTTTCACCACCAACACTTGGATCCTTATTTTCCTCCAGTCAAAATGAATGGCTCTCTCCTTGAGGAAGTCCCTTGATTTGATAAGCTCCTAGGACTGACTTTCACTCCAGATCTAAAATGGAAGATTTGCATCGAATCTCTTACTAATTGCTAAGGTTGCTGGAAAATGGTTGGATCATTCTACTGCTCCAGAAAGTACCTGACTCTTGATGCAATCCCCTACCTGTACAAGAGTCAGATAAGTCCTAAGATGGACTACTTCTGCCACATCTGGGGAGGTGCCGTTCAAAGAACTCTTTATTGCCTTGACCGAGCTCAAAATCGACTTCGAAAAATGTAGTGGGGAATGATCTCTTCTCTACAGCCCCTTTCTCACAGAAGAAACATTGTTAGTCTCTCTCTGCTCTATCATCATTTCCATTGAAGGTGCTGTACTGATCTCTAATATCTGGTTCTTCCTTGTAAGACATTTACAGCAAGAATTCGCTTTGCTAACACAATGAAAAAAACAAAAAAAAAAAAACTTTTCTTTCATCCTCCGTATGCCTAGCATCAGGCAAAATCTCCACGAACAGAGCTTTTTCACAAGGGTTTCTTGTCTGTGGAACAAATTTCTGTGGGACTGCTTCCCTACAGATTACAACATGGTCGTCTTCAAATCCCATGTTAACATATTCCTGTCATAAACCGTTCCTCCAAAAAGAAATCGAACTTAGTTCATTCTATTAACCTCTCATGATATTCATCATCCTTCAACTGCCAATCCATCCATCTCATTAACCCTTATTCTCAAATGGCTTTTAGCTTTGATAAGTGGCGACTCATTAGTACAAAAAAAAAAAAAAATTACTGAGAACAAATATATATCGGAAGAAGGTTGAAAAGCAGATTGACTGAAATGTAGTCGAAGAATAAAAGCAAACTCTGAATAAAAGCAATGCAAATGCTGACTCCTTGAAATTTCAGATAGCAACTCAAAAGCAACTTTATGAATTTCATTTTGTTTTAAACATCATTTAAACACTAGTGTTTTTAAAAAGACTAAAGGAAAATTCTATTGAAAAGACACGGAATTTAATATGGCATGACAGTTAACCGCACAACAAAGAGTTTGAATTACCTACTAGACACAATCCTCAAATGTCTTCAGTCTCTCTGTACAAGGGTTAGTCAGGACAACCTGACATGAGGATACTTCACCCTACAAGTAAACCCTGACCAAATATTCAAAATAACATAGTATTCGAAGCCAAATAAGATCCTCTCAACATGACTGTACACTGGCTCATACCAGGAATGGTGCACCTGCTCTTAGTGATAAAAACAAGACAATTCAGATGGAATACATGAGCTCATTCATGCACACACCCGCTGTTAATAAAGCCGAAAAGGTTTCCTTTCGACTTACTTGAATAATGTGCGTAACTGGCTGGTTGAACCGAATATTTTTTTTCCCGATGACTTCATGTAAATTTTGCGACAACTGAAGAAGACCTCCCTGAAAAAAACCAAAAAAAAAAACCCATTAAAAGTAAATGGTGAATGACATTTTTTTAACACAGAATTTTAAAAGGATATTTTAAATAGAAAATAGAGCCTTAAAAAAAAAAAGAAAAAAAGAAAAGAAATTACTTTGTGGAAAGAGAGGAAGAAGAAAAAAACAATTGCTAAACAAAATTCTCTATTTGTAAATATCCCAACTATTTCGGTACATTTAGTACTCAACTATTATCACCTTATATTTACTTGAAATTGGAAAAAAAGTGACCAATTTCTTTCGATATTGAACTTTGTCCTTCTGATTGTTTGAGTGGTTTTGTCGTCCCCCGTTTACAACTTGATACTCTTTGTAACAGAACCGGAAGTTAATACTTCAACAGTTTTGGCACACGTGACAGAAATAATCATAATTATGTCTCTCTTCATGCATCTTCCTTTCCACCAACCAATCAAATACTGCTATCAGCAGAAGCTGTGGAACAAGTATAAGAAGATGCATTTTTTGGACATTAGAGCAACAGATAAAAGTTGTGAATGAAGGAATTCTTGTTTGCACTTTCTTTAACATTAGAAGATACAGCACTTTGATTAATTTTTATTAATTTTTCAGGAAATAATGTGCGGATCTTGAAAGAATCCAAACATACTAAGGGTGGGTCTTAGTGGAGGTATGTGAAAGTATTTGTGGTTAACTCTTTCAAATTGGAACCACTTAACTTTAGGCAGGCACACTAAAACTTTCCATGCAGGAACTAGGAGCACAAGGGATGGACATCAACAAAACTCGAACCCAACATGAGAATTCATGTAAAATAAAATGTGGGACGTCTTTCGTTTATGAGCTAAAAAGATTGACTGACTGGAAGCAAAACATCACGGTGACTGATAATTTGCATAATTGTTTTCTCAATTAAATAATCTGCCAATCTATTTTGCTATCAGGCGTCTCCGTGTTTATTTCACCCTCCCTCTCTTGCATATGTAGCACATCAGACATTGTCTCTTTAACGATGGGAAATAGTGATCTCGTCGAAAGTAGTCGTCAGTTTTTTTTGTTTTTTTTAACTAATGAGTCATCGCTCATCAAAGCCAAAAGGCCACTCGAGGATAAGGGTTAATAAGATTGTCAGTTGACGATGAACAACATCTCGAGAGGATTTGGAAACGATGGGTAAAATGGTCAGAATTTGATTATTTAAGTGGACGGCTCGACAAGAATTTGTTAACATTGGACTTCGTCCTGCCTTTCATTTCCGCTACAGTGTGTGCTCAATGGAATGCCATCCTTTTCCTATTCTAATCTTGTATTGAGAAATCTCTTTAACTTGAGGTTTTCTCTTAAAAAAATAAATAAATGAATAAATAAAAAAGGTACATACCTTTAAACGCGATTCCTTTCCACTATATTTCGATGGCTTGAAGAACGTATCTAAACCACCTGCAGCATCTATGTACATAATAAAATAAAGCAGGGACATTTCGTGTGGAGAATAGCCAAACATACTCCGAACAGCAGCTTCTACTAATTGGTAAGTCTCTGTTAAAAAAGAAAAACAAAAAACATTAACTTTCGATATTCAGAAAGTGATTTTTATTTTGTTATTGTAAAAAAGAAAGAAAAGAGGAATTAAATCAAATTCGAGAAATTAATTTTTAAGGATTTTAATAGGGTCATTTTAAAGTTTCTAAAAAAAATAAAAATAGAGAGATTATCAGGAATTATAGGCAATTACTGACTTTCATTTCAATTGGCAGGCCATATCTTAAAATGATTACTTTTTTGATAAATAGTTTAATAAATGCTTGTTATGTTTTACTATAGAAGATGAGTCATTTCAACATTTGAGAATTTTTTTGACATTTATTTCAACATGCTTGTTCAGTAGGCACGTAAAAATCACAGATTTCAACATATCAGTCCAATACGAGGCCTGTCTACAAAGTATCCGACCATTATTTTTTTCTGTGCGAAATAAAGATAGGGCAGCGCCACTCTACACAGTGAAGGAAGACACCTTCATGCGAATGTGTGAATTTTATCACTTTCTTCCTGCGCCTTAGTCGCTGCCTGTCTGTCACTGAGTGAGGTGCTAAACAACATGTTTGTCGGATTACCGATTCTCTCAAAATGACTGAACGTGTTGAGCAAAGGTACTGCATCAAATTTTGTCAAAAGCTTGGTGATTCTCAAAGCAAAACAATTCATAAGATTCACCAGGTGTTTGGAGAAGATGTGATGGGTGTAACACAAATTAAGGAGTGGTTCAACCGATTCAAAAATGGCCGCACATCAGCAGAGCGTGACCAGTGTTCTGGCAGGCCCCAAACTGCTCGGAGTGCAGCTGTTATTGAGAGGGTGCAAAATTCGGTGATGGAAGATCGTCATTCAAATGTGCGGGAGATCGTCATTCAAATGTGCGGGAGATCGTCATTCAAATGTGCGGGAGATTGCCTAAGAGGTTGGAGTAAGTAAATGTTCCGCAGATGCAATTTTGCGTGATGATTTGAACGTGCGCAGAGTGGTTGCACAATTTGTGATATATGGGAGACCAGTGATAACTGGAGATGAGTCATGGGTGTACGGGTACGACCCAGAAACAAAAAAAACAGTCATCGCAATGGAAGTATCCCAGGTTTCTGAGGCCAAAAAAAGCGCGACAGGTGTGAAGCAAAAATCAAGGTGATGATGACCGTCTTCTTTGATATCTGTGGAATTGCGCATCACGAATACGCACTGGAAGGACAAACAGTGACAAAGAAGTACTATCAAGACATCTCTGTGACGCAGTTTGGCGCAAAAAACCAGATATATGGATGGCGAAAAACTGGCAACTGCATCACAACAACGTCCCCGCACATTCATTCCAATTGATCCAACATTTCTTGGCCAAACATGGAATTCCAGTCATTCGCCAACCTCCCTTCTCTTCAGACATGGCTCATTGCAACTTCTATTTGTTTTGAAAATTTAAGACGCCACTGAAAGGTTCCCGTTTTGAGACTAGAGAAGAGATAATGCGGAACGTGATGGTGGAGATGAAGAAGACTTCCAGGTGTTTCCGGCAGTGGATGGATCGATGGGTTAAGTGTGTGCAAGCACAAGGGGTCTACTTTGAAGGGAATTAGTGTCGCAACCCCGTCAGGTATTTGAAATATTTTTTCTGGCCTAAAGTCAGATACATTTTAGACAGGCCTCGTATGTAGCTAATAATCACCCATTTAAACATGTTTGTTCAATATGTCCCTAAAATCACACATTTCAACACTCCAGCCTAACAGGTCAATATCATTTTTTATAAAAACATAAAACATTATGATGCGAACGTTTATCTGGAAATATATATTTTTTTAAATGTATGTATTGTTTCTTTGGACATTAATCAATAATCGAATTTAAATTTTCAATTTAAAAAATTACCAACAATCTTACAGAATATATAATAGGAATATACAGATTTTTGATGACGGTTGGAGGCAGATTAAATTAGACACATCAACTAAAGGAATGAATATATTATATATATATATATAAAAATCCCCCCTGCCCCCACTGTCAGCCAAGCTTAGCTATGACATATTTTGACCCAGACAAACTTCCTAGCTAAAAATAGACATGGGAAGCTAATAAGTCGAAGCCATCATCCCATTCGTTTTCGTATCCTTTAAATGAGACAGACTACTTATGATAACGCCATAACCAAAATCATGATTTTCATTTTTTGCTTGTTCGCATCTACAGCCATGCCGAAGTCTGGAGACTTTCTGACAAATCAAAACTAATATTATGTATGATTTTTCTACATTGTTTCTTCATCTTGAGAAAGTCTTTCAATAAAGACGAAACGTTGATGAATACATAAATAACAGTTTTTCGCTTTCCTTTTTTATTTTCCATTTGATCCAGATAATTTTATTTGTTAGAAGAAAAAAGAGAAAATATATTTTTAAAAATGAAAGGATGGTAGTTACCAACCTTTTCCCTTGCTTGAAAATGTTTTATAAAAACAAAAAGGGGTGCACAGTAATAACGGCACAGGTAAAAATGATACAAGTGATTCAGAAGAAAAATGGCACAAAGCAAGAAAATAGAGCAGTGGTTCTTAATCTTTTTCTCAGGCGACCCCAATCATGCACCTCAAGACATGACCGCGACCCCACTAGTTTTAGTTGTATAAATATTATCTATATAATATACTAAGCCATTTCAAGTTTGTACATACATTATCACCTTTGACAGGCAAAATGTCCTTTTGGTCGTTGCCCATTTTAAGGTGCCTCAAATCCATTTTAATTTTATATTTTAATTTTTTTCCTTATCCTCTTCAATTTGTCACAATTGAATTTCGTGTCTGGAAAAGTTTTTCAGAATTTTAAATAAATGGAATAATCAAAATGGCAACTCACTTTTTGTCCATAAATGTATTTTCATGTATTTTTCAAATGTCATCCCATCACTTTGAAGAGCATCCACGGTGCTTCCGAGTTCTTCTTCTTTTTCAAATCTATTCTTCAACCATTTTAACTGAAAACAAAAGTAAAATCTACATAAAGAAAAGTGTGCTTGAATTGTAGCTTTATGGAAGCAACGGTTTGCTCTGCTTGTCTATTGGACTAATGCCGCTTGTACATATCTTTAGAAACAAGCCGAAACACCTGTAGCAGTTATATAATTACAATCTATTTTCTTCTTCTTGATCGCAGAATGATCGATACGTTGTCCGGTCAGAACACTTGTGTGTGGGAGGCACTTCTGTCCAAACCATTTCCCACTCCTTTTCAAACAGTCAGTAAAAAAATCGTCAATGTGCGAAAACATATCTTTTTTCTCACTCTTAGACACGACCAGACTAGGTGAGATGAGAGACTCAACGTCTACTGACTCAACATATTTTTGTATTCTTGTCTACTTAACTCTTTCTCGACCATGTCTACAACAGTGTTGATGAAATTGTATTAATAAAATTGATTTAAATTGCAGAGAAGTTTTCCCTTTTAAGCAAACTATAGTAACCCGTTTTTCTTCATATCCCGAAAAGCCAAAAAGATGGATACCTCCAAACAACATAACTCTTCTTTATTCCTCCCTACAAAGAGGATTTTCTACACATAAAAACCAGTTGAGAGGTTATACCTATAATCTTAAAAAATAATATCAACTTCATTAGTTTGAACTGATTTACTAAATCAAATATTAACTGCTAAATACCCTTTACACAGACAGTATTAGGTTATTAATTTTTTTAACTGAATAATTTTAATATAATAATAATAATCTTATATTTATTAACATGTAAGTTTCCCCTATTTACTTGCCTCCCAACAAGAGGTCGGTTTTTAATGTGGAGAAAAGACTTGCTGCTGGCACATTTTGGAAAAATAAAACCAACATTACATTTTGCCTAAATTATTGTTCATTTTCCCAGCGCAGATTTTGAATATAAACTAAAATGTATGCTCAACATATAAAGGGCGAGTTTAATTATTTAACACTTTCTGATACCAGATACCACGGATACTGTTGTGAGTTCATTTTGACCCTCTATATCCTGCACTCTATAATAAAGACCAATGTGTATTTATTTGTATACTTCCATCCAGTCATGCAAAAATTAGTGAGTAAAACATGTGTCTTTTTCTAGTCCCCCCATGAAACTATTTCAAGTGGTGAGGGGAAGCGAGAAAGAAAATAGCAGATTAGCCTTACCTCACCGTCTGAAATGAATTTGGAAAGAAATCCTAGACTCTATAATAAAAAGTCAACGGTGGGTGGGTTTTTTTTCTTTAGGTCATCAGAAATTATAATAATTTATATATGAAAAAAAAAAGAATTACTGTTGTGGCCTTGAAGGGCAGGTAATAATCAAGACAAACACAATGGTATAATTAACAAAAGTATGTTACAGAAAGTATGCGTCCGATTCTGTGGCCAAAACTGCCATCAATAACTGCCACAACTCTTAGTCGTAACTGTATTTATTGTGTCTGGGATAATCCATTTATTCCCGCAATAAGTAGCTCAACTTACACTATAAGTATTGATGTAATTCTATCATTTTCTATGAATACTTTAGTAATGTATTGTGATAAATAGCAAGTGTGAACACTGACGAAACATAATTCCCGCTCCCCTATTATTTTTGATGGAGGATGTACAATATTGGTCATGTGTTCAATCTATTTCAAGTATTATTTAGACAATAGACACTATTATAATTCAGTAGGGTTTTTTT